>MU223049.1:78852-105579 GCA_018584345.1 Thuja plicata | reverse complement strand
TGTCCTTTCACATGGAATTATGGAATTCCTTTTTTGAGGATAATTCACCCAATAATTAAATAACCTTTCAATTCCTTTTATGTATATTAGCTAAAGGGGGTGGAATTGATTTAATTAAAATCACTTAAGACTTTAGAATTAAATCAATTAATCATAGGGGTTTTCAGCTAATAAACTCTGAGAATTTAGGAATTAAATATAATGTCATATTTATGCAAATTTGGGTTTTCTGCTTTTGAAACTCAGTCAATTAAAGTCAATCGGGAGAAGAATTTGCCTAGTATAATAGGACTTTGAAGATGAGAAAATGCACCAAAATTGATTGGGTTATTAGGTGCCAATTTTGGGGTGTTACAATTTAAACCATCCAAAATGCATAGAACATCAAAGTTTCAGATTTTAACTTGGATTTTATTGTTATCCATGTTACAGTCCGTACACTCCAGCCACCATATGTGAACAATAGAGTCCCAATTACAAATAGGCATCCAAATCTTAACTTCCCCAACCTCTTTCAATCACTTTGACGGATTAGTTAAGTGTTTAGACAATAGAAACTCCATTTCCCTCCTAAATGGCTATTAGTCGTTACTTTTCAAATATTTGAATTTTTAAATTTTAAAAATGCTTTTAATCCTTTTAATTAAGAACTCCAAAGGTTGTCAAACACCTAGGAGACTTATTTAAAGCCAAACTAAACCCCTAAAATCTCCTAAACACATTGGGACACTAATGGTCCAAGTTACATTCATTTAATCCTTTCAGGATATAACTTATTCTTAATATGCAAATGCCATTTCATGACATCAAAACATTATAGGAGCCAATATACTATAGTTGATGTGTTTTGCACCACCTAGGACCCCTTTGATCTCCTTGGAACTTTGATTTCCATTAGGTGCCCTCCATTCCTTCATAGTCTGCATGGTTTGATTCATGGTCTTCATGTTGGTCCTTGGTGCTCCTGCACCATACTCCCCACCACCAATGAAATGCTTGTCCAAAGACTTGTGTGGCTTAAAGGACCTCTATAATGTAGGGGTGAAGTAATTCCCCCAAAGTGATCTTCCTTCTCACATCTTGCCAACCTGCATTCACACACAATTTTTTAAAAGAAAAACATGGTTTTGTTGACTTCCCTTGGGAAGGAAAGTAAGAGGGCTGGAATTCCTCCTCCTTTGATCCACTCCATGGCTTAGATCTCTAATCTAACATATCTGCCCCCTTTCTTTTCTTTGTCTGCATCATAGGATACTTTATGGTCCCAACTTACACAAAGGCTAGGTCCCAAATCTCTCCTCCTTTAGGACTGTCATAGTAGCCTCTTTATTTTACTTTCTCATCCCTCTTCCATCCAGTATCAACTGAACCTTCTTCGATATCTCCTGCCCAAAACACATAAGTATTGGTTCTTCTTGGTGCCTTACTAATGATTGCAACTCATATCTCTTGCCTTCATGGTGAACCAAGTACTTATTGTTGAATTCATCATGAATAACTTTCCTTGACCATTTCCAAGACCTGCCTAAGATCAAGTGTCCACAACTCATATCCAAAACATCACATAGTACCCTATCTTTGTACTTGCCAACTGAAAATTCAATCATGACTTGAGTACTAACCAACAAATTTTGATTCACATTTACCCAAGTAGCATAATATGGCTTAGGATGTAAAAATGTTTTCAAATTTAACTTCCTCACAACATTAGGACTTTCTCCTGAGTCTATAATGAGTCTACATACTTTACCTTGGATTAAGCAATTTGATCTGAATATACTCACTTGTAGATGCCATGGTTGTCCTCTTCCCATCAATAAGCATTCTCCATCCTCTGGTTGAATTACAATGGGCTCTTGTTGCTCTTCTCTCTTTGTATCTTCTTCCATCAAGTTCACTCTCTTGTCTCTACCCTTGTCCTCATTCCATTTAGGACATCTAAAGGACTGATGAACCACTTCATTGCAAGTAAAGCATCTTCCTGTGAACATCCCATTTCCTCTTCCTCCACTTCTTCCTCCTCTATATCCACCTCTTGTCTCTGATGTGTATGGCTTGTCTTTTTCATTGTTATTCTAAAAATCAGTGGTACCTCTACCTCCTCTTCCTCGCATAGAAGATCCTCCTCTCATGCTATTCTGATTCTCATGCCTTCTTCTTATCTTCTCTTCAGCCTTCATGGCCAACTGATAGCATTCATCAAATGTCCTTGGGGTATTAATACTAATTTCTTCCTGAATGTTGAACCATAGCCCCCCCATGTACCTTGAAATCTTTTCTTCCACTTCTTTTTCATGCCATGTTCTAATATCCAGCTTATGGAACTCCTCGGTGTACCTTTGTACATCCATATCCTTTTGTCTAAAATATCTCATCTTCTTGTATAACTGTACTCTATAATCCTTTGGAAAAAATTTTGCCTTCATCTTATCCACCATACTATACCAAGATGTGATCTTGGGTTTCCCATTCTTCCATCTCTCTTCCTGAACACAATCCCACCACAATAATGCATGTCCCTTCATCCTGGACTTTGCAATCTTCACTTTATCCTTCTCCTCTATTCCTTCACACTCAAAGAAATTTTCAATTGCACTGAACCAATCTATTATTTCTTCATCATCCATCTTCCCTCCATACATTGGTAAGTTTTTCCTTACCCTCGAATATCCAATCTTTATAGCTTTCACCAAATTAGCCATCCTCTCATCCTCAAGGTCTAACTGCTCTTCCTCTTGGGGTACTTCTTCTTCTTCTCCTTATTCTACTTCCTCTTCCAACCAGATGCTCTTGTCTCTCTTCTCTAGTGTTGAAATCCTATCCATCATGTTCTTCATCATTTTTTCCTTCTCATGGTTCTCTTTCTCCCTTTGTTCCAATGTTTCTTTCAACTTCATATTGTCTGCCAACTGCTCCCTAACTATCCTGGCCAACTCTATGTTTGTCATCCTTGTAGGATCCTCCTCCTCTCCTTCATACATCTTCCCTAATCTACTTGTGCTCTGATGCCACTTGATGCACTAAATGATGTATTGGACTGATCAACAAGGCAAGATGCCCAAATTTGGTTACTCAATGAACTATCCCTCCAAGGCACAATGGCTCCAAAAGACCCAATCCAAACCAAGGTTACCCTAGATACAAACCAATGATAGGTGTGATGTACTTTGGGTGTATAAGGACATATCAAAGTGGTTTTTTGGTTTCTAGGACCCTCCTTTACTCACAATGGAAAAATGTCTTCAAACTGGCCTAGAGACCTAATTGACAATCTTGTAGCCCAACAACAACCTTTTTGGCCTTCAAACTCTTTACTTTCCCAAAACACTAAAAGAACCAAATCCATATTCATACACCCTTTTGGCTATATGACAACATACCAAAAGATTAGGTACTAGTGTTTTGGACCAAATATCAGTACTCTGACTGTACCCCTGCAAATGCACACAAAACTTGATGATTTTACAAAGCAACTATATCATAATCATGCCCCAGTGATCTCAACTCTTGGAAAGTGACCTAAAATGACACAAAACCTCTAAATCCAAGAGGAATTAGACCCAAACAATAAGGAACCCCCAAAACCCCAAATTAGTTACTCCAAACCCTTAAATCTAGGGCCTCACCAATCTCGACCATCCACACTCTTCCTGTACCAATTGGTCATTTATTCACCATTAATACCACCCTACAAGACTATTCCAATCATAAAAAGGCTATATCCTTAAGCCTGATCTCCTACTGTTATACCTTGGCCATCAATTTCACTTGAAACCCTTCTCTAAATCAATTTGTGATCAATTCATTCCTCAAATCACTACAAGAATCAGTATTAGAACTTATAGTACATGGTTAGTATCCTCCTTCCATGTATTATATGCCTTTTAGTCCATGGAAAGTATCAAGGTTTGCAAACTAATACAAAATAGATATAAACTTAACAAAATCAGACTTTTAACTTGCTAGAAATGACAGTACAGTCATAGAAAATGACTTTCAATGCATTGGATGGAGAGACAAATGATCTTATATTGCTTAATATTCCAACATAAACTCAAAAACTAAAGCAATAAGTATTTAAACCATCCAAAATGCATAGAACATCAAAGTTGCAGATTTTAAATTGGATTTTATTGATATCCCTGTTACAGTCCGTACACTCCAGCCACCATATGTAAACAATAGAGTCCCAATTACAAATAGGCATCTAAATATTGACTTCCCCGACCTCTTTCAATCAGTTTGAGGGATTAGTTAAGTGTTTAAACAATAGAAACTCCATTTCCCTCCTAAATTGCTATTAGCCGTTACTTTTCAAATATTTGAATTTTTAAACTTTAAAAATGCTTTTAAACCTTTGTAATTTTGTAAATTAAGAACTCCAAAGGCTATCAAACACCTAGGAGACTTATTTAAAGCCAAACTAAACCCCTAAAATCTCCTAAAAACATTGGGACACTAATGGTCCAAGTTACATTCATTTAATCATTTCAAGATATAACTTATTATTAATATGCAAATGCCATTTCATGACATCAAAACATTATAGGAGCCAATATACTATAGTTGTGTTTTGCACCACCTAGGACCCCTTTGATCTCCTTGGAACATTGATTTCCATTAGGTGCCCTCCATTCCTTCATAGTCTTCATGGTTCAATTCATGGTCTTCATGTCGGTCCTTGGTACTCCTGTCCTTGGTGCTCCTGCACCAGACAGTATTATCAATTCTAGTTTGATCAAGTTTAGAATTGGTATATCTAGATCAGGGTACAATCAACCTTTGTTCGATCAAGTTTGAATTTGATACTATCAGTCTTAGTTCAATCAAGTTCAAGACTGGTATCATTAGCTAAAATTTGTTCAATCAAGTTTGGAATTCTCAAAACTTTCTAAAGTCAACATCAGACATTCTTTGAATCAATGTGTTTCTCACACATAAATTCAAAGAGGGGAAAATGTAATCACCCTAAGTTGGTATACCCTAACCAAGGACCTATTTTTCCCTAAATGTGATCATACCCTCAATTATATCAATCCAACTATCTGATTATTGGCATAATTCATCAAAATTAAAATAATCCCTAAAATCAAAGTGATTTTATCACTACCTCACATTAATTACCTTGGCCTATTTAATTAAATCAATCCCATTAAAATCCTTGGCTAAAGTAATTAGTTAAAAGGGAATTAATAAGTATTCTCAAAATAACAACTCATCACTTGCACATGGAAAGTCAATCCATGGACCAATGAGAGTTCACTCACATGGATCAACTAAGGTTCAATCCTCACCTCTCCTCATGGATTGATCTCAACCCTCCATTTCTCATTTTATTCCATTAAAGGACTGATTTTTGAGCTTAAAGGGTCCCAGTTTTAGAATTATAATTTCACTCTTATGTTGTCAAGTTGATTTCATGATTTCATAGCTAATTAGAGAATATTTCATTTGTGCTTTAATGGATCATTGAACTGTGTTTTTTAAGCTTGAATTGCATACAAACTAGCTTAATTCTACATTTGAATCTTCCATTCTAGGACTGAATTGTCACTGATCTGATGCATAATCTGAGGGCAAATTAATTATTTAGATCACACTCTTTCTAGATAGGAAGCAATATGTCAATTTACTTGGTTTCATTGTGCTTTCTAATTGAATTTTATGCTTTTAACCATTGATATAATGACATATTGAAGTGTTGTGTTGCAAATTTCAAGGTACAATAATCACACACACTCCTACTCCTTTTTTCTCTTTGGCTTCTTCTTTTCAACTCTAGAGACTTTTGAGTTGTCCTCCTTTTGATTTGAAACACTTATATGAGTATCCTTTGTATCTTTATTTACAAAGATAACTTTCTCTTTAACCTTAGTTGATGTGGATGAGCCAGCTTCATCTTGATTTGAGTTGACACTCAAAATTATACTAGGGATCCTTTCTTTGATTTCTTCAATAGCAGCACTTGGTGTATCCCCTTCCCTATTATGTGGAATAAATGACTCATTCACAGGTTTAGAAATTTTGCATATTGGAATGGATTTGAGTCTCCACTAATATTAATTTCCTCCCCCATGTACGAGAACTTGATACATTTGTGGTAATTTGAAGGCACTTATTTCGTTTCATGAATCCATGGCCTTCCAAGAAAGATAATATAAGTTAATTTCATGTCCAACACTTGACAAATAGTATCATTTTTTATTGGGCCCACTTGGATGGGAAAAAACAACATTCCTTTTGAAGACCTTTCTTCATCATCATAGGCCTTGATAGTAATCTGGTTCTTTGGATCAATAGCCCCTTTGGAAAACCATAAGGCTTTGAATAGACTTAATGTACAAATATTTAAACCAACTCCTCTATCAATGAGGACTCTTTTGACACGATGTTTATGTATCAAAACTTCTATATGCAAGGGGAGATTTTGAGGATGATTGATGGACATATCATCTTGCTTGGAAAAATATAGACAATGAGGTTCAAGTTATCAAGAACGGTGGTTCTACAAGATCTTTTTCCAAAATCTCCTTATGATTAGGTGAAAGTTTCAATAACTCTAAGATGGAAATTTATGCTGGTGTCTTTTGTAATTGATATACTAGGTTGTGTTGCCTTGACAAATAATTTGATTGATTAGGACCAATATTCTTAGGGGTACTTCCTTGTAAGGTTATTCTTGATGCTTCACCCCTAGTAACAACATTATAGGTTGCTTTGAATGGTTTCTCTTTTATCACAACAAAATTTATAATGTTCTCATGTTCTGATAAAGAATTGATAACATTATCCTAGCTATGTGTAAATTTAACTATGTCATTTCCTCTTTTGTTGTTGTTTTTGTTGTTGTTGTTGTTGTTGTTGTTGTTTTTGTTTGAAGATTCTCCCTTATCATGATTAAAGAAAGGAGTTCTAAAGGCCATATTATCTTCATTATTTTGAGGCCCTTCCACTTTAATCACACTGTTATCTGTTAAATCTTGGATCACATATTTTAGCCTCATATACTCATTAGATTTATGTCCCTTATTTCGATGATATTCAAAAAGATGAGTGTCATTCCACCATGAGGGTTTAACTTGTAGTTCATAAGGTCATGATTTAGGTAGAACAATCATTTTATTAGCAATGAGGGTTCTCAAAGCATTCTCAAGAGGTTCACCCAAGGGTGTGAACTTCCTTCTTGGTGATGGAGTGAAAAAAGGTTTTGGTTTGTTAACCTCTTGGTTGTTCAAAAAAATATTGTTGTTACTGAAAGGAATCTTTTCTAATTGATTAAAATTATTTTCTTGGTTGGATCCTCTCATGAGATTAAAATAATTATATTTTAAGTTATTTTCTTCAACAACTCCATCATTAACCAGGACCTTGTTGGTATTCTTTAACCAAACCAATTGTTATTAGGAGGAGCTTGATTAGTGTTGTTGGAATTATTACAATTGTTAGAAGAAAAAAAATCCCTTGTAGAGTTTGATCTCTCCACTTTTCAATAAAAATTCCTCCGTTGTAACCCCATTTTCAATCGTATTTTCAAAAGAGTGTGGACATTGCAATCTAAACCGATAGTTCATTTTTGTGTTTAAACTATTCATGAATATGTCCATCTTTTCCTTTTCGGGCACACTCCTAGGGTATCGAGCAAATATTGCTCTCCATCTTTGTAAGAAACTAGGAATGTCGCCCCATCTCTTTGTTTAGTATTATATAAGTTAATCATAGTGACCTCATGTTTGATGTTATATGAATAATGAGTCACAAATTTTGAGGCTAACTCCTCAAATGTTTGAATTTCAAAGGGTAGCATTGAGAACCATTCCATTGTTGGTCCTCCAAGACTTCTTGGGAATAATATCATTAAATAGGTGGTATCGTGCATGAATTCCAAGCTTAATGCACAAAATTCCCTCAAGTGATCTTGGGGATCGGATGCTCCTTCATACTAATCGTATTTAGGAAAGACCTCATTTGAAGGGAATGGTACCATAATTAAAGTCTTATCAAAAAGAAATGGGCATATATCTTCGATGGAGAATGGCTTTGGAGCGACGATTTTCTTCATGTTGTCCAATTGCATTTGGAAAAGTTTGAATTATTTGTTCATTATTGTAATTGGGTTTTCATCTTTTTCATTATTCTTTAAATTAGTCATATCATAATCATGGGGGAGCTTTACCCCTACTTGAGCTAGGTCAAAGAAATACTTCTCCCTATCTCTATCTAAGATTTTCTCCATGATCTTTATAAAGAAAGGACTTTGGGCCGCTTTGTTTATTCTCTCTTCGGTAGCCTCTTCATATCGATGGTCCCTATTTCTTCCATCATTTATGTTATTTCCTCCATTGTTAATATCATGACCTCCCTCATTGTTTCCATTTTTGTTTGAATCATTGTTTCCACCATTTTGAATGTTGTCAGGGGAATTGGTGTCTGCATTAACATGATTGATGATATTATGCTCCATAAATCCATAGGGAAATGTCATTATGGTTGGTTATGTTTCCTTTTCAATTTCAAGAGGTTGTTGTGAGGAAGCAAGTGTTTCACTCAGAAATGGTATTTCTTCTCTAAGATACATCTTGTATTCCTGTAAGGTTTCCTTAACATAATGAGATCTTGTAAAATAGGCATTAACATGAAGAAGATATCTTTAAAATCACCCTTTTGATTAATCCCTTTTAAAAATTTCTTAGCTTCATAAATCTAGAAGGATTTGATCTATCTAATGCACTGGATAGAAAGTAGTCTGAAAAGGGTATCCAAATATGATCTTAAAATTCTCTAAAAGACCCAGAAGATACTCACTATTTTATTGTCTCAGTCTATACTTGTCGGTACAAAACTAGTACGCGCTACTTCTCTGTTTATACGCACTTACTGGAAAAATGGTATGCGCTTGTTGACTCTTTAGGAGTCTACTTTATAGCTTGTAAGTGTCAAAAGACTCTTGTATGTGCTACTTATCTGTTTAAAAGTGGTGTAAGTCTGCTTGTACGGGCTTCTTGATTGTTTGAAAGCATTGCAGGATTGCTTGTACGCGTCAAAGGACCTTTGAAAAATGGGTATGTTGTTGTTTTGATCAGAGTTTAATTAATTATTTAAAAAATTTAAAAGCGTGATCAGATTTGGATGGATGTTCTATGTTTTTAAAATAGATCATCAACCATAACACACACAACAAACTTTATTTTTAACCCCTAATTCTAAACACAAAGTGTGCGTCCTCGATCATTTCTACGGGTTTTAAACAATAATGTCTTCCAAGAAATCTACTTATAGATAAATTTGGCTTGTAAATGGATTTATAAGGTAGTTAACTAAATTAATTGGGAGTTTTAATGATTTTTCCACATGAAAAGATCAAATGAATCATACAAGGGCTACGTAGTTGTGATGCACAATTTAGGCTATTAACCCTACGAGTCCATGCATTTGATATTTTTGCCCTCTAAGTTTTTCAACTTAACAAGGTTTTTTTTTAAGAGGGTGGAATAGATTGGCTTAATCTTAATTCCCACTTTGGGTTGTTCCCTCTCACCATATTTGAAAAGGTAAATCTCGGGAGGCAGACCCACTAAAGATCTAGAATGTTTATTTTAAATCAAGAAATGAAATGAATAGGTAGGTTTAGGAGTTTGATTCACCCAAAAGAGTAAAGAGAATATCCCTACTACTTCTTCACTTACAAACACAATTGACAATTTTCATTTCCAACACCTCTTAATCTAAGGGATTTGAAGTGTGTATGGCTTTTTGATTCACTCAAAGATTAAAGATCATATACCTATTATAACAAACCTAATTTGGTCTACTCTAACTAGAGACCCTATTTGTCCTTAATGTGATCATACCCTCAATTATGTCAATCCAACTATTCAATTATTGACATAATTCATCAAAAATAAAAATAATCTCCTAAAATCAAAGTGATTTCATCACTACCTCACATTAATTACCTTGGCCTATTTAAATTCAAATCAACCCAATTAAATCCTTGGCTAAAGTAATTAATTAAAAGGAATTAATAAACTCTCTAAATACAACTCATCACTTGCACATGGAAACTCAATCCATGAACCAATGAGAGTTCACTCACATGGATCACAAAAGATTCAATCCTCACCTCTCCTCACAAGTTGATCTCAACCACTCATTTCTCAAATTCTTCCATAAAAGGATTGAATTTTGAGCTCAATAGGCCCACAATTCTTAGAATTCTAATTTCACTCTTATGCTTTCATTTTGATTTCATGATTTCAATAGCTAATTAGATAACTTTTCCATTTGTGGTTTAATGAATCCTTGCATCATTTCTAGAATGAATTGCATGATAGATAGATTCAATTTCTTAATGAATCTTCCATTCTAGGGCTAAATGTGTCACTGATTTAATGCATAATTTGAGGGCAAAATTATATCTTAAATCATACTCTTTCTAGATAGGAATAAATATGTCAATTTACATGGTTTTCTTATGCGTTGAAATTGATTTCCATGTTTCTAACCATTGATGCAATGAAATATTAAAGTGTTGTGTTGCATCTTGCAAGTACATAATTCACACACACATTTCTGGCACTCACCGTGGGGCAAAAACCCAGATTTCTATGCAAATTTTGAGCTAATCCATGACCTTTTTGTTTGTGTTCTTGAGGAAGACTCACATTTGGGAGAAGAAGATCGCATCTAGAGAAGAAGATCGCATGCAGAAAATTTGGAATGGCATTCGGGATGTCCTAAAATACACATCGTAAAGGCTCGCATTTGGTAAATTCTAGATTGCATTTAGGGTAAATGAATTCATTTAGGATCTTTACTCACATTTTGTAATTCCTGGATTGCATTTAAGAAAGAAGATCGCATTTGGTAAAGTCTAGGATCGCATTTGGTTAGCTTGCTTTCATAATTGATAAATTTGATGACTAATCAACTAACTTTTCATGTTTTTGGATGAATTTGATTGTTTAAGCAGCCTAATGAGTTCTTGCAAGATGTTGTCAAAGACTTCCTTGGATAAGGAGATGAAATGAAACTACTAACAAGTGTTTATCTAGGTTGCCTTATGCATTTGACTAAACTGAACTTTTTGCAATTCTAGGAACTTAACATGATTTCTCTCCAATTTGTAACTTGGTTAGAGAAGTATACTCTTTTCCTTCATGAAAAATCATAACCTCAAACATCAAGTTAAGATTTGAATATAAATTGGGGAAATGAACATAAATTGCTCAAAAGTGTTTGGTTAAATTATTTTCTAGGAACCTAAATTGTGAATTTGAATTTAGTTCTTAATCCAACTAGAGGATTATGCTCTTTTCCCAAGTGGAAAATCAGAAACTCAAGATGGGGGATTAAGTAATTGAACTTCATAATTCGAGGGGAAGAACCTTGCATGGCGTGTTTTGATAGGATAAAATGGCATGGATAGGAGAGTATGCTCTTCTTCCTTGTGAAGAATCAGAAATCTAGACTCCTAAGCCACCAATCCTCTTTATTGATCTGAACTTTAGAGGGCCTTTCAGTTGAGGTAAACAGAGTCGCATTTGGTAAACAAGATCATTTTTGGTAAATCCTGGATCGCATCTAGAAAAGAGAATCATATTTAGGAAGAATAGGCTCACATCCTGGAAATCTAGGATTGCATCTTGTAAGTGGCATATGGTACATAGGGTACTTGCACATGTGTCAGAATCAGAAACTTTGCAGTTTTAGATACCCTTTTTGCTTGTCAGTCAAAATTTGTTGTTCTTGATGGTCCACCTAATGTTGTTTCTCAATTTAATTAGAAGTCTACCTTGCATGTTCTTTAGGGTTATCGCAATTGATCCCAAATCATGTTGTCACTTCACTAAATAAATCTTCTTGGTTGCCAGCTCACTATCAGGGCATTCTAACCCTCTGACACTGGAATCAATCACTTCAAACAATCAAATTCACATTCGCCACAACTTAGACAAACACATTTGGACAATTCAGAAATTTCTTTAGGCACAATTGGAACACTTTTGACAAGATTGAGACATTTATTTCATGGTTAACACAATAAGTAAACAATATCTTGATGACGACTCAAAAAGACCTCCAAGATTGCTTAAATTTTAGTGAGGAGAGACATCTCAAATAAACCCTCTTTTTTATCAAGACTCACCCGACATGGATGTACCTAATAGAGAATGCAATGATGCCTTTGATGAATATGACCAAGATGATAACCAAGACGGAAGAGAAAGTCCAGAAGAGAGGAATCATGACCATCCTTTGTTTGATTAAGATAGTAAAGAAGACATAACCGAAGAAGAATATAACAAACTCAAACAAAGTCGTAAGTTTCAAAAAACCTTGGAGAAAATTATTGGGGAAGACAAAGAAAAATACTTCCTTCACCTAGCTTCTCTTGGAGTCAAACTCCCCAAGGACTATGATGTCAAAATATTTTATGGAACAAGAGGTACAAACACACATCTTGATTCTATCAAAACAACTATATCAAATGCAAGCAGAGCTCACATCACTTTTGAAAGAGAAGAGTAAACCAACAAAGAAATACTCCTTGGAGAACATATGTCCATTTCCTTTTGACAAAATCATAAACATGGTTCCATTCCCACCTAACATGACACAACCCAAATATGAAAAATACATGAGAGAAACAGATCCACATGACCATGTGAGAGAATTTTTTGCTCTAAGCATAGAATACATGCATGAACCGACGTACTTGAAGATACTATTTCCATGAAGTCTAGGTGGAAATGCTATGGAATGGTTCTCTAAACTAACACCTAGTGTACAAACATTTGAGGAGTTAATTCAAATATTTTTCCAACACTACTCCTATAACATACAACACAATGTTACCATGATGGATCTTTGCAATACAAAACAATGAATAGGTGAATCCTTCACACACTTTTTGCAATGGTGGAGGCAAATATTTGCAAGGTACTCAAGACAAATACCTGAATATGAAAAGATGGAGATCTTTATAAACAACTTAGCATCTGAAATGAATTACGCTCTACAAATGCAAGATTCTCCTAGTTTTGACAAAATGATAAAGAATGTCATTCATATTGAAGAAGTTATGGTCAAGAAAGGGGAAATCACACTTCAGAGTGACAATAAATCCTCTAACAACTATAACAACAAACCTCAATGGTGGAACAAGAAAAAAAATGTTGTTAATTATGGAGTGGTGGAAGCCTCGAATGTGAACATTAAACCAATTGTGTTTAATCTTACAAATAGTCTATAATCAAGCAAAGAAGCTAAGGCAACAACAACAATACCATGAGCAAACATTGATGCCAACAAGAATAAGTCTTGGATGTCTAGACCATAGCGGACATTTACTCCATTGGGAGAACATCTTGAGACATTTTTGAAGAATCTCTTGTATAATAAAATCATCACTTTATCAGAGTCAAAACCATGCGAACTAGAAGTAAAACCAAGGTGGTGGAATCACAATGTCTATTGTGAGTTCCATAAGAATAAATGACACAAGACTAATGATTAAAGGGGTTAATTCCTCATCCAAATAGGCAACATCATCTAAACCACCTATTTTCATAATTCCTATACCAGCAACGTTAAGACAAATGGGTCCTACACATTCTGATAATTACAACTTGGTGGACCAATTACAAAGAACCTCGGCTCAAATATCTATATTTGAATTATTGAAGATCTCTTCAATTCATAGGGAAGTTCTAGAACAAGCCCTACATGATGCCAATATTATGAAAGACATAGATGTAGACAAATTCTAGGTAATGGTCAATCACATATCAGCTCCACATTATCTCTTTTTCATAAGAGGGTGATAAATCTTTAACTCGTCTCCATAATAAACCCCTTCACATTGAGGTTCAGATCCATAAACACCATGTAAAACATGTATTGATAGATGGAGGCACGGGGTTGAATATATGCACTCTCAATTTGGTTAAAGTATTGGGACTTTCAGAGCACACAATTGATTCAAGGAGTAAGATAACCGTCAAGGCTTATGATGAAGAGGAAAGATCATCCAAAGGACTAGTTGTTTTACCCATAAGAATAGGACCAATAGAACAAGATGTGACCTGACAAGTTCTTGATCTACCATTGGCCTATAACATACTAATAGGAAGACCTTGGATACATGAAATGCAAACAGTGCCATCTACTTACCACCAATGTGTCAAATTCCCACATAATGGGGTAGAAGTAACAATTCCTACATATTCAAGCTACACTTGCAACAACATCAAGGCACATAGTATGGTTCCTCACAATAAGGAAGTTCCAAAAGAGTTCCCAACTGAAACCTCTAAACACGTGGTAATGAGAAGCTTTGGAAAGACATTAAAACTTGAATAAACTAGCATGGGGGAATACAAATTTGATACAATGTCATCCTTGGCTAACATTCATGTATCTCCAAGATCATATGGGAGACCCTCCCCGTCCTTTACACCTTCTGCATAAAAAAGAAAAGATGTTCATGAACCAACTGGTATTGTTAGAGCTACAACCTCTCATGAAGAAGAAAAGGAAGATAAAGTAGTCTTGTCTTGGCTCTATAAAGAGGAAAAGAGAGAAAATAAAGTAAAACATATTGACATATCTCCCGAAAAATATGGAAAAGGTTATGACCTTCTCAAACAAATGGGATACAAACGGAAGGGACCTTTAGGAGATAAAGGAAAGGGACTCATTGAGCCTATCCATATGGAATTTAGGAACACTAAGGACAAGAGAGTATTAGGTTTCAATAACAAATCAGAACATTCTACTTCAAGAGATGGTCCAATATTTGATAAAGGAAGTAACAAAGAAGAAGAAGAAATTTAACTCGTACCCTGGACATATGAAAGATTACTGCATGGAGGTACTAAAGATCCAAGATACCAAGGAGAACACTATGTACCTACTCATTTTGGAGAACAACTAGAACACCATGTTCCTTTTTTGTCACCAACGAATGTCCAATAAGTAGAGGAGGAAGAAGAATAAGATTCTCCAGGGGTTCAATAGAAGGAGGATACCATGAAGAAATTCCTCAAGAACAAGAAGAAGACATAAACATAGAAGAAGAAGAATAGAGTAGCTCAAACACTTTTCAAGGGTTTTCTTCTATAAGACAACAAGATGTGCATCCTAACTAGGGTCAATTGGTGATAGTTTCACATTACCTGGATCTACCACACTTTGATTCACAAATGGCCAATAGGGTACACCAGATAATTATTGTTTAATTTCTAAATTGGTTTGATGACAATATCTCAAACTCACATGATTATGAATGGGATCACATGTCTAATGCTACCATGGATATTGAGGTAGATGTAATCCATAAATTTGCACCTTTATTGGAAAGGGGAGATAGTTCTAATACTACTCATAATACAAAGGTTGTCACAGAATTGATTGATAGGGTGATACCTAGAATAATTGATGAAGACACTGGCATCTTAATGGGAATAGAAGAATTCCAAAGAATATAAGATATGAGTTCCAATATGATGAGAGAAGGAGGAGGAAGTTCCAATGATGAGTCGCTAGAGTTAGGTCCACATAACACTAATAATGACGATCTAATTCTTTAGCCCAAATGGAATGACGTTCCAGCAAACTGTTCCCCATGTGCATATAAATGTTGTATTTTCTTGGTCCTTAGGAGCATTCTTAATTTGGTTATAACCTGAGAATCCATCCATGAGTGAATACATTTGATATCCTACTGTGAGATATGTAATCATATCAATATTTGGCAATGGGAAATCATCTTTAGGACAAGCTTTTTTTAAGTCCCTAAAGTTTGTGCAAATCCTGATAGACTTATCTATTTTGGAAACTGGTACCACATTAGAAATCCATCATGCATAAATGATGACTCTTATGAATCTAGCTTTTAATAGTTTTTCATGTTGAGTGCACTGCAGGAAGACTTAGGTATACTCAAACTCTTATTAGCTACCTCAAACTGTCTGACCAAGCACTCTAATCCCACACTTGTCTTACTAGGATGTCTAACAATTTTATCAAGAGGCCAAGTCACTCTTCTGATCTCAAATGGGCTTCTCAAACCAAAACACCAAATTCTACAATTTTGCCTTTAGGGACACTTTCCATAAACACAAGCCAAAGAGTAAAACTCTTCACCACAGACTTTAACTGATCAATCCAAGGGATGGTGAAATTTTTTTAGACCCCAAGGGTTGAGAATCCACCAATGGATTCAATTCTATAGACCCAAGGTTATCCAAACACTAACTGGTCTAGATTTTCTTGTAGTCCTATCCAGAGGATGTTTTGAGCATAACTTTCTATCACAGAAGGATCTAAATGATCTATAGTTGGTTCTAGATACCCTTTATGGATTATTGAAAACCCCCAAAGCCTTATAACTTCACTCTACTCCTACACTACTAAACTCTTGCAAAGCTCACAAGCCAAATTAGCTGAGTTAGGCCTGGATTACTAAGAAAGTGGTCTAAGGTGGGTTCACAGAATGAACACAATGAATTAGATAGTTTCCTCTATCCTAAAATGACCTAGATCCACCATTTGTTTGACCTTTCCAACCATATAACTCACATGCATGTGATTGTATCCAAAAAGCAGGCTAATTACATAGGGATAATTAGCCTAGGGCTTTGTCTTAAAATTCATGGAACTAACATTGAGCTTATAAGCCTTTGGAATCTTAAAATGCATGACCCTAGATTGTATTTTCCAAGTGGGTGAGTAGATCCACTGGATAGATCCCAAGTTAGGGTCACATCTTTGGAGCAGACCCAGTAAAGTAGGGATTCTCAGACAGTGACTAAACAAAATGCTCTAACTCCTATGTAACTCCACAAAAATGAATGAAACCAACTGGGATGTTAAAGGAACTCAAAACATCACAAATTTTTGCAACTGGTTTCACCAGATGAATCTGTACCAGGTCATACACACACCAAATAACTCAAAAAACTCTTATATTTCCTTCTCTGAACATTAAGATCCATACACAGTGACTTCTTACCTTACTAGAAGGCATAAGGACATCAAATACCATCATCTTGGTGTTACAGATGCTCCAAGAAGTTGGTTTGGCTATTTCAAATTGAGTTGTCATTCCTCAAGCAACATTTTGCAAAAAGACAACTTTTTAGAAACATTTGTCAAAGTTGCAATTTTGAGCAAGATGCCAACACTACTAACCTCCAAGGATTTAGGAGTGATCTAAAACATGCCAAGAACCTATACTAAGGCTACAAAACATAAAATTCAACCTAAGGACAAAAAATAGCTAAAAGAGACTAGATTGGTCTAACATGGTTTCAGGCACCCTTAAGGTTTATAACTTACCTTAGGGCCCTTCACCTTACAAAATAGACCCAAACATACACACTAGAGTGATCCAAAGGATTCACACCTTATTACAATCAAAATAAAATAAAAAAGAAGCTACAAGAGGTGCCCTGCACTAGCTTTTCCAGCTCTGCTTTGACCAATAATGCCACACATGGATGCATTTTTCTTAATTTATGTTTCACGGGTTTAATTCTAGGAGCTATAGATAAGTGATGAATTATTAACTCAGGATCGAGTCCAGGCATATCAGTGTAAGACCATGAAAATTTGATCTTCTTCTCTTTGAGGAATTCAGTAAACTGTATCTTTTCTTCTTCTGATAAGGATTGTGCCAGGTGAACAAATTGAGGAGCTTTTGTTGTTCCCAAATTAACTGGTTGTGTTGTTTCTATCATAATTGAAGATATTTCTTGAAATTTCTTAGGGAGGATATCAATAATCTCATTTTTTGGCGCCTCTAAGAGGTTTTCACCATCAGATACGTCTTTTATTTTTACTATTATAGAATTTGATACTGCCACAATGTGGTTTTCACCATCAGTTCTTTGTTTCTTTTTATTTTTCAATTTGTGACTAAGAAACTAGATATCCTCCTCTATCATGTTCATGCTCCTTGCATTGGTGGAAGAGGGACAGAGTTCACAATCATTTAGATAATAGTCCAAAGTATAGTCATTGGGAAAATTAATGATAAGAGTAGGGTCTAAATTGCTCTAATCAATAAGGTCGGGATTTACCAAGGATAATTATTCAGAGTTTTGTAAGGAAAACATCGCATTAGCGTTAAGACTATTAACTGATAAGACATGTTTTGTTAAGTTAGCTTCTATAGTGTTTAGATCATTAAGAGTTGAATCATCATTATTAGGGTCATTGTTAGTAATATGCAGACCTAACTCTAGCGACTCGTCAGTAGAGATTTCTTATTCTTCTCTCATCATATTGAGACTCATAGCTTTTATCTCTTGAATGTCCTCTAGACCTAGTAAAGCATTAGTATCTCCATCAATAATCATGGGTAGTGTTATCTCATCTGATTCAAGGGCAACAATAGTGTTATGGGAAGTATTAGAACTCTCTCCTCTCTCTAATAGAGGTACATATTTATGAATTACATATACTTCAATGTCCATGGTAGCATCAGACATGTGATACCATTCATAATCATGTGATTTTGTGATTTCATCATTAGACCTATTTAAGAACTCAGCAATAGTTACCTAATGTACCCTATTGGCCATTTGTGGATCAAAGTGTGGTAAGTCTAGGATATGTGAGATTTTTACCAATTGCCCCCAGTTAGGATGTACATTTTGTTGTTGGGGTATTTCTTCATGAGTTTCTTCTAGCTGTTGGACTTTTGGAGAGTCTTCTTCTTCTTCCTCTACTTCTTGGACATTAGTCTGTGACAACAAAGGAACATGATGCTCTAGTTGTGCTACAAAGGTAGGTACACATCTTTCTCCTTGATATTCAGGATCCGTAGTACCAATGTGTAGTAATCTTTCATATGTCCATGGTTCAAGTTATGTTTCTTCTTCTCCCTCATCACTTCCTTCATCAAAGGTTGGACCATCTCTTAAAGTAGGGTGATCTGAATTATTGTTGAAACCTAATCCTATTTTCTCTTTGTTGTCTTTGAATTCCATGTGTATAGGCTCAATGAGTCATTTTCCTTTATCACCTAAAGGTCCCTTCCCTTTGTATCCCTTTTTTTTAAGGTCATAACGTTTGCCATAATTTTTTGTTGATATCTCCACATGTTTTACCTCATTTTCTCTTTGTTCTCCTTTATAGAGCCAAGCCAAGACTAATTTATCTTCTTTTTCATTCTCTTGAGAAGTAGAGGCTTTAACCATACTAGTTGGTGTGTGAATGTCTTTTTCTTTTTATACTGTAGGTGTGAAAGATGGGGAAGGTTTCCCATAAGACATTGGAGACACAAGAATGTTAGCCAGTGATGGCTTCATGTCTAGTTCATATTCCCCCATGCTAGTTTCTTCAATCTTTAGTGTCTTTCCAAAGCTTCTCGTCACCATGTCTTTAGAGGTTTCAAGATTGGATTCTTTTGGGACTTCCTTATTGTGAGTATCCATACTGTCTGTTTTAACATTGTTGCAAGTATAGCTCAAGTCTGCAGGAATCATTACTTCCACCCCATTATGTGGGAATTTAATGTATTGGTGGTAATTAGATGGCACTACTTGCATTTCATGTATCCAAGATCTCCCTAGTAATATGTTATAAGCCAGTGGTAGATCAAGAACTTGACAAATCACATTGTGTTCAATTGGTCATATTCTGATTGGTAAAACAATGAGCCCTTTGGATGATCTTTCTTCTTCATCATAAGCCTTTATGGTTATCTTACTTCTTCAATCAATTGTTTGTTCTGAAATACCCAATTTATTGATTAGACTAAGAGTACATATATTCAACCCTGCGCCTTCATCTATCAATACATGTTTTACACAGGATTTGTGAATCAAGACTTCAATGTGAATGGGTTGGTTATGCGGATGAGTCAAGGACTTGTCATCTTCTTCTAAAAAGGAGAGGTAATGTGGAGATGATATGTGATTGACCATTGCCAGGAAATTTTCTACATCCATGTCTTTTGGAACATTTGCAGAATATAGGACTTGTTCAAGAACTTCCCTATGCACTAAAGAGATCTTTAATAACTCTAATATAGAAATTTGAGCTGAGATCCTTTACAATTGGTCTACCAAGTTATAGTTTGCAGATGGTATAGTAACTATTTTCCTTGTCATTGCTGGTTTAGGAATCATGACAATAGGTGATTTAGAGGATGTCGCTTGTTAGATGAGGAGTTAATTCATTTAATCATGACTTGTGCTTGACTTCAAGTTACCACATTTGAATGTGTCGATTTGTCTTTGGCACCTTTGATAGTGATCACATTAATTGATTCACTTTTATGTCCAACATGTTGATCACATTATCATTATGAGAGTAGGTGCAATTGAATTCATTTCCTTTTCCTTTAGAATATTCCCCTTTTTCATAATTAGGGAATGGTTTGTTATATGTCATGTGATCTTCATTAGAGGTATGTCCTTCCACTTTGATCTTGCCTCCCTTAATGAGGTCTTGTATAACATGTTTGAGCTTAACACAGTCATTAGTCTTATGTCATTTGTTCTTATGGAAGTCACAATAGGTATTATCATTCCACCACCTTGGTTTAACTTCTAGTTCCCATGGTTTTGAATCTAGTATTGTGAGGACCTTGTTATCCAAGAGAGTCTTCAAAACTATCTCAAGAGGTTCTCCCAATGGAGTAAATTTTCTTTGAGGTCTAGACATCCATGGTTTAATCTTGTTAGCATCATTGTTTTCTCTTGGTATTGTGGTTGTTACCTTAGCTTCTTTGCTTGTTTGTAAGTTGTTTGTTAGATTGAACATAGCTGGTTTAGAAGTTGCATTTGATGCTTCTACCACTCCATCACAAACAACATTCTTGTTCTTGCTCCACCATTTAGGTTTGTTGTTATAGTTGTTAAATTTACTATCACTTTGGAGTGTGATTTCTCCTTTCTTGACCATGACGTCTTTGGCACGAATAGTATTTTTTATCATTCTATCAAAACTAGGTGAATCTTGCATTTATAAAGCATAGTTCATTTCGAGTACCAATTTATTGATAAAGATTTCCATCTTTTCATATTTGGGTATTGCTCTTGAGTACCTCACAAAGGTTATCCTCCACCTTTGTAAAAAGTGTGTAAAGGATTCACCGGTTCGTTGTTTCATGTTACAAAGATCTATCATGGTTACGTTATGTTGTATGTTGTACGAGTAATGTTGGAAAAATTGTTGGATTAACTCCTCAAAAGATTGAACACTTACCGTGAGTTTGGAGAACCATTCCATAGAATTTCCGCCTAGACTTCCCAAAAATAGCCTCATTAGATATGTGGGTTCATGTATGTACTCTATGCTTAGAGTTCAAAATTCTCTAACATGGTCATGTGGATCTGTTTCTCCAATGTACTTGTCATATTTGGGTCTTGCCATGTTAGGAGGAAATGGAACCATGTTTATACTCTTGTCAAAAGGAAATGGACATATGTGTTCCAAAGAGTACTTTTTTCTTTTTTTTAGTCTTTTCATGCTTGAGTGTTGCAAGTTCCGTTGTCATTAAGGTTAATTGCTTTGTGAGGATAGAAATAGGTGTTTGTACCTCATTTTCTTTTAGTCTCTCAACATCAAATTCTTTATGAAGTTTGACTCCAAGAGAAGCCAAGTGTAGGAATTATTTCTCTTTGTCTTCACCAATGATCTTTTCCAAGGTATTTTGAAAATTCCTACTTTGTTTGATTTTTTTATACTCTTCTTTCGATATGTCTTCCTCACTATCTGAATCAAACAAAGGACGGTCATGATTTTGTTCTTCTTGATTTTCTCTATCATCGTGGTCTTGGCTATATTCCTCAAAAGCCACACTCCATTCGTGATGAGGTGCATCCATTTTGGGTGAGTCTTGATCAAATAAGATATTGCGAGATGTCTCTCCTTGTTGAAACTTTAGTAATCTAGGAGGTCTCTCTGAATCATCAGCAACATATTGATTACGTCTTGTGTTAACCATAAAAGTTGGGTCTCAACTTTGTCAAAAGTTTTCCAATAATGTCAATAGGATGTCCAATTATCCAAATAGGTGTGTCCAAGTAGTGAAAGAGTGTTTGTGTTTGTTTAGAGTGAGTGACTCCAGCGTCAAAGGGTTAGAATGCCCTGATAGTGAGCTAGGAATCAAGAGGTTTTGTCGAGTGAAAAGACCACACATTTTGGGACCAATTGTGAGAATCCAAAAGGACATGCAAGGTAGACTTCTAAGTAAGTTGTCAAACAACGACAGGTGAACTAGCAAGAGCAACATGACCAGACTAAAGAGCCAAAAGGGTATCCAAAAATACTGAGTTTCTGAGAGTGACACGTATGCAAGTACCCACTATCCTAAATGTGACTCCCTAAATGCGAGCTTTGAAATATAGGATGCGAGCTTTTGCTGACCAAATGTGAGTTTCCACAGACTAAATGTGAGCTCCTTTCCCACATGCAAGCCAAGATTTACTAAATGTGATGAAGTTCATTGAATGCGGCCTATGCAACCAAATGTGATCTGAAAATGACTAGATGCAAGCCTCTGATGATTTTGCAATTTTTGGGGTCAATTTTTCTCGAAGTACATGAAATTTTGACTAATAACAGGGTTTGCTGAGACTTTTCAGAGAGGTTTTCAACATGTAAGTCGGGGATTGAAATTTGTTTCTTATTTTGAGGATGTTATCTTGTTAGTGTATTTTTAGGACACATCAAGCAATGTTCGTTATGGTGACAAAACACATCCCTATTCCCTAGATTCTAGGCATAGAGTGAAAATATTTGCTCGTGGACTCAGGTACACACTCACATGCTAATAAAAATATGGCCGTCACCAAGCACACAATAGCTCCAGTCATGATGCCATATTAGCTGACTCCAAATGCAAGTGAGGGCACGAAATGACGAGTATCTTGGGGCAATTACTATTTGCCTTGTACAAATATTATCACCCTTTTGGAGATAAATTGGGTTGTTTTTTTACTACAAGTGTTGTTTAATTATGGGAATCCATTCATAATAATCCCCCATAGAATTGCACAAGGCAAAATTAAGGCATATAGCCCTATGAGTACTCAATTGTGTGTAGTCTCACAAGCGGGATTCAAGCAGCTCCACTCCACACACACTTAAGAATGTTCAAGGAATGATGTCAAAATTTCATGAACAAAATTGACTACGTCTTCCGAAGCTTTGGCCTACAAGGAAGCATATTGATTATAGTGAGTTGGAAGGGTTGGCGTAAACCTATCCTCACTTGGGTTGTTCCCGAGAGATTTTTTCCTCAACCGGCAAGCCCTCTAATGTTTTGAAAGCAATTAAAAGGATTGGCAACTTAGGAGTCTAGACTTTTTATTCTTTGAAAGAAGAAGAGCATACTCTCCTATTCCATGTCGTTTTCTCCCACAATAACATCAAGCATGTTCATTTCCTCATATTTTATAACTCAAAAATCAATCCCCCATAACGAGTTTTTGATTCTTCCAACTTGGGAAAAAGAACAAATCCTCTAGTTGGACTAAGAAATGTGTTTAAATCTGATTATTTTAGTGACTATTGTAATAATTGACAAAATATGTAAGCAAAGTTTGATTGTTCAATTTCCCCAAATTTAATGAGTTTTCTTGTTCAATTACTTTCCAACTTTAGAAAATTTGTTTTTTCATTTCCCCAAATTCTCATCAAGTTCTAAATTGACTTTTGAGCTTCTGATTTTCCATAAAGGAAAAGAGCATAATCCTCTGATCAATTTAGTAAATGATGGAAAATGTGCTTAAGATTTGAAAACTTTGAAAAATGAAAGTTAGGGTTGAACGATTTGGCAACCTAAAAAACCACTAGTTAGTAATTTTCTCCAACTTTTTGACAAAAAAGTCTATGACAGGAATCTGCAAGAAATTGTTACACTGCTCAAAATACAGAAATAGTCATGGTTAGCAGATTAGTGGTTAAACTTTAAAATTTGCAAATAAGCTAAACCAAATGTGACTATATTTCCTGAATGTGATCCTAGAAATCTAGTATGCGATTAAGGATCCTGAAAACAAGCCTTTGCAACTAAAGGCGGCAGGATTTACTAGATGCGAGCATATACTGGATGCGATATGAGATTCACTAGATGCAAGTTTATAAATCATGGATGCAATTCCCTTTCCCAGATGTGAGCCTTGGAAACTGCAAGTGAGCTTTGGTCACTAAATGTGACTCTGTACCTAAAAATAGAGAACACAAATGAGTAAAAATAGACTTGAAATGAGGAAAAATTTGATGATTTGCCCCACGGTGGGGGCCAGAAATGTGTGTGTATTTATTGTACCTGCAAGCTGCAACACAACACTTCAATATGTCATTGGATTAGTGATAAAAACATGAAATATTAGAGTAAAAGCACATAAAAATCACTAAAATTGACATATTGCTTCCTATCTAACAAGAGTATGATAAATTTTATAATTGCCCTCAGATTATGCATACATTAGTGACATATTCAACCTTAGAATGGAAGATTCAAGTAAAATGCAAGTTAAATGTAAATGCAAAGTTTATTTTAATGCTCCAAAGGAAAGATTATGAAATTAAAAGAATATTGAGCTAAAATGCATTTAGATTTCTAAGAAATTAGAGCAGCATAAGTATGTAAATGAAATTCTAAAATTAGGGGCCCATTGTGCTCAAAATTCATTCCTTTTATAGAAGAATTTAAGGAATGAGAGGTCAAGATTGATTTGTGAAGGGAGGTGGAGATTGAATCTTTGGTGATCCATGTGAGGTGATCCAAGTTATTTAACTCTCATTGGCTAATGGATTGACTTTCCATTTTGCAAGTGTGGAGTTGCAATTAGGAGATTTATTTAATTCCTTTTAATTAATTACTTTAGCCAAGTATTTATTTGTTTTGATTTGATTAAATAGGCCAATGTAATTAATGTGATTTAGTGATGAAATCACTTTGATTTTATGAGATTAAATTTATTTTAATGAATTATGCCAATTAAATGAGTAATTGTCCTAACATAATTAGGGGTATGATCACACTTAGAGAAAATAGGGTCTCTGGTTAGAGTAGACCATATTAGGGTGGTTACACTAACATGCAGAAAGTAAACAGGAATGAGAACGTGACCTCATGACATGTGGGGATGCAGGGCAAGAGGTAGAGGTTCCAGAAGGGATCAAGGACCCCCTCTTGAATAGACTTCTATCCTCATCCCAGATTTTAGGGACAGCTCTTCTAAGACATGTACTTGACAGAGTCCTTATTCATATGTTGGGATCACAATGTTATGTTCTCAAATATAAGATGTCATAGATGTGAAGGGTCACGCTTGTATTGTGAACTTGAGATGATCTAATGTTTGGGTGCCCTATTGTGGAATATTTAGAGTACCCTTTTGGAACCAACCTAAGAAGCACCTTCTTGGGATGAATGATTTACTGATATGAACACCCCTTCCAAGTCCCTTAGATTGCTTGGTTGTTGTATTTTTATAGGTGTTTGAGAGTTTAGTGAACAATTGTGAATGTGTTAGCAATTGTGGTCGTGATGCCATATGTTTTAGCTCGATGGCTTGTAGCCCTGTCCAGAGGGTTTCGGTGTCTATTTTTGTTGCTCGGTAGTTTCACCGAGTGGGTGTTTGCTACTCGGTGGTCTGTTTCAATGAATGGGGTTTATTATTTGGATATGCAGGCTGACTTATGCATTTAATTTGGGTCATGACATTTATGTGGGATCTCTCTTTGGAGATTGCGTGGACCTAAATTTGGATTGGTTCATTCTCCTAAGTGGATTTAATGACCGTTGCAAGTCAACTAGTGAAGAACATGTTGGATGTTGTGTTCTTGATGCTGACTTGTGTTTTTGATTTATTTCTTTTGTAATGCCGACTTGTGGCAAAGTTGTATAAATAACGAGGTTGGGGTAGACTGTTAGAGGTAGAACAGGAGGAGGAGGAGAAGAGTTGGAAGAGCTTTGTGAAGATCTGTAGATCTATAGATCTGAAAATAAGTGGAAGGAAGCTTGAAGAGCTAGTAGTGTGTTGGCTTAGGAAACAAGAAGATTGTTTGGTGGCTTGCAAGCACAAGTTTAGATTGTCTTGGTGTTCCTACCAGGTTGTTGTGTGTCATAGATCTAGACTAGTTTCGAAGGTGGAGCTGAAGCTTACAGAGAAGTTGTGTAATTGGCAGAAGGTACATGGCCTGATGCTTACAAAAGATCTCGGTGGTAGATCTTAGAGTTATTTGATTATATTTGGTCGTAACCGGGAAAGCCTTACAACCTGACATGTTGCATGTAATTGAATCTGAATATGAATATAGATGGATATAAGTTGTTATATCTATGTTGTGTTTGGTTTACGTTGTTGTCTTGTCGTTGGCTGCAAGTTTGGATAGCCCTTTATTGGATCCTCTAAGCTTGACTGCATCAGGAAATGATAGTTAGATACATGTTCAATTTTTAAGTTGTTGGTTATAGTATGGTTAGTTTCAAATAGTGAAATGATAAATTTTTAATTCTGATTTTTATGTGGTTTATAACAAGTATTAATTTTATTTTGAAGTTAGTTTCTTGATATAAAATATATTCTAGAACTTCCATTTTGAGCTTGTTGTTGTTTTATCCAAACTATGTTGGCACTTAGGTAAAACCCTATGCCATGGCCGAATAACCAAGGGAACATCATGAAAATAATAAGAAATAAAATAATTGCAACCTCCTAACAACATAATGAACATATATATATATATATATATATA
>MU223049.1:59492-78762 GCA_018584345.1 Thuja plicata | reverse complement strand
ACCTGCAACAAACACAGAAGTAGAACAAAATAGAAAACTAGGGTTTCAAACGAGGAGGAGAAAGAAGAGGAGAGGAAAAAAAGAAATGTTATTTCTTTTAGAGGAAAAGAAATATACCCTAATCCTAATTTTGAATTAGGATTAGGTCACATCTTCTTGTTTTTTTTTTTTAAAAGAGTTTTAAATATTAGTTGTTTTAATTTTAGTGGGAAAGATTTAGTTGCTTTAATTTTAGTGGGAATGATTTTTGGTGGGATTTAATTCCACCACTTTTCTTTTTATTTTGACCTTGGGAATATTAGTTCCCTTATTTAATCAACTTTTAATGTTTAACATGGATTAAATTTATTAGAATGATTTATTGTAAATAATGATGGGTTGTATAGGAGGAGAACATTGTGTAAATTTAATTATTTAATTTAATTAAATTTAGGGATGTTGTTTTAATGCATAAACATGGGCTTTAAAAGTTTTTTTTTATGTCGTAAATAAAGATTTAAATGGTAAGGTGTTTAATAGGGAAATTTTAAAGTTGTTAATTTTGTAAGAGTGTGTAATTTTTAATGTAATGTTTATACGGGGTTAAATTATAATCAAAATTAATCAAATAATGATGATAATATACTACTTTCTTAAGGTATCTAGACATAGGGAATTGAGTTTGAATGTATTTGATTTAATGGTTAATTATAATCCAATTAGATAAAGTAATTTAAATTAAACTCTATTAAATCTTATTTTAAAACTATATTTTAAATGGAGGTAAATAATAAACGATAATATTAACCACCATAATTAAGGTTTTTTAACCTAGGTTTAATAATGTTGGTTAGTGAACATCCTCCTTGAAAATAGGTTGAGGGATGTTGGCGATAGTCATGATTCCCCTTGACCTCATCTAGTTTTTTTGGAAAAACCTTGGAAGCAGTTCACTTTCATCAATGATGTAAACCTAGTTGATGGCATGGTAAAATCTTAGTAAACACTTGGAATTATTTAATTACAACCTTAGTCAGTTAATATGTTTCAAAAAAAAATTCGTGTGTTTTTTCCCTAAATTTTGGGCATGACAAAACCAGTGTGATGAAGAACAACAACAACATGATAGAGAAACAACAGGATCTCTCAAACCACACTACCTCATGAAGCGTTATCAAAGAATCAGGCTCTAAAAATAGCAACCAACAAACCCTTTTCATTAATCTTGCTAAACATCTCCTCAATTCAACCGATCTCAGAATCTTAGAAGAGTGCCTAAAGGAAGAAACTTCTTTCTCAACCTAGTCATAGAATCCATCATAACTCGAGCAAGGTAAGTCCAAACGATTTGATATCAAAGGAAAAGCTTCCTTATGACCCCATGAATAACATATCATGACCACACCTTAAGAAGATCCACATAACTCAACCAAGACATAACACACCAACCAATGAAAATTCACAGCAATCAGTTATTAGGAACACAACTACCCGATATAGAATCAATAGCATCTCACAAAATACTCCACCAAAAGAAGCATTATCATAGACATAGAATCTATGAACAAAAAGGAAAAAAAACTATTGACCACTCCTTTCCAAGATCTCAACATAGTGACCGCTCGAAGGATCTTCAAAAAAATGTCTCAAACCAAGAACTTAATCAACCTAAAAGGAAACAACTCCTAAATGATGAAATTTATTCAAGAAAACAAGATGCTCCTACATCAAAAAATATGTAAGGGAAAGGCTACCATCATAATTCTCATCCATCACATGAGTACCCCATCCATAGGTAGCCAAAATCTAATGAACAACATCAAAATGTTAAATGGTTGTGGCAATCTGACTATCATTCGCCTTTAGTTGCCCAACCAATTGATGTCTCTAAAATTCCTGGCAGTCATGCAAGCTCTCAGAATCAAAATATATGATATGAAAAGATACTATATCTGCAACACTCAACTCATAATCAACATCATGTGTGTTATCATCAATGCACACATCATCAATTGAGGTACTACTACTATGTACCTCAAAAGCTAGCTCAACTGGTAAAGAGGAAGTTATTATTTTGACTATCTCTACCCCCACATCCACTTCCAATGTAATTCTAGGTTCCTGTAAGTCACAATCCAGGGACCTATTACCAATAGATGAATTTTCTAGTTCATTTTCTTATGTTTTATTTATGAAATCATATTTGCTTTGGCCTACATCAACATCACATAACTCATTTCTAACACCCGAATCATGAGTGTCAAGACTGGGAAACTCCATGAAACCATATTTCACACATGGAAGGGATTATATTTCATGCATAGGCTCACTATTATGACTGTTGTCATAACAATAAGAATTCTTATCATTATTTGAATAAGGGTTTGCTTCCTTTTTCTTCACAAACAAAAGATCTAGAATCTTTGAATGTTGTAGAAGCCCTGATAAATTTTCATTATAATCCTAAAAGGTGTTATTATAATCTTGAAAAGCATGCATGAGCTCTGGCATAAGGTCTTGTATAGATTTTGTTTTACTCATGACTGAAACCAAGCAAGAGTGTTGGTCACTCAAATATCATATGTAGGACCAATATAATATTTTTCCCAACCCCCAACAAGATGGAAGGAAACCGCTCTAATACCACTGTAAGAACCCCAATAGCTCTAACACTGTCAAACCACTAATTTGTTTCAATTTTGGATGTTTGACATTTTGTCAAACACTTTGCATGCAGGCTCTAATACCACTGTAAGAACCATCTCCAAGTGGATTCTTGTAAATACAAATTTTCTACCTTGTTTGTGTTTGTTTTGATGAATGAATGTGGTATATTTGCAATGTTTGATATGACAATATAATGCAACAAATAAAATATATTGCAAAAATAATTTTCCAACTCAAAACTGAAATTGCATTGAAAATACACAGCTAAAAATTCCATATTTTTATACCAGCTTGAATACTCAGAATTTTCACAATATATCGACAACCCATCTCATTAAATAATCCCTATTATCTAAAACAATAATACCCAGAAAATCTAGGAGTTACAATTAATGAACTCACAGGTAATGCATGCCTGGAAACCCTTTGAAATGATGAGTAACAACAATAGATAAATTCTTGGACAAATAAATACTTGTAATATGATTTATAATTGCACAATAATATGTTTAGGATTTGCAATTGATAAACCTTCACACACATGCTCAAACCCTCATCCAAGATCTTCAAAATTTCACCAATTAAGCTCAAATATGACCACTGTATGTAGCCAACCCTTTAATCAATCTTGACCTGATTTTCCACAACCTCTGATAGCTTGAATCAATGAGAGATTTTGTTCCCAATGATCAAATATGGCTAAAACCTTAGCTGGTTCCTTCTCCAAGCAAGAACTCTAAAAAGCATAAGTCAAATATCATCCATAATAATGAGGTTGATTTGCTTTTTTGATGTGCTTTTATAACTCCAATCTCCTTAATAGCATTTAAACCCACTTTTAGGTTTTTAATAAGACTTTATAATAAGTCTTCAAACTTGGGTGATCATATTTATGGATTAAAAATGCACTATAATATCATTTAAAATAACATAATTTTTGTGCACATTCACTTTATAAAATACTTTAATATTTTAACCTCTAAAATATAATCCATTAATTGCACTTTAAGTCACTTAAATGAAGGGTCATGGCCTCATTGAATATAAAGTAACTTTTTAACCTTATAAATAATTATTAATAAAATAATCACTTTATTAATAATTAAAATAACATAACTCCACAAATAATCATTATTTCTCAAATCCGTATGAATCTGGAAGTTAACCATTATGTCCACGGTGCACCCAACTCCCTTACTAAAAATAATAAGGGCCACTCTCTATCAACCCCTAGCTTGCTATAATTAGTAAATATTTGAATAGCTTATCAACAAAGATTACTAGGTTTAATATTGCAACAAAGGTCGGTCCAGGTACCTTGCCAAATATAGAAACTATCCGGAACTGACTTACTATTTATAGTAAGTCCTTGAATAACTACTCAAGCCTAGGATGCCAAATCTCAATACTGCAACACATGTTTAGGTGCTCTACTAATAATAGAAATTTTAACTTGCCTTAAATAGGCACTTACTATAAATAGAAAGTGTAGACACCCGAAAATGGACAGGCTTGCGACTTTACATTAAAAACACTAATTTTCATCTATTAATTAATAGTTTTTAATCATTAATTAATCATCTATTTTTCTCTAAATTCATTTCCCAAATCATCTAATCAAATTCCCAAAATTAATTAAATAATTAATTTTATTTAATTGATTAATTATCATTAATTAATTAATTAAACTCAATTTTTTATAGTTTAAATTCAAATATTTAAATTTACTAATTAAATTAATTTCAACTAAATTAATTTCATTTCATTCAATAAAGCAATTCTAAATAAAAAAGAATTCAATTATCTCACATGTTGAAAGCTTTAATTAAATAAATGAATTAAATATTCATTTATCTTCAAAGAGATAACTCCAATCAAGTCACATGGGTAACTTCACCCACCTCTCCAATCTACATGGGTAACTTCACCCACCTCTTCAGTTCAAAAAGGTAACTCACAATTAGCTCTTCAGTCAACCAAACTTTGTCTCCTCTTTACAAATTGAAGAGGTGGAGTTTATTGATGGCTTCTCTAGTTCCCTTTGATCTCAATCGTTCATCTCCCTATATCTGGGATTGATCTCAGCCGTTCATTTCATCCCCAATTCCTATATAATAAACCCTTCATAACCATTTGAAGGATCCAAGATTTCAAGCTCTCGTGCGCCATTACTATGTCAGTTTGGTTCTAGCATTCAAGCCATCTTGCGATCACACACACATTTCAATTAGCAAATTCTTGATGCTTCTCAAGTCATAGACGCTGCCCACAGCAATACTGAGCATCAAAAATAGCATTTCAGAAGGAGTAGAGAGACAATAGAAGCTCCAAGCGCTTCGGGGTTTGCATTCATTTGTTTTCCTTTCTTGTGCTTGTACATTTTATTGGTTACGTTTCAAGTTATTCATTTTAGTAGTTCTTGTATATTGGATTTATATCATTTGTAAAATCTTTGCTACTAACCCTCACCTTTGGAAAGCTTGGGAACCATGAATCACGAAAAGAGGCGTACATTTTGGTGAACTCGACGTGAACTTACAGCCCGCGTGAAATTTGGTCATATCTTTCAAAACGCATGGAATTATTTTATGAAAAAAATTTTGCAGGTTGACACTGATCTAAGGAGGCCCCAAACCAAAATTTAGATTTTTCTAATTTTTTTATTTTTTTAATAATATTTTTATGATATTTCATAAAAAATCATTTATGGGCACAAATCAAAGTTTATTTTCAAGAAAATTATATTTTTGGAAAGGTATTGAAATTATAGAGTGGGTTTATTCTCTGTGATTTTAATTTTTGTGAAATTATTTTGCAAAAATAATAGATCTTTTCAAACTGGTCTTTTACGATAAAATGGGTCCCTAGAGCACAAATTAAAGAATTGTGATCTAAAAAAAAATTTGAAGGTATAATTTGACATAAGAAAGCTACAGTCCAAAAGTCAAATTTTTCTAAATTTTTTACGATTTTTAATAAAAAAAATTTGCTATTTCATAAAAATTTAATTTTGGACACAAATCATTATTTCTTATAAAAAAATTATATTTTTGGAAAGGTATTGAAATTATAGAGGGTGTCTATTCTCTGTGATTTTAATTTGTGTGATTATTTTGCAAAAATAACAGATCTTTTCAAACAAGTCTTTTATTATAAACTAGGTCCCTAGGGCACAAATTAAGGAATTGTGATTTAATTTTTTTTTTGCAAGTATTATTTGGCATGAGAAAGCTACAGTCCAAAATTCAGATTTTTTTGAATTTTTTACGATTTTTAATAATTTTTTTATGATATTTCATAAAAATTTAATTTTGGACACAAATCAGCATTTCCTATCAAAAAAGTTACATTTTTGGAAAGGTCTTGAAAATATACAAAGACTTTATTCTCTGTTATTTTATTTTTCTTGAGAAATATTTTCAAAAAAAAAGAAAGATCTTTGAAAAAGTTTTCTTTGTGTGGTCTTTCTTGATTTCTTGGGGATTGAGAAAATGACTAATGGCGAAGAGGATAATCAGACAAATACCAAATGCTAGAGCATTAAGAGCTGCCAAAAGGAGAACCATCTATAGGCACCCTAAAATGGACAAGCTTGCGACTTTACATTAAAAACACTAATTTTCATCTATTAATTAATAGTTTTTTAATCATTAATTAATCGTCTCTTTTCTTCTAAATTCATTCCCCAAATCATTTAATCAAATTTCTAAAATTAATTTTATTTAATTAATTAGCTTTAATTGATTAATTATCATTAAATTAATTAATTAAACTCAATTTCCTATAGTTTAAATTCAAATATTTAAACTTACTAATTAAATTCTTTCAATTGAATTAGTTTTAATTAAATTAATTTAATTTCATCAAATAAAGCAATTCTTAATCAAAAAGAATTCAATTATCTCACATGTTGAAAACAATTATCAAATAAATGAATTAAATATTCATTTATCTTCAAAGAGATAACTCCAATTAGATCACATGGGTTACTCCACCCATCTCTCCAGTCCACATGGGTAACTTCACCCACCTCTTCAGTTCAAAAAGGCAACTCATAATTAGCTCTTCAGTTAACCAAACCCTATCTCCTCTTTACCAAATAAAGAGGTGGAGTTTACTGAGGACCTCTTCTATTCCTTTTGATCTCAACCGTTCATCTCCCTATCTCTGGGATTGATCTCAACCGTTCATATCATCACCAATTCCTATATAATAAACCCTTCATAACCATTTGAAGGGTCCAGGATTTCAAGCTCTCGTGCGCCATTACTCCGTCAGTTTGGTTCTAGCATTCAAGTCATCTTGCGACCACACACACACATTTCAATTGTCAAATTCTCAAAGCTTCTCAAGTCATAGACGCTGCCCCGCCAATACTGAGCATTAAGAACAGCGTTTCGGAAGGAGTGGAGAAAAACAATAGAAGCTTCAAGCATCGTGGGGTTTGCATTTATTTGTCTTCCTTTCTCTTGCTTGTACATTTTTTTGATCATGTTTCTGTTATTCGTTTAGTAGTCATTATATATTTGGTTTGCATTCATTTGTGAAACCTTTGCTACTAACCCTCGCCTTTGGAAAGTTGTGGGAATCGGAAAGAGAGGCGTACATTTTGGTGAACCCGACATGAACAAACAGCCCAAATATCTCTTGTAGATGAAAAAATAGATTGATCAACCACGGTCGTACGGTCGTAAATTTAAAAATCACACTTTTCTTTGATATTTGTACTATTTTGCAATTGCTGGTATTTTACCGCCATCGTCTATACTGTGTCGTAATCGAATGGTTTAATAGTGCAATTGATTGCAGGCTTTCACAGTCATTCTGTCCATTTCTTGTCTTCTATCTTCTGGTATTTTGCCGCAATCACCCGATCCGTGCCGCAATTGCAATAAGTTTGTTGCATTTGTCTGATCTGTGCCACAATTGACAACATTTTGCCGCGGTTGCCAGTTATTTACCGCAATCGACAGCATTTTGCCGCACTTGCTAGTTATTTGCCGCAATTGACAGAACATTACCGCAGTTGCAGGAAGATTGCCACAATCACAGGAAATATTGCAAACATCAAATCCAAAACTTATGCCCATCTGTTTCTAAATTGACATTCTTTTCGGTTTCTATGTAGGATTAGATCAGAGTCACCAAGGACAAAGAAGGGTAAGTTTGGTAAGCATCATTCGTCATTTCAAAGTTACTCATATCCTTATTTTGCAAATATTCCTTTTTTGATACTAACCTGTTTAAACAACACAAAACTAAAAGGAATTCATTTGTCGATTTGGCTTTAAAAAGAACAGTGCTTGCAAAACATATCACACCTCATATTTTAGATTTGGGTTTAAAATTGACGTGGGGATTAAAACTGAACAAAGGCAAAGAATCTCTCAATTTGGTGCATTAAAATTGAACAAGCAATCAACACCTACTTTTGGGGCTTAAAATTAAACATTTGTGCTTGTATGGTGGTGTAGCTTAGTTCACATTTCAAAATTTGGAGCTTAATCGATTTACCTCGTGTCTTGAGTTTTGGGTGCACTTGCACAAACTGTTAGCTTGCAAACCTTTTTTTTTTACTTTTTTAGAAAGGCCTGTCCAGGGAATGTGCTTCTTCCTTGGAGAACGACCTTAAACTGGTAATCCTTCCGATCGGTATATAAACAAGGCGCAAACCAAAGTTTTGTCTTATCTAGCCAAGCTCAGGCGAGGCGTGTTGATGATAGTCTGGATCGGGTGAATATCCCTAAGGAGCCAATGTGATCAACTAGGCTCTTAAGTGAGTCACATACATACAAACCGATTGGAGAGACACCACGGACCCTTACTACAACCTTGTTAAATAGAGGCCAACCTATTTTACCTCCGAATAGATACCTTATTATAGTGCAAGGGGTTGCAGAATTTCCCCCCAAGATTCCCAACATATGTGTCCCACGGTATTTGTGTAGTGAAAGAGATCTTCACTCCACGACAACAATACCTGGAAATGGTAAAAACATGGGCACCTACGTCATGGACCTTCATGTCCTAGTAGCGTGACAATTGTTGTGTGAGCTAACAGACATTCAAGCATTGGGCCTATAACATTGTATTCTGAAGCCATTGACCAAGATTAATCTGATTGTTCATTGTTAAGACCTCGTGATAACCTTGCAACTTGAAAAAGTTGTAGAACATACACAATTTCAGTGTTCTTTCTTCAAAACACCGTGTCTGTTGTGCTTGTTCCTTTGATCAGTTTTTGAAAATGCAAAACAAAATATCCAAACTGTCAAAATGAGTCAAACGTGTTAAAGTCTAGGGTTGTCAACGTCAACTATCTTGCAAATCAGAAGCATTGTGTGATTAAACTACCATAATCGGCCAATTATTTTACCGTAATCGATGAAATTGTACCACATTTGACCATATATACTATATTCCTATTCTGACCTAAAAACCTTGAAAGAATTCTTCATTTGGTGTCCAAAACTAGTGTCTATCCCAGGAAAATGAGAAGAACATTGTGTGAATCTCTAAACATTAAAGATTACCCTTTCTCTGTAAAGCATGATTATTGTCAAAAATATTGTTAGTTCAAAAGCTCAGACTCGAAATATCTTGATCTCATCATTTCAAACATCATCATCTTTATTAAATTGACTTTGTCCAAGACAAAGGTCGGCAATCTTATCTTTTATCATCACCACTTTGAGATCAAGTTATATCAAAATCTGTCCTTAGAATTACCTTGGTCCAAAACATAACTCAGACTTTTCTTAGAAAGGATCCTCTTCTTTGTTTGCTTTATATCACTTGTTTTAGTTACAAAACCTGGACCGCACTATGTCTCAAACACCTCATGGAGGACCTGACATAAGGTCTAAGACTAGAGCTCAGCCTGATGAGTCATATATCAACCATTTCCCTGCTTGGGAAACAGAGCAAGAGAACGATCCCTTCATGAACAGTAGTTCTGCTCTATTCATTGAACAGCCCCGTGGGGCAGCCCTTTTCCAAGATATCACAGAAGAAGAACTTGAAGATGTGGAACAAGATGCTTACTCCACCAAAGTAGTTGACACTATTGTAGAGAGGAATCTTGAATGTTACTTGGCCATGCTAATAAAGAAGGGAGTCAAACTCCCCACTAAATTTAGTGTATCAACTATATGGCCCAAAAACCCTCTCACAGGCCAAAACACTACTCACACTCCCCAGATACTACCTATTGTGTCACAGGTCTTTCCACCATTGGCCTTACCCACATCGACACAGACTGTATCCAATCAAACCAATGACCTGACCCAAGCCAGCACATCATCTACTCAAGGCATGACAGGCTCACAACTAAGTGCACCCATGGTCACTAGTATGCCTCCACCTTTGGTCTCGTGGCCAGCACAATCAAGCTCTAATGCTATGCCTTCCATCCCACCAAACACCAGCTATTCTGAAACTATGTCGCTGCTACAATCAATCCACACATCATGCCTGAAGGGATCCATCTCTGTCGGAATGACTTACAGTCAAGGCCCGCCCAAAGCTACATTTTTGCCCATTCTGACACCCATCCAACCTCCGCAACATCAACCCCAGCTTCAGTTACCTCACATCCAACCTTCGCAACAGCAACCCCAGCTTTAGTTGCCTCAGTTCCAACCTCCACAATAGCAACCCCAGCTTTAGTTGCCTCAATTCCAACCTCAGCAATAGCAACCCCAGTTTCAATCCCAACCTCAATAGTAGCAATACCTACCCCAGCATTATCAACCCTAGTTTCAGTCACAACAGCAAACACATCAAAACCCACCATGGACTACTCATGTCCCTTCAGTTACAAATCACTCGGTGGGGAATCAATATCAAGTCCCTAGGATGAAATCCTATGTTCCTACTCAGGGGACACAAAGGCGTAGCCTCATACCCACCACGACACAAAGGAATGTCCACACGCATCAGCCTCAATATAAAATGGACATGCTAATGCAGCAAATGCAAACCCTTCAAACCCAAATGATGGATATGCAAAATCAGGGGCAAACTAAATCCTATACTGTAGAGGATTTATACCCATACCCCTTTGACCATTCTCTTCAAATGTCTCCATTCCCAAACCACTTCTCAGTGCCAAAATTTGACAAATACAGGGGCAATACCAACCCTATTGAGCATATCTGAGAGTTCTTTGCTAGTTGCGTTGAAGTCACTCATGATGAGACATATCTAATGTGACTGTTGCCATAAAGTTTAGCTGGACCAGCAATGGAATGGTTCTCACATCTACCTCATGGCATTCAGTCTTGAGGAGAATTGGCTGAAAAGTTTGTAGCTCATTTCCATCATAACATCGAGCGCAAGGTCAGCATCAAGGACCTTTGCAACATTAAACAGAAAGATAGAGTCTTTTGTGAAATTCCTACAGAGATGGAGGAACACAGAAAATTGTATAACATATGATTTGCCTGAACAAGACTTAATAGTCATGTTTGTTGACAATCTGATCCCAGACATGTCATTCACAACAGAGTTACAGTTAGCTTGGAACTTCACACAACTCATCGAATGAGGAGTTCGTTGTGAGAAGAACTTGGTCAAACGAGGAATCCTTGCAGATCCCACCCAAATGAACACAAATAAAAATGCAATAGAAAAGGCTAAGTGGTGGAACAAGAACAAAAATGTCGCTAGTGATGGTGTCATTGATGTAAAGACAGTCAACTATGAACAACCCAAGGTGTCACTGCAAGGCGCACCTGTGGCAAACCAAAACCCCATAGGGCCCACTCAGCAAACATACACTCAAAACCAACCTCACCCTATACAAGAAGTTGTTGTGTCAAATAGTCAACAATAGAATCAATGCAAACCACGGTTTCAGTTTTAGCAATGAGATTTCACACCATTAGGAGAGCCGATAGAATCAGCTTTACGCAAGTTGATACAATCAAACACTATCACTCTTCCAGAAATCAGGGACTTTGAACAGGATGAAAACAAACCAAGGTGGTATAATGACAAAGACTTCTACGAGTTTCATCAGGTTAAGGGGCACAAAATAGCCAACTGCTACCGATTGAAGCATGCTATTCAAGATCTGATTGACACAGGGATCATCGATGTGACGAATACTCAAACTAAAGGCACAACTGATCACACCATTTTCAATGATACCTGTTGTGATCACAATAAGGGAAAAGCCTCCAGGTCTAGTGGACAAACCAATAAAGTTAACTATACATATGCCAATAGTGATAATGTCATAAATTGCCTAAATCCTTTAGATAACCATGTGGCCACAATCACTATCAGGGACCAAGGTAACAATTGCGTTGTAACTACGCATCGTGCTAGAGTTGTCTTGCAACGAGTACCATCCTTAGCTACTACATTAGCCAATCCTATAGCAAACTTAGATCCACAAACAAGCATAGTGGACCAACTAAAGTGCACACCTGCCTGGATCTCCATGTTTGAGCTCTTGCGCATATCTCCACGGCATAAACTGGCACTTGACCAAGCACTTCAAAATGCAGTTGTCCCAAGGGACATAACACTCAAAAGCTTCCAAATGATGGTCAACCATATAGCAGCTAACAAACATGCCACATTCACAGACTGTGATGTGCCACTGCATAAGCCCCTGCATAATGATCCTCTACACTTACTTGTCCAGGTCCACAAAAGCGTTGTTCGAAGGGTCCTTGTTGATGGTGGAGCTGGGTTAAACATTTGTACTCTAAAGTTAATCAAGCAATTGGGTTATTCAGAATCAAGCATTAATGTCACAAGGAGGATAAATATCAGAGCCTATGATGAAGAGGAAAGGTCCTCTAAGGGTATTATCATTCTACCTGTTCGCATTAGACTTGTGGTCAAAAACACACCCTTCCAAATATTAGACCTTGAGTTGGGATAACACATGTTACTAGGGAGACGTTGGATACATGAAATGCAAGATATACCTTTGACATACCATCAATGCATCAAGTTCCCTCACCAAGCAGAGGAGATCATCATAGAGTGAGATCCCAATCCCTTCCAATATTGCAATACGGTCCAAATCAGCACTGATAACCAAGTACCATCAAACCAAGATGCAAGCATCCCGTCCTCTTTAGATTTGAATCCCAAAGATGTTACACAGGCAGCGGGAAAGATAATCATTAACCAGGACGCAAGTATCTCCTCCACTTCAAATTCAAATCTTAAAGATTTCACAGAGAAAGCAGGAAAAATATCCATCATGGACAAGGGATGTGGTGAATATAGATATGAAGAGGCTTTCACAATCACGCACCTGCCTGTAAGCCCAAGAACTCATGGTATGCCACAACCTGTTATTGCAACAGAAACTCCGCAGCCGGTTCTATTTAGATGTCCACCCACAACCTTTGTTTGATGGGGAGACATAGCGGAAGAGAATCCTTTTAAGCAAGACATCAATACCTGGTTATACCGAGACTCCCCTGAGACAATCCGACCACCACTACCTTTAGCAAACTACGGTAACGGTTACAAAATGATACAAAGATTTGGGTATGATGGTACAACTAGACTGGGGGCAAGGCAACAGGGCATATATGAATTGCCTCTCCCACCAACCCAAAGAAACACTAGAGGTTTGGGCTATGGACAACAAAGCACTATTTTGGTGATCCAAGACATTCAAGTCAACCAAGAGCAAGTAGCAGAGATGCACCAGGGGCACAACACTGAGAATGTCCTAATAAGAAACATATTAGCATAGTTGTTGCCTATTAAAGAGGGAACCACACAATCCCAATTAAACCTACACATAGCAATTGATGATAACCAAGGAAGTGAGACATCGGACGAACATTCCATTGAGACAGACTCCCATGAGTATGAGTGGAGATTCCTCCACGACTAGGAACCCTCAATCCCTTATTTTTCCCCTCGAGTCGATATTATCATAAACCTAGTAGACCTGTTTGAACAGCTGACCATTACTGAACAACCCTGTATAGACAAACATGTCAGCTATCAGACCTCAAGTGGTGCATCCTCATCACAGTCCAATTTTGTAGGCACCATATTCACGGTCCCTTTTAGTCAACCTAAGACAAATAGTAGTGAAAGTGTCTGTCTTGTACACCCTGAGCTTATAGCGTGGGATCAACAAGGGCCACCTAATCTAGATGTATTTGAGAATGATGAGGCAATAGCTCATTTCATGGGACTAAGGTAAGGCATTCCATCAGGAGATCACAAGGCATGATTCCCCATTAACCTAGACAGAGCAGCATATTTCGGGGAGGAAGCTCCTCTTTCCAGTCCACAAAAGAAAAAAGAACAAAAGAGAAAAGATAAAAGAAGACGTATCTTCTAGCGAAAACCTCTTTGAGGCACTAGAAGATGGAAAGAGATAACTCCTCTCCTTAACAGAGGAGAAATCAGCATTGTTCACCGAAGAGACAGAGGAAATCAACTTGGGAGATGACAAGAACCCAAAGAACATCTACTTGGCGAAATCTCTCACCCCTGAGGAGAGAGAACAGTTCATCAGTTTCTTCAAAGCAAGAATTATTAACTTCGCATGGTCTTAATCGGACATGGCAGGTTTAGATCTAGAGTTGGTGCTACACCATCTCCCATTGCTACCAAATGCCAAACCTGTCAAATAGAAGCTAAGAAAGATGCATCCTCACGTTGCATTGCTAGTCAAGGCCGAACTCAAAAATCTTTTGGACGCAAAATTCATCAGACCTATACCATACGCGGATTGGATATCTAATTTGGTACCAATTACGAAGCAAAGTGGTCAAATACAAATTTGCACAAACTTCCAGGATCTCAATATAGCATGTCCCAAGGATAAATTTCCTTTACCAAACATCGATATGATAGTGGACCTAACTGCAGGGCATGAAATGCTCTCACTTATGGATGGCTTCTCAGGTTACAACTAAATAAGGATAGCACCAGAGGACCAACACAAAATGACTTTCACATGTCCTTGGGGAACATATTGTTAGAATGTCATGTCATTTGGTTTAAAGAATTCTGGAGCAACATATCAGAGGGCAATGACGACCATATTTCATGATCTCATCCACAAGACAATGGAAGACTATGTGGATGACATACTAGCCAAATCAATACTCGAAAAGGATCATCTACAGGTTTTGGGACCCATCTTTGATAGAATGGAGGAATTCAAAGTCTGACTAAATCCAAAAAAGTGTGCATTCAGTGTCACAGCGGGAAAATTACTAGGGTTCATAGTATCACACAGAGGAATTGAAGTGGACCCAGCAAAGGTCAAAGAAATATTAGAGATGCCTCCACCATTGAACCTGAGACAACTAAGAGGGTTACAAGGAAGGCTCCAATCAATCAGATGCTTCATAGCTCAACTGGCAGACAAATGCCACCCATTCCAACATCTATTGCATAAAGACATCAAGTTCATATGGACAGAGCAATGTGAATAGGCATTTCAGATATTCAAAGACTACCTTCTAAAGTCTCCTATATTGGTACCACCAATACAAGGTAGACCATTGCTTCTATATATCTCAGTGACGGAATCAACATTAGGTGTCATTTTGGCACAACATGATGATGCTGGAAAGGAGAGGGTCATTTATTATCTAAGCAGGACTTTGGTTGGATATGAGCTAAACTATACGCCTATTGAGAAGTCATGCCTGGCAGTTGTTTTTGCTTCCCAAAAGATAAGGCACTACATGTTGAGTCACCAAACAAAATTGGTTGCACATATTGATCCTCTCAAGTACCTCCTGAGCAGAGCAGCGCTCACTGGACGACTGGCCAAGTGGATAATGATCTTAAGCGAGTTTGACATTGAGTATGTAGACAGAAATTCTATCAAAGGACAAGTGATCACCGATCAACTAGCAGAGGCACCGATTCAAGACCACCAGCCTATTATCTCTGATTTTCCTGATGAATCTATCATGACACTACAACCGGCGTTCGAGATATGGCAACTTTATTTTGATGGATTGTGTACAAACCACGGTGCGGGGGCAGGGATAGTTCTTATCACTCCAGATCGTGATACAATTCCAAAGTCTTTCAAACTTAACTTCCAATGCACCAACAATATAGCAGAATATGAAGCGTTGGTCATCAGCCTAAAGATAGCCATTTAATGGAGAATCAAGAATCTAAAAGTCTTTGGTGATTCACAGTTGGTCATTATCCAAGTTAATAATGATTATATGACCAAAGATGAGAAGCTCATACCTTACAGAGCACAGATGGAACAACTACGCACCAAGTTTCATTACATTATCTTGGAGCAAGTCCCAAGAGCACAGAACAATGTGGCAGATGCGATGGCTACCATAGCATCACTGATTGATATGCCAGGTAACGATACCAAATTCTAGTTTTTAGTGGAGCAACTCTTGGTGCCATCACATCAGGCATCTATCATAGAATTATCGTGTGTCCTTGTTGGTCCTAAATCCCCATTGTACCAAGATGTCTATAGCTATCTCCAAAACAATGTCTTTCCCCCAAACTTGTCTAGGAACCAGAGAAAAGCCCTCATCCACCAAGCCTCTAGGTATACTATCCTCTCAACTACTCTATACAGACAAAGTCTCGATGGAATATTACTACGATGTCTCACTTCCATGGAATCCTAGAAAGCTTTGTACGAGGTACATGAAGGAATATGTGGAACCCACGGAGGTGGCAACAGCTTAGCTAAGAAAATAATCCGCATGGGATACTATTGGCCAACAATAGAGACAAATGCACACAAGCATGTTCAAATGTGTACACAGTGTCAAATTCATGGAGACCTCAGCCACGCACCAGCATAGGAACTAAATCCCATTACATCATCGTTACCATTTTCAATGTGGGGATTTGACCTAATGGGTAAAATAACACCTTCTTCAACAAACAGACACAAGTACATCATAGCAGCAACAAAGTACTTCACCAAGTGGGTGGAAGCAATTCCCCTCACTTACATCACTGGAAAACAAATAGAGGTGTTAATACTTAACCACATCATCTGTCGATACGGGATCCCCCAAACAATCCTGACAGATCATGGTACCCCTTTCCAGAAAAAGGATGTTGAAGACCTATGTGAACAGTTCTGCATCAAACAAGGGTTCTCCTCATTTTACTACCCTCAAGGGAATGGACAAGCCAAAGCTACAAATAAAACAATCTTGAAAATCCTGAAGAAAACAGTAAACGCATCAGGGCGAGACTGGCACTTACAGCTTAGTCCCGCATTATGGGCATACAGAACTAGTGTGAGAACACCTACAGGAGCTACTCCTTTCTCACTAGTCTATGGAACAGAGGCGGTATTACCCCTCAAAGTGGAAATCCCATCCCTAAGGATATCATTGAAGAACCTGGTTTTCAATGAAGACTATAGAGTGGCACAGCTCAGTGAGCTAGAATTACTAGATGAAAGAAGGCAGCATGCCTTCGACCACTTACAAGGCTATCAGAATCACCTTAGAAGGAACTATCACAAGAAGGTGAAGCCACAAACATTTGAGGTGGGAGACCTTGTCCTCATGGAAAATTAGAAGAATCAAGTAGAGCGAGTCAAACCTGGTAAGTTCGAGCCTAACTGGCTAAGACCTTTTGTTATTATTAACTCTACTCATAGTGGGGCATTCATACTAGTAACACTAGAAGGAGATCAGCTCCCCAGCTACATCAACAGCATGCACCTGAAGAGGTTCTACCCTTAAGGGTCTCTATGTTTAAGGAATTTATCTACATATCCAAAAAATACCAAAAAAAATCAAAAAATACAAAAGTTACCTTGGTGAAAACCTGGCAATCAGGCGCCTTGGTGACAACAAAAAAAGAAAAAAAGCAAAAAGGTAAAGAGAAAACAGCATTGCTCTCTCAGTGAAAACCTGGAAATCAGGCGCTGTTGAGTAGGTACCTTGGTGAAAACCTGGCAAACAGGCGCCAAGTGTTCAAATCCACTTCACCATCAATGAGCTCCAAAATCTTGAGCACACTTCAAAATGCAAGACTGACTATCCCAATCAATATCCAGCAGTACGATCCCTTCTGAGCACCAAGCACTTACCCATGGTTAATACTGGTCCACCAAACTAGGGGGCGATTCCAAAAGTTCTAAAAAATCCTAAAAAATTGGAAAACTCATCAAAAAATCATAAAAAGATCAAAATTCAAGAGAAAATCAATCTTCCTAAAAAACATTCAAAAAAATTTGCAAAATCCCAAAGTAATAAAACCAACTCGGTTATCAAGAAAGCAAGGCACAAGCACGCCAAGTCAATCAATTGCCACAATCATCGGCTTTGCAAATCAACATTGGGCCCATCTGACACAGCTTGATCAGCTGCCAAATTGATCAAATCAAAATCTATCAATCAAATTGTCACAATCATGAGCTTTGCAAATAGGCATTGGGCACATCTGACACAGCTTGATCAGCTGCCAACACGATCAGAGCAATCAAATCTATCAAACAATATTGTCACAATCATGAGCTTTGTGAACAAGCATTTGGCCCATCTAACACAGCTTAATCATCTGCCAACATGATCAATCAAATCAAGCCAATCAAGCCTATCCAAAGAGTCGAGCCAATCAAGAGATCCAATCGAGGAACCACACAAAAAATGTTGACTAGGTCAGTCAAGTCAGTCAGATGTCAGTCTATATTTCAGGGTTATGTTCTTATGCTACTCCAGGATCCACCATGTGAGGAGAGTAGCTATGATAGATCATGACTTATTTTCTTTGATTGTTGTCTATTGAATGTTCATTTCAATTTCAGGGCCGTGATGATTTAGGATAAATGCGGTAGGCGCTGTCACCTATATGGCAGCCTCGCAGTTCCACGATCTGAGCTTAAACCTGGGAAAGAATTGAACATTCCTTCTCTTTTATTTTGCCTTTTTGGTTTATAGAATCAAGAGCTCATAGCACTATTCAGATGGACTCTGAGTTTGCTTTGGAGTTCTATCTTGATTTCTATGTCTTTCCCTTTATGTTGCAAACAAGAGCTCACGATGCTATCCAGATGGACTCTAGGGGCGTAGGATTTCTATCTTGTTTGCTTGGCTTTCCCTTTTCAGAAATCAAGAGCTCACGATGCTATCTAGATAGACTCTAGGGGCGTAGGATTTCTATCTTGATTTCTTTGTTTTAGATTAATTCAGAGGACAAGCAGTATCCAGATGGTCAATATATGGGTGCTCTTGGCTCTCTTTCTTTTCAAACAACAAACATAGTTGAATCCAGATGGTCAATATTTGGGTGCACTATGTGTGTCTTTCTATTCAATCTCTCTACTCCTTCTGCTATCAAGAGGTTGTGGCGGTATCCAGGTGGTATGTGATCTAGATCATTCGACGCTCTTCCGAAATATCAGAAAATACAAAAAAGATGCAATGATGACAATTATTGGAAATAGGGCAGTGACTTGGGACATTCATTCGTTCTATCAGATCATATCTATCCAAAAAATGTAAAAAAAGAGAAAACTTTTCTATCATTACATTTTATTAGATCAATCTCAGAGCACATCTATCCAAACTAACTTCTTTCTAACTAACACATGCATTACTCAGATATTTTATGCATAATAGATTGCATTCATTCCATTAAGTGCATCAGAAAAAAGGAAAGA
>MU223049.1:29324-44789 GCA_018584345.1 Thuja plicata | reverse complement strand
ACTGATGGCTTCTCCAGTTCCCTTTGATCTCAACCGTTCATCTCCCTATCTCTAGGATTGATCTCAACCGTTCATTTTATCCCCAATTCCTATATAATAAACCCTTCATAACCATTTGAAGGATCCATGATTTCAAGCTCTCGTGCGCCATTACTATGTTAGTTTGGTTCTAGCATTCAAGTTATCTTGTGATCACACACACATTTCAATTATCAAATTCTCGATGCTTCTCAAGTCATAGACGTTGCCCACACCAATACCTAGCATCAAAAAACAACATTTCGAAAGGAGTAGAGAGAGATAATAGAAGCTTCAAGCGCTTCGGGGTTTTTATTCATTTGTTTTCCTTTCTTGTGCTTGTACATTTTATTGGTTACGTTTCAAGTTATTCATTTTAGTAGTTCTTGCATATTGGATTTATATCATTTGTAAAACCTTTGCTACTAACCATCGCCTTTGGAAAGCTTGGGAACCGCAAATCATGAAAAGAGGCGTACATAAAGTATATACTAGAAAAGTATATTCATGAAACATTACATTAATCTACTCAATTTGATCAAAGATAAAGATCTAACATGCTAAATATCAAATTGAAAGGATTAAAAACATTTCATGTCTCTCTATCTAAGAAGACTAAGGATGCTCTTAGATCTTAAGCACTCCTAAAGTAACAATCCTAAAATGAGAATTTTGATATATGATAAAGATTAAGCTACAAACATGACAGATTATGATGCAAAATAAATATAATTATGCTATTGAATTCAAATTATTCTAAACAATGGATGCAGATTTGGCTATAATGACAATGCAAATGATCATGGATGTAAAGTGGTGATTTACATTAAGAAATGCATTATATTTATAGGATTTCCCCAAGGGTAGGGGTTAGAGTGATTTAACCCTGATTAGATGAGAGAGGTTGAGTTAGGTTTCAAATAGGGGGACAAATGGAAAAATGGGTGGCGGGGATAGCAAAGGCTAAATGAGTGGCTAAGATAACAAAGCTTGGAGTGATCCATGTGCTTTCCATCCTCTCTTCTCATTAGCTGATTGATTTTTGTCCCCTTTGTTGAAAATATGAATTAATTAATTCAAACAATTAATTAAATTAGCCTATAGGGGAATTAGATGGGTTGGATTTCATTTCATTTAATTGAACTATATAAATAATTGATTAAATCAATTACATAGTTTAATTAATCCATTTTTGGCTTGTATTTAATTAATTAATGACTTTGTTAATTAATCCATGATGTTGACTTGATTTTGCCATTTTGATGTTGTTTGACCAATTTTGGGTGTCTACAAATGCCCCTCTTTGAATCAATTTGCAAAGCGCATTGGTTCAAAGAATACCTGATTGTTTGATGTCTCGATGCTCACTCTGATGTATGTTTTGATGTACATAATTGATGCTTGATTTGATGTCTGATACTATTTTGATGTTTGATTTTTTATGCAGATTTGATATGAATCCCTAGTGAAAAATTCATCTTAGTTTTGATGCCTCGCTAATGATTTCAAAAAATTTATTTCTGATGTCCCTGATTTAAAAAATTGCCCTAATTTGCTTGATTTGAGTCCTTATGATATCCTGCCTCCATGGAAATGAAATCAAAATTGTTTTGATGAATTTTAATCATTTTTTTTTTCAAATCTCAAATTTGGATTTTATTTCTGATAAAATGTTGCGAAAGGGTTTGATAATGGCTGTGTTTTGAGTTTCAACATCTGCTTGACAACTTACCTTTGATAAAAATTCCCACCTTTATAGGTCAAAGGGGTATAAAGGGGGGTAAAAGGTCACATTCACCATTTATTTTTACCTTCACTATTTACTTTTGTCCCTTTTGAGCTTTGATTTTATAGTGACTTGGTCATAGTGGTGATCCATGTTCATGAGCATAGATTCGAGCGACGCCGCAGATTTCAGCATCTGATAGACTATGGACCTCCGGTGAGTACCTAGATCCCTTTTAGTTTTCCATTTTCTCAATTTGCAGAAGGATTTTCAAATTTTTAGGCGTTAAAAATTTGTGTTTTTTCTTTTTTGTTAAAATAGCACTTAGGATATTTAAATAGTGTGTAGTGTCATGTTTTAGCACTTCCAAAAGGTGAAATAACACATAGGTCAGTGCGAAGTAGCACATATGAATGCGTGCCCTAGGTGTCTTGTAGCGAGTAGGATAGGTGAAATAGCATGCACAAATTGTTTTGATGCGTATGCAAAATTTTATAGCATGTATAATGTTAAATTGTAGCACGTTACTGTTTCACCGTGTATAATATGATAAAATGATGCCTCAGCTAATTTTTGAAATTATAAAACCTGATTATTCATGTCGTATGATTTTTTAGTTGATGTGATCGGTTGATTGATGATGTGTCGTGGTTCTGTGATTAAAAAACAAGTGTTTTGATGTCAGTTTGATCATTTTGATGAATGTTGTATGATGTCAATCCGAATAAGTTGATAGGATAACTAATGTTTTTTTGTCCTCATGATATAGATTTAGGAAAAATTTGATGTGCTCTAGATGAGAAATTTGATAGGATAGACTTGCAATGATCCATTTAGATGATGTTACTAATTTGTTTCTACTTGATTCCCAAAATAGGTTCAATACTAGAGGTTATATATCTGTGATTTATACCCCTCGCCTCGTGAGATGATAGAGAAGTTAGCTCCTCAAAAGAGACAAGTAATCGATCAATGCGGTCTTTTATTTTTGTTAGACATGCTCCAGCTCCGAGTGAACCATGGATTACTTACTACTATGGATGAGTGTTGGCACTCAGACCATAATACTTTTCATTTGTCGATGGGTGAGATGATCATCACCCCCGAGGATGAGTATAGATTGTTGAGGATTGCAACATGGGATAAGTTAGTTTACTGTGATCAAGTATATGATGGAGTAGCTTGCAAACACATTTTTTGTGATGTGACGATCGGTGATGATAACATACAGTGGGCATAGTTCATATCTTTTCCTCCACTTCCAACAGTGTTAGGCATTTTGATTGGTGGTTTCCTCCTTCCTGACCGATGAGGTCATAGTTTTGCAGTCGGTTGGGGACAAATTTTAGAGTAATTTCTTACACACCCCCACACATTTGATTGGGGATCATGTGTATTTTCTTAGTTGTACCATGATTTAAATCATGTAGTATATCGACAAAGTGCTGGACTTTTTGCCTGTGCAATTTTACTATAGCTATGTACATGGGATCATATTCTTGTTACTAGGCCCATTGTAGCTAGATACAAAGATCCTAGATGGCTGTTTGTTTACATTTATGAGGGAGTGATTGTCCAGCACCATCTAGGGAAGATGGACTACTGGTGTCGTATGTTAGATGACATTGATTAGGTCTGTTGGCATCCTTATCTTGGATGTGAGGCTTGGCATGAGGATGATGCAGAGTTTCCCTATATGTTTATGCCTTGATGGATGATTGGTCAGAATCCCCTTGTTATTGAGAGATTTTGTTTTCATAGGGTTCTCTGACAGTTTGGTTGTATTCAGGGAGTTCCATAGGGTCTTGCATTATATGCGCGAGTATAGGCTGAGAGATCCATGTGGGGACCATAGGTAGAGTATCATTTTTCTTGTGATGAGATCCATGGTATACCTTATCTTCCTTGGGATATATGAGAGCATGTTATAGATGCTGACATGGCAGCTGATTATACTCACTGAATTATCCAACATCCATTCCCTCAATTCATAGAGCCTGATATTGATGAGCTGATGCAGGAGCATCTTGGGTCATTGGCAATCTTGCACAACCAAAAAGATGTTTGCTTTAGTTCTTTAGTTTGTTCTCTATCGCTTGGGTTTTGTTGCTCGGGGATGCTTGTCTCTGTTTCTTGGGCATGTTTATCTTATGTCACTCGGTCATGCTTTATGTCCTTACCGATGGGTTTTATGATGCTCGATTATGCTTGACCGACGGTTGCTGGTTTTCGATGTTCTTCTACCCGAGATGCTTATTTTGGAAGTTGGATCTTTGGCCGACTTCTTCAGTTAATTTTGATGGATTAATTTATTTGGGATCTCTCATTGGGATCTATGTGGACCTAAATTTGGGTCTCCCCTATGAATTTGAGTGTCGACCTCTTGTGGTGGACTCATGTATATATTTGGTTGTATGTTCTTAGTTTAGGATGATTCTTAGAGGAAGAAAGAAAATGTTTAGATATTTAGATCGAAGGTCTATGATCTCTATTGTATGAAGATCTTATTATAATTCATTGAATATATGGCCGAAATTGGGAAGGCCTTACAGCCTATATTGTAATGATTTTGATCAAGTTAATATAAAGGATCCATGTGTTTTCTTCTCTCAATGTGTTGTTTGGCTTTCGCATTGTTTCTGCAAGATGGTTTGGTAGTTGGGTGAGCCTCAGGCCCCATCTCCATATCCTCCTTGCATCAGGTGGTATCAGAGCATGGTGAGATCTAAGTCCCTTCTTGAAACCCTAACCCTAGTTGGTATTGTTGTGGGGTAGAAGATTGTGATCTGACCTGCAATTACAGAGGGATTCAAGAGGGTTCATGGGAGAGGAAATCTAGATCCAGGTCTAGCTAAGATGCTTAGACAGATGGCTGCTAGATTGGAAATTGTTGAGACAACCCAACATGGAGGAAGACATCTTGATTATGTTAGTGATGATGAAAATGAAGAGGTTCAAGATGAAGTTGCACCTGCACCTGTGATGAATCAAGAAGAAGAGCGATTCCTGAGAGCCTTGACAAGTTTGAAATCCCCACCTCAGTTCAATCCTCCTGAGTATAGTGGAAAATTAGATTCTGATGAATTGATTGATTGGATAATAGAGATGGAAAATTACTTTGAATATGAGAATGTAGCAGAGGATAAGAAGGTGAAGATTGCAAGCACAAAATTGAAAGGTCATGCATCCCTATGGTGGGAACACCTGCAATTGGATCAGAAGAAGAAAGGTAAAGACAAAATCAAGGTATGGGATAAGATGGTAAACAAGTTAAAATACAAATTTCCACCTTGTGATTATTAGATTAACCTAATCTGGTGAATGCAAAATTTGATGCAGAAAGACAAATCTGTGAAAGACTATACTGAAGAATTCTATAGATTAGACATCAGATCTGGACATGTTGAGGATGAAGTGGAGAGAGTTGCAAGATACCTGAATGGCTTGAGAAGTTTGATACAAGATGAAATCAATTTGGTCAAGATGGAAAGCATTGAGGAGGCATACCAATTTGTCCTAAAAGCTGAGGAAAAGTTGAATAGAATATATGAACAAAGACAAAGAGGCAGAGGTGGTAGATTCCCTAGAGGAAGAGGTAGATATCATAGTGAAAATAGTAGATCTAAACTAGACAAGTCAAATTCAAACACATCTTAAGACAAAGGAAAGACATAATGGAAAGGTGGAAATTTATACCGAGGAAAAGGTAATTACTCCAGAGGTGGTTATAGCAGAAAAGGATTTCAAGTTACTTGTTACAATTGTGGTGAAGAAGGACATAAATCTTTTAAATGTACACATGCAAGCAAGAAAGGCAGTAGTAGCATAAATGCATTAGTGCAAGAGGATTCACCAAATGAAGATGGAAAGGAAGGAAATTTCATGATCCAAAGGATACTATGGAGTGAGAAGGATAAGCAAGATCTGATCAAGAAAATTTTGTTCAAGACTAGATGTAGAGTTGCAGACAAAGTTTGGAAAGTGATTGTTGATAGTGGAAGCTCAGAGAATCTGGCATGTAAGGAAATGGTTTCAAATTTTCAATTGGAGAGGATGAAACATCCAAAGCCCTATCAGATCTCATGGATCAAGGATGATCATACATTAATGGTGAGTGAACAATGTTTTGTGAATCTGAAATTTGGAAAGTATTATGATAAGGTGTTGTGTGATATTATGCCTATGGATTATTTTCATATTTTGTTGGGTAGACCTTGGAAATATGATAGACATGCTATACATGATGGAAGATTGAATAGATACTCTATTTGGGTTGATGGTAAGAAGCAAATTTTGTTACCTTTGGTTGAAGAATTTGTTTATGAGGTATGTAGATCTGTGAAAGTTTGTCTGATGGAAGGTAGATAGTTTGTTAAACATTTGAAAAGAAATGATATCTATTATGCTTTGATTCCTAACAAACTAAGTAAGAATACAGAAGATAACATTCCTGCAGAAGTTGGAAAGTTTCTCACTGAGTACAAGGAGATAATTTTATATAATGTACCTGAAGGTTTTCCACCAATGAGAGATATCAGCCACTGTATGGATCTGATTCCTGGAGCTTGTTTTCCAAACAAAGCACCACATAGGTTAACACCTACTAAAAATGAAGAGCTTAACCGACAAGTTCATGAATTGTTGAACAAAGGTTTGATCCAAGAAAGTTTGAGTCCATGTGCAGTACCTGTTGTTTTAGCACCTACGAAAAATGGAGAATGGAGAATGCACTGATCCCAGAGCAATAAACAAGATCATAGTAAAGTATAGGTTTCCTATACCGAGAATTGATGACATCATGGATTGTTTGAGTGGAGAAAGATATTTTACCAAAATTGATTTGAAGAGTGGATATCATCAGATTAGAATCAAAGAAGGTGATGAATGGAAGACTTCTTCGAAGACAAAGGACGGTTTGTATGAGTGGTTGGTTATGCCTTTTGGTTTAACTAATGCACCCAGTATTTTTATGAGGTTAATGAATGAAGTTTTGAAGAAATTCTTGAATAAGTGTGTGATTGTATACTTGGATGATATTCTAATATTCAGTAAGACTAGGGAAGAGCATTTGATACATATAACGCAAGTGTTGCAAAGATTGAAAGAGGAAAAGTTGCTGATAAATATGAAGAAATGTTCCTTATGAAAGAAGAGCTTGTGTATTTGGGTTTTGTGATTTCAGCTGATGGTTTGAAGATGGATCTTGAGAAGGTTGAGGCTATATTGAGTTGGCCTACACCTAAAAATGTCACAAAGATAAGATCATTTCATGGATTCGCAATTTTTTACAGGAATTTTATTAGAAATTTCAGTTCTATTTGTAATGCTATGACTGAGACAATGAGAGGGGACAAAAGAGAATTCAAATGGATACATGGAGCTGATAAGAGTTTTGAGACTTTGAAGTTGAAGGTTGTTGAATTAACCGTGTTAGCCTTACCTGATTTCAATAAGGTATTTCAATTTGAATGTGATGCAACTGGAAGTACAATTGGAGCTGTGTTGACTCAAGAAGGTAAACTTGTTGCATTCTTTAGTGAAAAGTTGAATGATGCAAAAAGAAATATTTTTTCTATGATCAAGAGTTATATGCTATTGTTCAAGCTATGAAGAAGTGGAGACATTACTTGATGCCAAATGAATTTGTGTTGTATACTGATCATAAGGCTTTACAGTATTTGGGTAGTCAGAATAAGTTGAATCAAAGACATATGAAACAGGTAGAGTATTTGCAAAGATTTACATTTGTGACTAAGCACAAGAGTGGAGTTTCTAACAGAGTTGCTAGTGCATTGAGTAGAAGGAGATATTTTTTGACCAAAATGAGAATTGGAGTTCTTTGTTTTGATGACATGAAGAATTTGTATGAAAGTGATCCTGATTTTTTAGAGCAGTGGAGAGTGTGCAAAGCACCTAATTCAAATCAATAAAGTTAGTATGAAGATTATTTCATTTAGGAAGATATGTTGTTCAAAGGTATTCATTTGTGTATACCGAGAGGATCAATGAGAACTAATTTGATTAAGGAGAAACATAGTAGTGGATTAGTTGGACACTTTGGTATTGATAAAACATTGAGTTTGCTGAAGGAGAGGTATTTTTGGCCTTAGTTGTATAAGGATGTTCAGAAGTTTGTAAGAAGTTGTGGAGTTTGTCAAGTTTCAAAAGGAGTAAGTCATAATACTAGTTTTTTATACGCCTATTACTATTCCTAAGAAACCTTGGAGTGATATCAGCATGGATTTTGTTCTTGGCTTACAATATAGGACAGCAAGAGGTAATGATTCCATATATGTTGTTGTGGATAGATTTTATAAGATGACACATTTCATACCATGTAATAAAACATCAGATGCGATACACATAGCAGATCTTTTCTTTAAGGAAATTTTTAGATTTCATGGATTACCAAGGAGTATCATTTCTGACCGAGACAGTAAGTTTGTTAGCTATTTTTGGAAAACACTTTGGAAGAAGTTGGATACTGAGTTAAAGTTTAGTTCTACATTTCATCCACAAACTGATGGACAAACAGAGGTTGTAAACCAAAGTCTAGGTAACTTATTGAGATGCTTAGTTGGAGACACACCAGGCAATTGGGATTTGATGTTGGCACAAGAAGAATTTGCATACAATAGTTCAATAAACAGAAGTACTGGAAAGACACCTTTTGAGATTGTTCATGGCACACAACTGAGAGGTATATAAGATTTGAGATATATTGTTGGAGAAGAGAAAAGAAGTGATGAAGCATAAGAATTTGTAGAATTTATGAAGACATTGCATGAATATGTGAAACAAAAGATGGAGAAAAGTAATCAGAAATACAAAGACAATGCAGACAGATCAAGAAGACATAAAACATTTGAAGTTGGTGATGCAGTGATGGTTCATCTGAAGGAAGGAAGATTTCCTATTGGAACATATGGTAAACTAAAGATGAAGAAATTTGGTCCTTGCAAAATACTGAGAATATTTGACAGTGGAAATGCTTATGAAGTTGAATTACTTGATGACATGGATGTATCACCTATATTCAATATGTCAGACTTATATGAATATCTTGAACTTGATGAAGAAATGACAATACCAAGTGATTATCCTAAGAAGCAGATAGAGGAAGTTTAAAATATTCTAAAGCAGAGAATTGGCAGAAGTACAAGAGGAAAGGAATACATAGAGTATCTGGTAAAGTGGAAGGATAGACCGAATGAGGACTCATCTTGGATTTCTCAATCTAAGTTGGATTCATTTCAGGTTGGACCTGACAAATTATTTGGAGAATCATTCTTGTAACCCTAGGTGTCTGATGCAGGAGAATCTTGGGTCAGTGGAAATCTTGCACAACCAAAAAGATGTTTGCTTTAGTTCTTTAGTTTGTTCTCTGTCGCTCGGGTTTTGCTACTTGGGCATGCTTGTCTCTGTTGCTCAGGCATGTTTATCTTCTATTGCTCGGTCATGCTTTACCAAAAGGTTTAAGTGATGTCCTTACCGATGGGTTTTTTGATGCTCGGTTATGCTTGACTGACGGTTGTTTATTTTCGGTGTTCTTCTGCCCGAGATGCTTATTTTGGAAGTTGGATCTTTAGCCGGCTTCTTCAGTTAATTTTGATGGATTAATTTATTTGGGATCTCTCATTGGGATTTGTGTGGACCTAAATCTAGGTCTCCCCTATGGATTTGAGCACTGACCTCTTGTGGCAGACTCCTGTATATATTTGGTTGTATGTTCTTAGTTTAGGATGATTCATAGAGGAAGAAAGCAAATGTTTAGATATTGAGATTGAAGGTCTATGGTTTCTGTTGTATGAAGATCTTATTATAATCCATTGAATATAAGGATGAAACTAGGAAGGCCTTACAACCCGGCATGTAATGATTTTGATCAAGTTAATATAAAGGATCCCTATGTTTTCTTCTCTCACTATGTTGTTTGGCTTCCGCATTAGTTCTAAAACCTGGTTTGGTAGTTGGGTGAGCCTCAGGCCCCATCTCCATATCCTCCTTGCGTCATGAACATTTCGAGGGTGATGATGGTGATGATGACGATGATGATGATGATGATGATGATGGGAGAGGTGGTCGATGAAGGAGGGGGAGAGTTCAGGTTAGAGGGGGTTGAGCTGCAGGTGGACAAGGTTTGGTGATTGGTGCTCCTAGGGGTGGTCGGTGTGGAATTAGGATGAGAGATGGAGGAGAATGGATGAGAGGTGGACAGTTAGGTGGTAGAGTTACTCCTTAGGCTATGATTGTAGATTTGGGTTCATGGGTTCAAAGAGAAGCTAAACAGATACATGCGCCTCAATTTTGACAAGTTTCATAGGTTACAGTTGTCTCTTAGGAACCAACATCACTTACTTAGGAGGTTAGGACCTTATAGGCTAGTGTAGCAGATATGATTAGTCAGATGGATCAATTTACTAGCATGATGGGGAGTTTCATGGCTTCCATAGCAAAGAGACTTATTATAGCCAGTACTAGTCAGGATCCTCAGTCAGATTTGAGCAGCTCCTTTGGGAGAGATACAGATGAGACGGGTGGGACATATGGTACAAGTGGTGTAGATGGTTTAGGTGGTGCACCTAGTTGATATTTTGTTCAATCTAGCTTTGTTTGATTATGTATCATTATGTATCTTTATTTGATCAGGGCTTTGGTATATGTATATTATTGACAAACATTTGTTGGACATTTGAATATTGTTGTGATAGTTTTGGATATTTGATACACGTTGATAGATTTTGATTTTTGATAGTGTTTATATTTATTTTGATGCCATGATACATTGGACTTTATGATTTTTTAGATGATCTATATATGGATACAGTGCTAGATGATTCTATATGCTTGTTGTTTCTTTTGTTTTTATGGATATGTACGGATGCATTTTATTTGGATGTATGTATGTATGTATGGATGCACTAAGTAAATGTAATGTTGTATACATGTGACTTATGCCATGATTTTTATGATATGGATAATGCACCTGAATGATGTAATATTGTAATGATTAATGCATCCAGATGATTATGCATATTTCCTATGATACAATATTTATACTTATGCAATGATTTATGATCCATAGTGATTTAATGATTAATGATCCTAATGCCACGCAATCTAAATGATATAATGATATTAATTAATCTGATGAAATTAAATGATTAATGTGATGTACTATGAGATGTATCTACATGAACTTTAATTATTAATGTTTAATGATCTTTATGTACATAATGATTAATGTGTAATGCTGTTAATAATTATACTTTGAAATGCAATAAATAATGATAATGAGATGCAATTAAATTATATTCCTAATGGACCTAACATAATGAATGAATCTCTATGAATGGACTTAATAATAATTAATGATAATGATTTATGCATGAACCCTATAAATTAAATGAAATGCAAAGAGCTAAGTGGAAATGCATGATTTTTGTTTGTTAAAGTCCAACATACTCGATTTTTAGAAAGATTTGTGATGATACATCCTTGATGAAACCTCCCTCTTTTTATTTTTGTCTACCCCTTTTTGAAAAATCTTATAACAACTATAATGCAATATTTAATCTAAAATGAATGCAAAGTGCAACTAAGATTGTCACTTATCATTGGATGTATTTATTTGTGCTATTTTCATCATTGAGCTATTTGGAACATGAAATCGGTACAACTTTCACTAGTTAGAATTTAAACCATGATGGTCTTAATACCTCGTGCGGCAGATTTCAATAACGAGGGACAACCCTCACTAGTTAGATTTGCAAACCATTGGAGTATGAATACCACTTTCATCAGATTCAATGTTGCAAGTGAATTTTAGCATTAAGCTATGAGAGATCTAAATGGCCAAGGTATCTGTTTGCATAAACAGACAAAGATACGATCCCTTCTATATGTGAATGTCCTCAATGATTCTTTAATGATCATATTTTTAGATGGTTTTGCATACTTCAATGAATCGACCTTACAAACAGTCATGCAAAAATCAAGAAAATTGTCATGCTTCTATCATTTCTCATATAAGTCAAAATAAATCATTGATTTGCTAAAAGAGACATGACCTTAAATCAAGTAACATATTGAACCTTATTGCTATTGTTTTTGGATTCATGTTTCAAGTAGAAATTTATCCATTTTGATCTTTGTTTGTATTTTTAATCCCGATAACTCGAGATAATCATTTGAGGTCAAGGATCAATGTGTGAATTACTTAGGTTCAAGATCAAATGTGATTTGGAATTGATATGGATCAAAGGTTCAAGTACCCCATTTTTGGTTTGATGCATTGATTTGTGCAAATTTGTGTCTGATTGATGAGCTCATTTGGTTTTGAATTAGTGCCCCCAGTTTGATTTAACAATGCTGTTAGATTTAGACAACTTTCAAAATCATGATGCAACCTTGGATATGTAAATAAAGCTCTGATATTTTATTATGATTATGTACAAATGATGGAAAATGCACGAATATATACAAGATGACGAAAATATGGAGATGAGAAATACAACTAGGCTTGACTTAATGGTACAATGACACATGTTTACCAGGTTTTGACCACTTTAATTTATTGCACTTCTTGTGTTTTTTTTTTAATGTTTTTGCTTTCTTCAGGATCTCTTTTTTCACTATTTTTTGTATTTTTCTGCTTTATGATGTTTTTGGATTTTCTCAAGATTAATTTCTCAATATTTTGGATTTATTCAAGATCAATTTTTTTATACAAGGAATGATGTTTTCTTTCGCTTGATACTCTCGCTTCTAATATTCTTTCGATCTAATACTCTATTGTCTAGTTAGGTATAAAACCTTTTCAAATGGATGTTATTAATGGGTTCTTTCCATTATTATCCCTCACAATCGACTAACCTATATGTCCTTGTTCCAAAGGAAGATGTGACAATGAAAGGTCCTAGCCAATTTTCTTCCCATTTTCCTTCCTTTTCTCTATCTACTTGATTCGTAGGGTTTTCTCTCAACACTAAGACACCAACTTTAAACTCTCTAGGTTTTATCTTCTTGTTGTAGTTCCTTGAGATTTTTTTTGGGTAAACATTTAGATGTTCATAGGCTTGTTTTTGGTGTTCTTCAAGTAACTCAAGTTGCTAGAGTCTAGAAACTTTGTAATCTTCATCTATCACTAATCCCTGCAAATAAACTCTTAAGGATGAAATCTTAACTTCTAAGGCTAAAACAACTTCTGTTCCATAGACCAATGAAAAGGTTGTTTCTCCAATTAGTTTTCTTATAATTTTTCTATATTCCCACAATGTCAGATTCAATTTTAGATACCAATCCTTTCCTGAATTATCAACCATTCTCTTTTAAATCTTAAGCATATTCTTGTCTGTAGCTTCTGCTTGGCCATTTCCTTGAGGGTAGCAAATTGAAGAAGAACGATGAATGATGTGGAATTTTTCACACAATTCATCAATATCCTTATTTTTAAACTATTTTTAATTATCATTTATCATGGCATGAGGAATGCCATATCTACAAAGTATGTGGTTCAGGATGAACATTGAAATTTGCTTTCCTGTTGTAGTTGATAAAGGCACTGCTTCTACCCATTTGATGAAATACTCAGTTGCAGTTATTATAAACTTATGACCATTGTATGAAGGTGGGTAAATCATCCCAATTAAATTCAATCCCCACTGATAGAAGGAACAATGTGTAGTCATTGGGTGTAACTCTTGTGCCAGTACATGAATCATTTTTTTGTGATATTGACATTTTTGACATACTTTCACAAATTGACAAGCATCTTTCTCCATAGTTGGCCAGTAATACCCTATTTAAAGGATTTTCTTAGATAATTTTGAACCACTCAAATAAGACCCACAGATTCCGTTGTGAACATCTTGCAAAGCAATTTTTTATTCCTCATTCTCTAGACACCTAAGAAGCGTTCCATCAAGACTCTTACTACACAATGTGTTTGAAACAAGGATATAGTGGTAAGCTTGGCGTATACAATTTCTTCTTTGGTTTTGAGATTGGTCCAAGGGTAATGTTTAGTCTTTTAAATAGGTATAAAGGGATCCATACCATGGGGATTCATGTCCAACTAACAAACAAATAATTTGGGAATCAAAAAAGTCAAGTGCAGGATTCACCAACTCTTCCGCCAAGAATTTGTATCTAGCACTTTGCTTTGGTATTTGTAAAAGAGAAGCTAAAGTTTCCATTACATCATCTGCTTATTTTTCTCCCTTGGTATTTGTTCAAAATTTATCAAGACAGAGTACTTCTTCAAATCCTCCATCATTCTCTTGTAATACATCAACTTGTCATCTTTGGTTTGATAATCATCATTGATTTGATTGTCACGAGTTGAGAGTCACCATAGACTTGTAATTCTGTCACTTTTCGTTCTAGGGTCATTCTAACGTCTATGACTAGAGCTTTATATTCTTAAATATTATTTGTGAATAGAAAGAGAAGTTTATATGACTTCGGAATAGTATATCCTTGAGGTGTGATTAGTAGAATGCCTACCCCCAAGCCATGTTGTGGGTAAGATCCATCAAATTAAAGCTTCCATGTTTTAGCCTCAATTTTTGATATCTCTACATATGTGAATTCCACTTGAATAGGTTCATCATCTATTGGAGGAGTCTCCACCAACATATCATCTATGACTTGTCCTTTATTGCTTTTCTATCCACATATTCGATGTCAAATTCACTCAATGACATGACCTATTTTGCTAATATTCATGTTAGAGTTATCTTGCTAAGTAGATATTCAAAAGGTCAATCTTATCTATGAGCTTAATCTTATGTTCCAACATGTAGTGAAATATTTTTTGTGAAGCAAAAACTAATTCTAGGCATTCCCCTTCAATGAAACTATAATTTAGCTCATACTTAACCAACGTCATTTTGATGTAATAGATTGCCATTTCTTTGTGATTTTCATCCTCTTGAGCCAACCAAGCACCTAATGACTGATATGTTTCCAAAATGTATAGGAGTAATGACTTGTCTTTGATGGGTGGCACCAATATAGGTGGATTCATTAAATAATTCTTCAAGAGTGCAAAGGTGTCATCAATTGATTGCCCCACTTGAAAATTGTGTCCTTATGAAGAAGTTAAGTGAAAGAGTGACATTTCTCGGCCAATTGAGAAATGAATCTTCTTATTGATTATATCCTTCCTTGAAGTGACCTTATTTGACTTATATTTCTTAGTGCCCCCATTTCCATTATTTCTTTAACCTTTTCGGGGTCTACCTCTATTCCCTCTATAGATACTATATAGCCAAGTAATTTTCCAGAAAATGCACACTTTTTAGGATTTAGTCTCACTTTGAATTGTTCTAACCTTAGAAATATTTTCTCGAAAATTAGTAAGTGTTCTTTCCTTGTATGATATTTTTCCAATATGTTGTCAACATAGTCTTCTAGGAACTTTTGCATCATATCATGGAAAATTATAGTCATGGCCCTTTGATAAGTTGCTACGGTATTTTTTAGACCGAAGGGCATCACATTCCAACAAAAGGTACCCAAAGCACAAGTAAATTTTGTTTTATCTCAATCCTCAGGAGCTATGTTTATTTGGTTGTACCCATTTAATCCATCCAAGAGGGAAAACATGGAATGTCCCGCTGTTATATCTACTATAGCATCAATTCTTGGTAATGGAAAGTCATCTTTAGGGCATGCTAGTTTAACATCTTGGAAGTCTATATATATATATATATATA
>MU223049.1:18046-29065 GCA_018584345.1 Thuja plicata | reverse complement strand
TTATATTTAAGTGATGCATGATGAGATTTGGATCTAGTTAGACATATCTACATAGGACCATGCAAAATTCACTTGTTTTTCTTTAAAGAATTCAATGCATTCTTGTCTTTCTTCTGGATTCAAATATGTTGCAAGGTTTATGATCTTGGGCTCTGACTCTATGTTGGTGTTCACCTTTTCTATGAGTTAAATTAATATAGAAGATCTTTCCTCGTAGTGCTTTGGTAAAGTGTCCAATATCTCTTCCTTGGGTGTCATAGTTGAGTTTTCACCTTCGAAAACATCTTTTATTTTTACCTTTTATAGGTCTAGCACTGCCACACTGTGGTTTTTACCACTAAACCTTTTTTTATTTTCTTTTTTCTTTTTTATTTTCTTTTCTTATGAGACTAAGAGATTTGCCACTTTCCCCCTTTGTTCCACTTTGATAGAATTCATTGATGGAAGAGGGTTCAACCACATTTAGGTACAAGACCAACAAATTGTCATTTGGAAATAAGGGTATGTCACTTGACTCAACTAAATCTCAATCAATTAGTGCAGGATGCTTAAGGGATAGGGGATCATTAGGTAGTTTCAAATCCATGAGGTTTAAGGACATGACTGTATTATAATATTCGTACATTGTATCATTCAAATCTTTAACTTGTGCTTGTTCAAGGTGTTCCATATAACTTGGATCAAAATTCTCCTCACTCGAGTCCTCTTGGGTTTCTTGAGGATAAAAATCTTGTGGATTAAAGCTAACATTATATTATCCCAACCATGAAGGTATCTGGGGTTCACCTTCCCACTAAGCTCCATTTGATTCCTTGCCTTGAGTTTGATTCTTGATTAGTACTAGGTCCTTGATTTGAACTTGATCCTTGATTTGAACTTGAGTTTTTACTTGAATTATATATAAGATCATATGTATGAATCATGTCCACCTCTTTATCATGACAAGATTCTTCAGACAAAGAATCCCACTCTCATCCATTATAATCTTCATTACTTTGGGAATTTAGTTGTACAATTTGTTCATATAATTGAGATGGCTCCTTTGAGTGTAACCTATTCCTGATTTCTCCTTTCCATCTCTACAAGTTATCTCTATTGGTTCTAGCAAGCCTTCATTTTTCTTCCCTAAAGGACCTTTTCCTTTATACCCATTTTTTTTGTAGAATTTGATAAACTTTACCATATTGGTGTGTAGGAATACTGATATTTTGAACCCTTTCTTCATTTGAACTTGAGGCTTCCTCATCTTTATAAAGCCATTCCAAAATATCATTATCATCTTCTTCTCTAGATGTGGAATTACTAGCTCTTACAAAGTGTTCATTATATTTTTCAGGAGGATGAGAACTAGATGGTTTGTCATGTGATCTAGGGGAAATAGGTAAGTCAAACAGTGACACAGAACAATTTGCTCCCTCCTTTTGTTTGATTTTACATTGCTCTTAAAAGTTATTAATCAATTTTTTCATCTTTTGGTAATGTGTTTCTTTGGTTATTTCTTTTTCAAACTTAGAGGATTTTTAATTTTCCTCATCTTTATGTGGAATACTTGGGCTAGTATTCTTTTTTGTCTTCCCCTTTCGAATCTAAAAAGATAACTTTCTCTTATCCCTTAGTTGAAGTAGGTATGTTAGATTTTTCTTGGTTTGAATCAACAATAACACTTTCTTTTTCTATATTTTCTTTCCCCTTTGACGTATAATTCAAACTTGGAACCTTTTCTTGATTGGCTTCTTTGAGAATACTTGAGGTAGAACCTTCACTATTATGTGGGACCAACGAATCATTCCCAGGTTTTACATTATTTTAGTATTGAAAGGGATCTAAGTCTCCACTCATAGTGATCTCTTGACCCATGTATGGAATTTTTATACATTGATGATAGGTCAAAGGCACCGCTTGCATTTCCTGGATCCATGGCCTTGCTAACAAGATTTTATCTGTCAAATTTAGATCAAGAACTTGACAAACTATTTCCTTTTGAATTGAACCAATTCTAATGGGTAGAACCACCATTCCTTTGGAAGATATTTCCACATCATCATAAGCTTTTATGGTAATTTTTATTTTTGGATCAACAACATCTTCCACATATCTCAGAGCTTTTACAAGGTTTAAGGTGCAAATGTTTAGGCTAGCACCTCCATCAATTAGGACTCTTTTAACATAGTGTTTATGTATCAAGACTTCTATATGCAATGGAAGGTTTTAGGGATGATTTAGGGACATATCATCATGCTCAAAAAAGGATAGGCAATGAGGTGCAATGAGGTATCCAACCATGTTTTGAAATCTATCAACATCCAAGTAATTAGGAACATTAGTCTCAACAATAGCCTTTTCCAATATTTCTTTGTGAGTTGATGAAAGTTTTAATAATTCTAAGATAGATAATTGTGGCGATGTCTTTTGGAGTCAGTCCACAAGGTTATATTGTCTTGAAGAAGAAGATGATTGATTGAGCCAAGTAGTTTTAGGGGTGTTCCCTTGTAATGTTACCTTTGAATCTTGCCCCCTAGTCACAACATTACAAGTCTCTTTTTCTAGTTTGTCCTTAACCACAATGACATTGATTATCCTTACAGGGAATTGATGACATTGTCACAAGTATGGGCAAAATTGACCTTGTCGTTACTTCTTTGATTTTTTGGTTAGAATTTGAAGATTCCCCTTTTCCATGATTTAGAAAAGAAGTTTTTAATTCTACATGGTCTTCATTTTTTTGAGGTTCATCTACCTTAATTGTACCATCATATATCATGTCTTGGACCATGTGCTTCAATCTGATGCATTCATTCATTTTGTGCGCTTTGTTTATATGATATTCAAAATGATGGGCATCATTACACCATGAGGACTTAACTTATGGTTCATATGGTCTTACCTCTGGTAATGCAATGATTTTTTTGGAAATGAGAGTCCTTAATGCATTTTCGAGAGGTTCACCCAAGGGTGTGAACTTCCTCCTTTGTGTTGAATTGAAAAAATTTCTTGGTTTGTTGGCTCCTTGATTGTTTGGAAAATTGTTGTTGTTGAATAGGGTTTTTTTTAATGTTTGATTAACATTGTTAGCTTGGTTGGACCCACTTGAAAGATTGAAGAGATTAGCTTTAAGATTGTTTTCCTCTACCACACCACCATTAACAAGGTATTTAATGGCGTTATTTAACCAAAATCTAGGTTTCTCATTGTTGTTATTGGAATATTTGTTGTTGTTGAAATTGTTATTGTTGTTAGAGAAACCCTTGTTTTCTTTGTAAAGTTTTAGTTCTCCTTGTTTTACTAAAACCTCCTCTATCGTAATCCCATTTTCAATGATATTTTCAAAATTGGGTGGACATTGAAGTTGTAATTGTTATTTTAACTCCACATTCAAGTTATTTAGGAAAATGCCCATTTTCTCTTTCTCAGTATACTTCTAGGATAACGAGAAAAAACCACTCTCCATCTTTGTAGGAAGCTTTAAAAGGACTCACCGTCTCTTTGTCTAATATTGCATAAGTTTAACATGGTGACTTCATGTTTAATATTGTAAGAGTAGCTATTATCAAACTTGGAGGCTAATTCTTCAAATGTTTTGATACCCGAGGATAGTTTTGAAAACCACTCCATTGCCTGCCCTCCAAGAATTTGAGGAAAAAACCTCATTAGATAAGTGGTGTTATGCATAAATTCCAAGCTTAGTACACAAAAATCCCTTAAATGGTCTTGTGGATAAGAGTTACCCACACATTTATCATATTTTGGAAAGACTACATTTGGAGGGAAAGGTACCATAATTAAACTCTTATCAAATGGAAATGGGCATATGGATTTTATTGAGATTTTTTTTGGAGCCACTGCCTTTTTCATGTTGTATAATTATCTTTGGAAAATGTTGAATTTTTTATTCATCACCCCTGTCAAATTTTCCTCTTCTTCATCTTTCTTTAGAGTTGACATATCATAATCGTAAGGAATTTTAACTCCTAATTGGGCTAGGTTTAGGAAGTATCTCTCTTTATCCCTCTCTAGGAGTTTGTCCATGACTTTAATAAATAAGGGATTTTGGATAACTTTGTTCACTCTTTCTTCCATTTCCTCTTCATCTTGATTTTGATGATTTCTATTTCCGCCATTATTCTCATTATTTTCCCTGTTATTATTACTATTGTTCCCATTATTGTTACCATTGTTGTTTTCACCATTGGTGTTGTTTTTGTTGTTGTTTTTGTTGTTGTTGTTGTTGTTGTTGTTGTTATGGGCTTCATCTTTATTAGGATCCTCATACATAAATATGTGCCCCATCATTACTTGTTCTTCTTCCTCTTCTTATTGGAAAGGTTGATATGGTGATAGATGTGTTGTGTTTGAATAAGGAATCTCTTGCCTAAGGTAAGTCTCATCTTCTTATAAAGATATTTTGATATAATGTGATCGAGTGAAGACCGACATTAACAAAAATTTGATGCTTCACCATTTTGATCACAACTTGATTGATTAAAAATTTAATTTGATTTTTAGATTTGAATGGATGTTTTCTGTTTGTAATCACAAATCTTTAACCACAACAATCACAAAATATTCATCTTTATCCTTAATTCTTAAATACAAAGTGTATGTTCATGATCATTTCCACGGGTCTTTTCATAATAAAACCATTCCAAGCAAGCTACCTAAGGTCAATTTTGGTATTTAAACATGGCTCTAAAAGGTAGGTATTGCTATATTAACCAGGTGTTTATTTTAGGTTCCAAACAAGAATATCAAATGAATCATACAAGGAACACGTAGTCGCGCACGCACGATTGAGGCCTATAGCCCTACGAGTCCAGGCATTTGATTTTTTTGCCCTCTAAGTTTTTCAACTTAAATGAGGTCTTTATTTAGAGTGGGTGGAATAGGTTGGATTTACCTTGTTCCCACTTCGGGTCGTCCCTCTCACCGGCCTCGCTAAGGCACATTCTCAGGAGGCAAGCCCACTAAATTTCTAGTATGTGCATATGAAAGAAAGAAATTGAAATGAAAATAAGTCTAGGAGTTTGATTCACCAAAAGGTGAAGATAATATCCCTATTATTTCACCTCACAAACACATTTATCATTGTTCTTTCCCAAACCTTTTAATCTAGGGGGACTAGAGTACATTTGACTTTTTGATTCACCAAAAAGGTGAAGAGCATATACCTAGTACTTTCGTTCACAAACAAGAAGGCTTTGTTTAAGTGTTTGGTAAATTCATTAGCTTATCTCCCTCTCAAATTTAGTATGTCTAGGTGTTTGATTCACCAAAAGATGAAGAGAATATCCCTAATGCCTCACTTAAAATTCCAATTTGATTTCTTCTAATTGGGCTAGATTTGGAATTGAATGCCACAATTTAAGCAAATTGCTTAAGGCTTGAAGGTTACGTCCTTCATAGCTAGAAAAATGCTAGGCACAATTTTGATTCTTTATTTGCAATTTTTATTTACCAAAAGCTATTTCTCTAACTCCTTAGCATCCCCTTTCACACACATTAGTCCAACACAAAAACAATACAAGATAACGAAAACTCTATGCATTTTCAAAAGATATTGATAAACTGTAAATAGGAGCATCAAAGGGAGTATCATCCAAAGGAGAATATGTCACATTATAGAAATATTGATAAAGATATACTATTCTCTAATAATGATGCATATTTATTCTTTCTTGAAGCTTATTTTCAGATTTTATGAAAGCTTTCACCTTGTTCCACCTCTTGTTTGCCTTTTTCTCTTCTTTCTTCTTGTAATACTCTAGATTTCAAATTTTCCTATGCTTTGTCATCTGCAAACAACAAGACATTAACATCAGATATGCAAAATTTTAACTTTGAAAACTGACAATGCTACGCACTACAAAAAATTGCATACACGCTACTATTTTTCCTTCTACTCATCACAAAAAGCTTTAAAGGCGTTATTGATATACTAGTACATGTTATTTAATTGATCAATCTTTTAATATGCGCTAAAAAAATGAGAGACAAAAGATAAATGCGGCCTAAAGATCTCCAGTACGCACTAAAAGAATGAGAGACAAAAGATAGAAGAATTTTAACATGCGTCAAAACACTATGGAAAATTGTCAATGTGGCCTAAAGATCTCTAGTACGCACTATTAGAATGAGAGACAAAAGATAAAAGAATTTTAACACGCGTAAAAACACTATGGAAAATCATCAATCTTTATCATGTAAGTACTATTTAAAAATGCAAATGCATAGAACTTTATCATATACGCATTATTTAGTCTCGCAAATGTGTCAAACATTTCTCTGTATGCGTCATTTCTCCTATTGAAGGCATTGATGTACTTGCGCTTTGAAATCTACAACACAAACACTTCCAATTTAGCAAATAATGATCAATTTTGGTTAATAGAGGCCTCCGACCCCATGGCGGGTGCCATTTTGTATGCTAGAAAAGTATATTCATGAAATATTACATTAATCTACTCAATTTGATCAAATATAAAGATGTAACGTGCTAAGTATCAAATTGAAAGAATTAAAATCATTCCATGTCTCTCTAATTAAGAAGACTAAGGATGCTCTGAGATCTTAAGCACTCTTAAAGTGACAATCCTAGAATGAGAATTTTGATATATGATGAAGATTAAGCTACAAACATGATGGATTGTGATGTAAAATGAATCTAATTATTCTAAACAATGGATGCATATTTGGCTATAATGACAATGCAAATGATCTTGGATGTAAAGTGATGATTTACATTAAGAAATGCATTTTAATTATAGGATTTCCCTGAGGGTAGGTAGTAGAGTGAGTTAACCCTGATTAGATGAGAGAGGTTGAGTTAGGTTTCAAATAGGGGGACAAGATGACAAAATGGGTTGTGAGGATAGAAAAGGATAAATGAGTGGCTAAGATAGCAAAGCTTGGAGTGATCCATGTGCTTTCCATGACCTCTTCTCATTAGCTAATTGATTTTTGTCCATTTTGTTGAAAATAGGAATTAATTAGCCTATTAATGGGCCTTGTAGGGATAATCCTAAGCTGAAAAGAAAGAAGGTTTGTTGGCAACCACCCGAGGAAGGATGGGTGAAAATCAACTTTGATGGTGTTGCCCAGGGAAACCTGGGGATCTTTGGATGCGGATGTATTGCAAGAGATTGTCAGGGAAATATTTTTGCCTTTATGGCCAACCACTTGAAGGATGATATGAATAATGTGGTTGAATGTGCAGTGGCAAAAGAGGCTCTAGTCTTAGGAGCCAAATTGGGAATTCGCAGAGTGCACCTTGAAGGAGACTCAAAAATAATAACCAATGGTATATCAAGGGGGAAAATGGTAGCGTGGCACCTTGAAAAACACATACAACAGATTCAGAGCCCGTTATAAGAGTTTGAAGACTTCAAGGTATCCCATGTTTACTGAGAAGCAAACAAGGTAGTCGATAAACTGGCTAATATGAGGGCGAACGCAGATTTTGGGACTCAATTTGAAATATATGAAGACTTTAGGAGTCTTGAACTAGAATAGAAGAGGAGGATAAACTTAATACCCCACTTAAAACACCAAACCAGAGGTACAAAGGAGTATTAATCTGCCATCATGCCGATGACACTCAAGTTTATTTCATGCCTTAACATGTGATAAATTTTGCAATCATTAATTGATACCCAGCGAATGAGTTTCTTCCAGATTATTTGAAGAAGGTAAATTTATTCAGCGGAAGGAGAGCAATCTGTGCGGTTTTGAGTGCAGAGGAGAAATGGAGGCCAACTTTGCGCTGGAATCTAACAGTCAAATGCAAGCTTACGAGGGAAAGATCATGCCAAGGAGATTGAAGAACATCTTCATGTTTGAAGATGTGGATTTCATGGATGACATTCACTAGATGTTTGGGATGGAGTATTTGGAATCATATTGGAGGCACCACTCCAACCTGGACGTGGCCTCACTCTTCGTAGCACTGGCACTATCCGTGGGAGAGACCAAGGAGGAGGCCCTTAGGGTAATGGAGGCATGTGTTGACCCACAATGGTTGGGTTTGGAAGAAATTGTTGACAGAGTAGTGTTGGGGGAAAGGCTGGAAATGGGGCTTGAGCCATGGAGGTGCATTGGAGGCGGGGACACATCGGTTCAGACTCTAATTGTCTGGTCAGCTTCGAACCCACAAGGGGTGCACATACCATGGGAGGAGAAGGGCTGGAAGAAGATCATTTCATATCTGCAGGAGAACATTTGGGAGAAGAGTGAAGGAAGGAAGGGCTTTATGAAATCGACGCCACGAAAGAGTGTTACTGCACCGGGCCAGCCTCTGCAACACCAGATAGTAAGGCAGACACAGAAAATGGTGGGCACAAGAGGAATGGGAAGCTTTCAAGATGCCAACCCCTCTGGCATATCAAGAATAGTGCAGAATGACAACGCCATTCCCAATTTCACGAGGGAGGAGGCAACACAATGGTTTAAAGAATAAGCATGAAGGTTGGGGAAGCTGGTGTGTTTTGCGACCGCAAATCTGGTGGATGTTTTTTTATCCTTTTGGGTTGGGAGTTAATGCCTTTTTTCTTTGTAAAAATGTCTATATCTATAGGTGGTTATGGGGGTAGGGAAGTAGTTTTCTTGTAATACGGTAGCCAACTGTGAAAATTGGCTTTCGAATGTAATCCCTCTTTTATTATTAATAAAAAAAATGTTACCAATAAAAAAAAAAGGAATTAATTAATTCAAACAATAAATGAAATTAGCCATGTAGGAGAATTATATGGGTTGGATTTGATTCCATTTAATTTAACTATTTAAATAATTGATTAATTCAATTACATAGTTTAATTAATCCCTTTTTGAATTATATTTAATTAATTAATGACTTTGTTAATTAATTTGTGATGTTGACTTGATTTGACCATTTTGATGTTGGTTGACCAATTTTGGGTGTCCATAGTAAGTGTGCCAAACTGAACCAAATGAAGAGAAATATTGAACATCCTTGACCACTGGGGTGGGAAATTGGCCTCCAACTTTGCCAACTGGACCCTTTGAACAACTCTATTAGCCTATGAGGGTTAGGAAATAGGCTAATATTTTGAAATTTGACACTCACAAAAATGGGACATTACAAGTCGCCCTTCCTAAAATTGCATGTCCCCAAGCAATCTCAAAAATAAATAAAAAACACACCAGTACACGTGGATCCCAAGGGTAGAACTTTGTAATGTCCCTATGTTTACCAACTAGCTCCTGTAACATCATCGCCAATCTAACTAACAAAACTTGCCAAATTAAAACAAATATGATAGTAGATGTCGCATGAGTGAACATGTCATAGGGAAGCAACTCAGAAGGCTAACAAAGATTTCTTCCCCAAACTACGCAAAGTGAGCTACGATACACACTGTCCAAAATGTTCACAACTGAACTGTGCACCTGAAAAAGATCACATATATGAGAGTCAAAAGTAAAACCATATGTACTCAACACTATGTACACATCCTAAAACTCCTTTGTGATCCCTGTCTAAAATCCTAATTCTCTAGAAGGATCCCAAACGCTGAATAGAAGCCTGCCAACAAAAACCTCAATAGTCTTTTGTTTCTCAACTCTAAACTCAACTTCACCATGCCCAAAGTGGTGAAGCCAATCAATGGGACCCATCCAAACTGCAGTGCTAGCCCTATCATCACTAGGATCCCAAAGTAAACTAAACTCACATGCATCTATTCTATGTAGATAAGATTATCTAAAAGTGTCTATATCACTACCACTATCTCCATCCTCTATAAGGCTCCCATGGATGTGTTGACTCTTCGAGTAATCCAATTTGCATCCACTGATCCCATCTACTGCAAATGACAAATTCTCATCCCTTAAAGGATGGTACAACCTTTGAATCAATCCACATTGATGCATCATCAAATCCTCTATGTGTGGATTAGAAAATTAGGGATGAGATCTCATCCCTATGCAGATGTAATAAAAAGCTCCCACCTCAGTCAAGCACTAACTGTCATAGCTCTTGATATAATCTTTGTTATTTGACTTTCCACCATCAACACCTATAATTGATGTAACCACATGAGAACTTGATGCAACATGTAGTTCTCCTCTACTCTCTACAAATGTAGTCATCCCAACGGTATCAATTGTACCTATAATGGTGATAAGTGAGGCCACATCCTCAACTAGCTCGCAAATACAACCCGTAGGTATAAGCTCATCGTTGTATGATGAAAATGTGTCACACTTCTATGAATCATTTCATCCAAGGTTGATCAAGAATGAGGCCTCAAATATCGACTCATAGCTCTCTATTAATGGAGTGCAAAGGTTTGAAATGGAGGCCCTCATATTGACCTAGTTAGTGCCCATGCAAGTACACCATGAAATGAGAGATTCAATGCATGAAAATGAGATCTACTCTATATGATTGCAATGCATGAAAGGAAATTAATTTAAATGATAACAATGCATGATTACTCTATGAAAGGAAATATGCAAATCTAATCTATGAAAATAAACACGAACCTAATCTACATGAGTAACCATGGATGAAAGAAGAAGACAAGAAGAGAGAAGTTGCAATATCCAAGCTCAAGTGCTCAAATCCTACTCCAAAATTGCTCTCCAAACCTGCACCATAACAATACTATGAAAAAGAGATATCTAAATGAGAATGAGAGATTTCCTTATATAGGAAAGTGAACGATTGAGATTAAGAGGCAAAAAATAATAATCAATGGTTTAGATTAAGAGGCAAAAAGCCCACCACTTAGGAAGATGTGATGAAAAGGGTATTTTTATTTAATTTATTGCCTTTTTCATCAAATAAAGTGTTTTAAGTGGGGATTTTTATTTATTTAATTAAAAGATGGGTTTTCTTTATAATTAAATAAATTAGAAGAACTTTATTTAATTAAATGGGAGGAATTTAATTTAATTAAATAAGATGAATTTAATTAAAAGGGAGATTGAATCTTTTAATTAAATAAGATGAATTTTATTTAATTAAAAGGGAGATTAAATCTTTTAATTAAATAAAAATGATCA
>MU223048.1:59501-70131 GCA_018584345.1 Thuja plicata | reverse complement strand
TGATCTACCTTAAGCTGTTAGGCTTTCTTTCCAAGGCACTTGGCTCTGATACCAATTGTTAGAATAGTCCCAAGGGATAACTGAGAGGGGGGGTGAATCAGTTATCAGCTAGTTTAATTCTTTTCTTCAATTAAATACACAATAACATTAAGCATTAACACATTCAGATAACACAAGATAGAACACAACAATTTTGGTTACAGGGAAACCAAATAGGTAAAAACCCCGGTGGGAATTAGCACCCACAAAGAATTGTATTTGAGTATAAGTATCCCTGTTAGGAGATCTTGCAACCCTGTTAGGAGTTGTTCTTTACAATGCAATAAGTACAGTGACCTAGTTAAGGGTCTGACCCTGTTAAGAGTCTTTTACAAATAACCTTGTTAGGGGTGAGGACTCACTATCCAAAAAAGCTCACTGCTAAAATGATGAAGGCTGCAACCTTCAGTAAAACAGATATGCACTATATCTGATAAATGAACTGTTTGAGTAGACCTGCTGTCTTGATCAGTTCCAGAGTGTTGTATACTTCCACGTCTTCTTCACATAGATCTTTTCTTGATGAATGAAATGTCTTTACTGTCCCAAAACAACAGACATTCTATTCTGTACTTTTTCTGTCTCTTTTCTTATCATTCACACTTAGCGTTCACCATATGAACTACTATAAGTATCTTCCCAAAATATGTGATCTTCGTCGGCTTTAGGAGTCCCTTCAATACTTCTTTAGACGACCACATCAAGCACGCAACCTGATTAGAATCACACAACCCAAACTGAATAGACACGACACATCACAAGGTAGGCTCCACCAAATTAACTCCAACTTCACGATTATGATAGAACATGTTTGGCGCCTTTAGATAATTATCTTTAACTCATAACTAAACATGAATACAAACACGCATATCTCAAAGATAGGCGCAACTCATGAAATAATGTAATTACGTCGGCTCTTCACAGATAATCTTCAGTCACTGTAACCGCCATAACTGATTAACATAACTCAACTGAAACTTCATATCTGACTCGGCGTGAATGCACATAGCATCTAGAACATGTATACACCATGGAAATAAACACGCATTGCTCCAAAACATCTGTATTGATAATTGCATATGGAACACTGTTGTATATTATATGTTGTCATCAATGACAAACATACAATCAACTATTTGCACAGAGGCAAATCTCCAAGAGTTTTGTCTTCTGTAACTGTTAGAAATCTATATTCCAGTAGGTATCCCTTTTCTCCAACCACTAGGGTGCATGCCTGGAAATTTGTGCTCAATGTGTAAGTACATATGCATCAATAATGAACCAAATCTGAAGGTCTTCGATCTGTCTTTCTTTATCAGTTTCGCATTCTCCATAAACTGTTGTGCTAACACTTCGCATAGATTGTATTTAGTATTCTCTTTCACCATTCTATATGCCATCATGATAACTCCTACAGATACTGAATTAGTTCTACTACTATAGAAGAATTTGTAACCAAGTATCGTATCAATCAATTTTACATCCTGTTGCACAATTTTGCTTACTGACATAGCTCACCTATCCCATTTTGTGTGTTAGGGTTTCAACTTGCTTCTTCACATGTTTCTCTGCTACATGAATGATTCCAGTATTATCCAATCCAATAATCTCATGAATCAATTCACTACAAATCTTTACAGGTTGCTCGCCTATCTAAATGAACTGATCATGTACTCTGCTCAACAATATTTTAAACCATTCTTCTTCGTCGAATTCATATAAGTTCAAAATTTTCATAATTCTCAATTGATCAACATTTTTGTATTCATCTCTCATAATGAATTTGTCAGTCATATGCTTCATTTCAGTAGAAATTTCATCAATACCCAGTATATCATACTTGCAATATGCCCAAATGTCTTCTACGTGTAAAACTATGTATGGTGTCTGAGAAAATACTCCTTCAGGGTCTTCTTCACAAGACTTGAAAGGATGTTTCTTGAATTTGTATCTAGGTCGATCTACAACATCATAAATAACAGGTGCATCAATAGATAGATGATGTAAATACCTCTTACACGCTGAATTCCAAGTTTTCGCTTCAATCGATCACGCACAACAATTGTAAGATAGACTGAATCTCTCTACTCTATGATTTCTTTAGGTTGCTACTTGTCAAATGGTAAGGAAATAGGTAATAATATGGTGGTTTATACAATGTTAAGTCATTAAAAGTTCACATTACCCAATACTGTCCAGTCGGCTATAAATCTCATGATCACACAATAAGCATCGTCCAATGTTGTGATCTTAAATATATACTCCATGATGTCGGCCATAATCATACCTAAGATCGCTAGAGCTCAATCCACAAAATCAAGGGCTGGATATATTCTGATATCTTCATCCAATTTTCCCCCTAAGGCCATGATTGGCCAATTAGGTCGATTTTGCTTTGTTACCATCAGGCGAAGATCCAGTAGCATCTATTGTCTCTCCCTGAACCAATGTCTCACTTGTCTCTTTGATCTTCCATATCTTACCACTGTTGTTATCCTCTACTTTCTTAAAACAACTGGCAAAATCATTCTTTAAATCTACAACACTCTTACCAATATCATTTCCATTCTTCAGTGTATTCATAGGAGGTGGTACTCTTCTGTTGTTTTCTCCATTATACCTGCAAAACTTTGCTATATGACCTAGATTATTGCATGTGTAACATATAGGAGGTTTTCTTTCCTGATTTACTTGCAGCTTACAATACTTTGCAATGTGTCCAAGATTATTACATTTGTAGCATGTAGGTTTCACTGTAGGTTCTCTTCCATTGTCTTGTCTATATCCGGATTGATTAGTTTTTTTGCATTCTGCTTTCTTGTGCCCATATCCATTACAATAAAAAAAATAACCAGAAAAGGTCTTAAAAGGGGCATTACCTCTGCAATCTCTTTTCATGTGTCCAAACTTGTTACAACCAAAGCCTCTACCGTTGAAGGGTTTGATCTCCTCTCTAGATTCTTCAATAGTAGGTTTTTTAGCAGCAATCTTTGAATCATATTTCTCTTCTTGTTTCTTCGAACATTCAACTTCATTGAATTCAACACCAGTCATGTCACCTTTAGGTTTCTGTCTATCTCTTTGTTCATCATTAAAATCACTGCTAGTGTGAAGTTTCTCAATGTGTTTCTTTGCATCAACAAGTTCACCTTTTATTATCTAATTGTATTTCTCCAGTTCTAGATACTTGTTCCTATAGTTGTCAGCCTCACTCTTCATTTGTTCCATCAAAATATTTGCACTATTCAAAGCTTCTTCAATATTCTTCTTAGCATCTTTTTGTAATTGAATCTCTTTAGTCATGGCTTCATTTTTAAGCTTCAAGGTTTCATTTTCTTCTTCAAGTTGCTTCATCTGATCTGTATTGTCTTTGTCCGAATCTTTTTTTATCTGAACCATAAGATCATGTCTCTGACTTCTGGAAAGTTCAAGCTGGTCTTTAAGTTTCTTTATAAATTTCTTAGCTCTTCGCACGTTCAATCTTAATTCTTCATTCTCTGCTTTTGCTTTATCAAGGTCTTCAAGTGCAACATCAAAGTTTTCTTGCAAACTATCTAAATCCATTATGATCTCCCTTAAGCTGTTAGACTTTCTCTCCAAGGGCCAAAAGCTCTGATACCAATTGTTAGGATTAGGTAATACTGTGGGGGGGCGGGGGGTTAGTCAGTATTACAGCACTTAAAAAAACTTTTCAACCAATTATAAATAATCCATAAGCTTGCAAAAATGAAAAGAACATAAGAAAATAACACAGTACTCATAACACCATTATTTGTTGTCGAGGAAACCCTAGCCAAGGGAAAATCCCGGTGGGGATGGTACCACCAGCATGCAGTAAAGTATAGTGTCCCTGTTAGGAGACCTAGCCCTGTTAGGAGTGGAATATTACATGATACAATTCCTTGTTAGAGGAATAAAAACCCTATTAAAGGTATACAAAACCCTATTAGGGGCCAACTAAGCATACAACTCTTACAATATAGTTCTGTTACAAAATATTCTTAGTAATAAACAAAACAAGCATATCTAATGCTTAGATAATTCCAAACATAGCTCTTCAATGATCTTTGTCATCCTTTTCTCTACCATTCGGATATCACATCCAAAACTCTGTTCACACAACTGCCTTTGCGCTCAACAAAAAGATCTTACATATATATCTTTCTTCTTTACCAAGTCGTCTCTCAAATACAAATATTACATAGTCGGATCTCAATACAAAATACATTTAATAGAGAAAATATCAAATGCATAGTCGGCGCTCTTACATAATCAAAATATAAGTTATCAAAAATCATAATCCAACTCCAATTGCCAGGAGTCCACGTCATACTCCCTGAATCATTGCTTCTGTCCACCTGCTCTGTATCATTGTTCTATTGTTGTCTGTCTGTCTTCAAATCTTTCTAACTTACTGTAAACATCACCAAAACAAAAGCAATGTTAGGTGGAGGTCACACATACCCCATACTATCTTCTTCTAAGCTCGCTCGTGGTAACTCATCGATATCGATCTTCGATACTCAAAATACCTCTGTATGTTTGCTTTTGTACTTAACCAATTTTAGAGTCAACAAAAATTAACTTTAAATAAATCGATCAGTATATCAGATGTGTTGCCATAAATGAAAACCAAAAAGTGGATCACATCATACAAAATTGATCACTTGCCAACACTTTGGCACTCAGTTGACACTTGGTGCTCGGGCCACATTGATCACTCGGAGATGGTATGCAACTCGAGTAACACTAGTGACTTGGGTAATACTATTTGGAACTAACTACTCGATCGACACTGTGACTGCTTAGCTTGGGTAACACTTCAAGCTACCGGCTCAGTCAACACTGTAAACATATGAAAGACTAAGTGGTTTGACACTAATTGACAACATGTCTTTCCATAAGGTCTACAATCTCCCCCTTTGGCATTAGTGACAAAAACACTTATCATACCAAAAACTCTGATCAAACTGCTAAGTCAAAACTCCCCCTTTCCATGTGCTTGGGTACTTGCTTGGTTTTGACTGCTGCTCTGCAAATTGGTTATCACTGACTTTGTTTTTGTTTTTCCAAAATTATTTTTGTATGGTCACCACCACTATGAGCAAGTCAACACTCTTTTGTGCGTCTTTTCAAAGACAAAAATGGACCCCTCCTCATTATTTGGATAAGACTCCTCACTTTAGTCCTGGTATTTCATTGCAACAAAATGAAACCTAATCTTTCATTCATTTATCAAATTTACAACCTTATGAACAAGGGAATGAGCAAAGTGATTATGGAAAAGAATTGCCAATAGAAATTGGGGCATCCCAAATGATCAGGGTCCTCTTTAGAATTTGAGCTTTACAACTTTCACTATGGTCTTGTTTATGATGTCTTTAGACTATATGACGCGATGAAATTTTGATTTTGTTATCAATTATTTATTATTGTAGTTGTAAGGTTTATTAAAACAGCAATCTCCTTTTTGAGACCAGGTGACACTCATGTCCTCAACTTTGCCCAGATTGTGTGGTTTCAAGACATATTGCCATTCTATCCACCTTTTTTTATGATAGGCTGTATTTATTTTTCTTTCAGTAACATATAGATGTATTTCACCCATATATGGTTAATATAATAGAGACTTCATATATAATTTAAAAAAATTATACATAGTCAAATCTTTACAAAGAATTAAAATATTATACATGATCATTTTCTTTTTATAGCAGTTCTCTCAATTGGATGATGGATCATGAAGTGTGATCAGCAGGGTTGATGCAAATATACTTATAGATCGCATCCTGAAACAAATCACACTATTCATTATAGACTTTGAAAATCGAATCTCTCTCAAGTATTTAAACAATCATAATTATTTAAGAACCAATTTGGTTCCATTGTAAACTGATCACCCTCCCCTAACAAAGCTCAACCTATAGTTAAAAAAATTGTGATGCAAAAATTTTCATTCACTGGCAGTCACCAATTTTGACCTCACACAACTTTTTACAGGACCGCATATTGCAATTTTTTCATCTTCCCTCAAAAACCTTATCCATAACCCTCATTTTTTCTCCTGCAATTTTTTAGAACCCTAAACGTAAACCAATATTGAAAAAGTATTTTATCTTTCAGTTTGTCAATTTATTGCCAAGAAAGATTTTTGCAACCATGGTTTGACCTTAATTTAAAAAGGTGGATGTTTTGTACAGAGGATCAATGCTAATAATATTGATAAAGCATTTGCAAATGATGGCAATGAGGCAGGGTACTGTTTAACAGAAAGGAACATAAAACATTAGGCTGATGCTGTTTTGTCAAAATTGCTGATTTTCTCATAATAAATGACGTCGCCCAGATAATTGAGATGATGCAAATCGCAGAGAAAAAAGTTCAAATGTGGACTAGACTCGTATTTTGCAGGGAACTTACCTTCATGAAATTAAATCTTTCCAATGGGAGAGCTTTCTAGTAGGGAACCAACATTCTTATATGCGTGACTGGGAAGACCACAGAGATCCTCTACATAGTAAAAATATAATACGATAATATTATATGCAAAGAAAGTCACATAATGTAAAATGATATTCTACAAAAGACATGAAGTAATTGAACAAGCAAATATGACGTCCTCTTGACTGACATAAGAGAATGCAAGTGGTTGAAAACTATAACAAGACTAAGATTACTCATAGTACCACAAAACATGAATGAAGAATTGTGTCAATAACTCCCTAGACTACCCAACATCCCAGACAAATTTCTGAAACTAGATCAATTGGATATAAACATGACAATAATATTTTGACATAAATAGGAATGTTTAATTGCTTCCTCATTCTCCACCATGTCTAACTTCTCTGTGCTGTTGGTGGTTGCTCAAGAAGAGTGTTGGCCACTTGTTTATGGGGCATAGCAAGTCAAGCCATTTAGTGATATATTTCATACAGGTTAAATGTTACTTGTGACATACATGTAAAGTTAAGGTAGAATTTAAGACTCAAGTGATCTGCTTGAATCTAACCCAATGCAGAATTGTCCCACTTTCACAATCCCTTAGATCAGTATTTCAATGTTGATGGATCTCCATAAACAACTTCACATAAGGAAAGGCATGTTTTATATCTATGGCTACTTGGGTGCAATTCCATATTTGGGAAATGGCATAATATTGAGCTCTGGTGTCTATATGGCTTTGACTAACATGTTGACTGCTTCCTGCTCAAAAAATGTCCTATGTTAAAAAGATAAGGAAAACTAGGGGGGAGTTAAATGTCTCAAATTAACAAGAAATCAGACACTGCACGGGGGTGGTTTGTTTTGCACATCATACTAGTTTAAAGTTGATTTCATGAGATGCATAATGGCGGAAATGACGTTCAATCTCATGCTTTTAATTATTTTATGGAATGAAGAGGCTCATAAAATATGTCTTTTGCTTATGTAAGTGTAGTCATTTGTCAGCTATTGTAGATTTAATAACTAAACATTATTGGCCTGAGACAACCTCACTACAGCCCTGCAAAATAAATAAAGCTAAAACAGGTCTTTAAAAGATAGGAGCAGCTATCCAGCACCCAAGATGCACCCATTCATAGATGATGCTATCATCCATAATTCCAGTTTGTTGACCCTTGCAATTTAATGGAAGCAACTTAACTCAACTGTTGCTGTATATTCAGCTTAACTATTGGTGAATAAGCAAATCTCTGCCAAGGAAATCGAACAGCAGTTAACTGGTTGTCATGTCAAGTTTTGCTGCCATATGCAGAGTTTTGCTGTGCATGATAGGGTCATACTGAAATGATTACAGGATTTTGCCATGTAAAAAGAGTTTTAATCTCTCACACCATTTTAAAATGTAGAGGATGTGTGATAGAGTTTTGATCTCTCACACCACATTGAAATGTAGGGGATGTGAAAATTGTTAAGATTCAGTCATAACCCTAAAACGCATAGCAAAACTCTGCACATGGCAGGAAAAATTGGCAGAATAATGAGTTAACTGTTGTTTAATTTCCTTGGCTGTGATGTGCTTATTCAGCAAAAATTAAGTCGCTTCTGTTAAATTGCAAGAATCAATGGACTGGGGTTATGGATGATAGCATCATCTACAGATGGGTGCATCTTGGGTTCTGGATAGCTGCCTCCTTAAATAATTCATATTAGCTAGTAAATCAGAGGATCTGCAACTATGATGGTTTTACTCAATATGTATGAATAATAGATATACAGAAAATGTTGTTATGTTTATACATTTGGATAATGCTTTTGTTTTGATGTAAATGAAAGTACACTTCTACTGTTTATATTACGATTACAATATCATTCCGAAGGAAAAGAATAAAGTTGTAAATCATATCCTTCCTTTCAAGTACAAAATTTGAAAATAGCTATGAGGTGACAGCCTAAAATCCACTCAAGAATGGTACGTTTATGTGATGTGAGCAAGTTCTCCTTACAGATTAAAATGAATCATTCAGTCTAGAACTCCACAATGCAAACATATCTCAAAAGCAAGCATTCTTGAAGGAAATTTGAGTTTTGCAATTAAAGCCAAACGGAAATCAAAAAGAGGTTTGGATTCAAAAACATGAAACACTAGTAAGAAAAAATTAGACAAAATAAAGAACTTAACCAAAGGTTCAAATCCAACAATAAATGGATCTTACTTACTGCCACATTTGTCTTATTTGGTATGAAATTTCAAATTTCTATAAAAACTTAAGCTGACTTTTTCGAAAACTATGGAATTTCAGATTTTTCTGACATCCCAAATTAATTAAATCTTTCAAACCATGTGACCCTGGAAGAATCTATTTATTCTCTTTAATACAAACTTTTCCTGTAGTTGCAGAGACTCCTCCATTTGCTAAAGCCCGAGAAATTATCAAATCAGAAGGAAACTAACAAAATCTTTCCAAGACAAAAACAAATTGTTAACAAGTCTTCTTCTGTGTCCTCAGTTATGTTCTACGGTATGCTCTATACCTCTTACTCAACATCAACCCATACAAACTAAGGATGAAGAATGGAAAGCAATTATTTATTATTAATCGATAGGCTGAATAATTTATTAACAATAAGAAGCTCATCCTTTGTAATGTTTATGCGAAGGAAAGTTTATTAAGCTCCAGGGCACCTGAAAGTACCAGGATCATGCATGTGATTATGGATCAACCCTACTTACCACAGCACTTAATCTTAGAACCGTCCTTCCTTTGTTATGTAACATGTTTTCCAGATGATACTAAAAATGAATGCATCTGTAAGAAAATCCAGAAAACAAAATAAACCAAACCCAGAGTGGGCAGAAGTAAGATATTTGTCTGGCTTGATGAACTCTCCTGATTAACTTAATGGAAACAATTCCGTATCATTTATGAGAAGTTAAGATATAACTCCACCAAATGTGACCTCTCTTATCCAGATAAAGCTACAGACAGCCATAAGACCCAAAAGAAAGCCACTTATTTCACCAAGAAGAAATCCTCAAGTCCCTACACTTTTGCCATAAGATTCTGTCCCACTATATGTTTTCCTCTTCAACCTCTATTTGTGAGTACAACTGAGGACTAAAACACCTCATTGTGAGCTTGTTTGATGACTATGCGAAATACACTATGCAGATTTTGTTGAACCAATAAGATGTTGTGAAGATCTTTGATTACAAGTCACTCACTGTGGCAACCCTCCTGTTCTCAGTGGATTGAGGCTTCACTATATAAATGAAATTACATAAAAAAGATCACTGACTAGAAAGTGCTCCAGCAATCAAAGTGTTCCTCCAAATGTAAAAGATGCATACAATCCAACTAATATTTTCCACTGGTCTTCTGTAGAGAAGCGTGGGTAATCAATCAAGGCAAGTCTTCCCTTTTATTCAGGCAAAATAAATATTATCTGTAAAATCACAAACCTGAGCCTGTCTGAATCAGCACACCCACTGCAAGGTTTCCATTCAGTTATAAACAGGAGACAATCATTTCTATGTTACATGAATGTTATCCAGCTGATATCCATCAGTACCAAATTCAGAATCTGCTGATCCTAACCCTTCGTGTTGCTGCAAAATAAGAACCCTCAACATCATTAGAACACAAGTAAGACATATATCAGACCTATCATCTAAATGATATACATCACTCACTGATCATTCCCATAAATCTAGTAAGAACATGATATGTTTGGAGATCTTTTGGTAACTCAATGCTAGAACAGAAGGACTCAAGAAATTGTAATTTAGAGTCCCTAGAAGATCAACAAAGAAATATGTTGACCCATAAAAGCTTGAAATTCATAAGCATAATTCCCCAATCCCTCTTCAAATTACCATGCAAGAAAATAATCTAATACTTGATGCATTTCTGTTTTCTAAATCTATCCTTTCAAACTGCAAGCTCACAAATGTCATAGATTGCACTGTCATTGAGCACCAAATACAAAAACTAATTCAATACTTGTATGCAATAATTGTAAACACAAAAAAAACTATTATAAGACGACTGTCAAAGAAGGGAAAAATAACCTGTTTAAAAAAAAGACCCATAAGATCATCTTGCATAAACTGTTCTGCCAGTCCTCCACCCTCAAATTTTGCATT
>MU223048.1:39094-57923 GCA_018584345.1 Thuja plicata | reverse complement strand
ATGAAATGGTTATATGAAGTAATGTAATATATTATGAACTTCTCTTCATATTACTCCCACAAACCTTGTCATGGGACATTAATTATTGAAACAAGGTACAAGGCCACAAAAATAAAAGCATGGAAAAGAAATGCTATTCCTTTCTATATATAATATTATGAATCTCTCTTTATGATGATCTCAAAAATGTAAATAACACTCAAGGCCAAGACACCAGAGAAGAGATAAGCTTAAAGGAATACTAGGCTGCAGAAAATGATGAAAATATTCAAATACAATAAGACAAAAGAGATCAATCTCCAAAGCAGTAAATTAAAGAGTTGCATCTAAAAACAAAATATTACAAAGAATCGACTTCCTTTAGGAGGTTAGCTTCTAAATCAAACATTGCTTCTGCATAAAAGCACTCAACTTCAGCATGCATATTTACAAAATGGTGACTTGATGTGTTCTTCAGAAATCCAAAGAGTCAATAAAATTATAAATGTTATGAAAAGGCATTGTAAAGAAAAACAGACAACTCCAAACTGTCAACTAGTATAAGTCTAACCTTACCAGTGCATATACTGTTCTCATCTCACCTAAAAACTGTATGCTGCCTGGAATAAACATTCAGACCCCTTTTGTGTTGTTCTCAATGGCCCAACAATGAACATATAGCACTTTTTTTAGAATCTTATTTATATTGACACCAGTATGGTTCTCTACTAGTGTTTTGGGGTTTACTACTTCAAGGTTTGAAACCCTAATTCAATGGACAATCCAGCTTACTTTTGCTTTTCATATTTTTTCTTGTTAATATAATTATTTTTGACTAATAGAACATCCAAAAAAATTGTTATAGAAAACTGCTCTATGGAATTTTAAACATTTCCTCGGGACCAACAAACACTATCGAGGCATTTTAATCAATAAAGATGCATTAACCTTTCACATTCACATGAGGATGTTTGTTCACTGCTACATAAAATAACCCAAATAGTTACTTTGCCTCATTGAAAACCGCAGGTTCCTTATGGATGACAGGGCAAACTGATTCCATTAAAATCATAGAAGGAAAAGGCATTCCAATTGAAAAAAGAATGTTCTCTCTTTTTCAGCACTACATATTTAGGGCTTGTGTTCTTTTGGACACGGGGGTTCAATTAATCAATACTGAACCTCTCTCTCTAAAACTAGTTGACTCTAAGTCAATAATTTTATATAAAGTTGTCAATGCTGTGGGATATTTGCATGGGAGAGAATTTATTATGTCACATTTTCCTAACTTATTTGATCTAAATGTATTTTCTATTTTCTAACCTCATATTTCCTTTTTCAGTACATAGCTACTGTGGTTGAAAAATGATGTCTGGGATGCTAACTGTTAAAAGGTCTAATTGCCAGGCAATGTGTGCTCTTCTATGATCAGCTAACACATGAGATACCACATTAGCCTACTTCCCCCAGTCCACTAGGTGCTATAGCATTCCATCCATGTGCTAAATTTACATTGTGATTGATACACTTTCATCTCGTGTGATTCAATCGGTTTTGGTAGAGTGACTATATTCTATTCTGATACTGTAGTTCACTTACATACGGTTTTCTGTTGTAGAATCTTCAGCAGTCTCGTTAAGAACATTGTTTAACATGAAGAATTTCTAATAAAGGACAAGCACACCCTTGAGGCTATTAGATAAGATGATTTAATACAAGTACCCCTAAGGCCATTTTAACGATTTCCTATAGCATTTGTGTAATGCCCCAAGCTTACACCTAAGCCATTGATGGACAAAAACTGGACAAACAAATTTTTTGCATTGCAAAGGTGACACCAAACATGCCACATCACACTCCTAAACACACAAGATACCACACTCCCACATGACAACACAGCTAGTATGCACACCAATGCACTATGCATGGAGACACAGGCAAAAGGCCTACTAAGCTACTAACGATGGATCAAATTCACATGACTAACGTAGACGATGAGATCTGGAGGAAAGTTGGGGTTCCCATGCCAAATCAGAACCCCTGAAACTTGCCTACCAAATCCCTCTCTTCATGTCACAGGATTTGAAAAATATAGGAGAATTCAACATTAACTTGGACTTAAGGGGCCAAACTGCAAAAGCTTGGACTTCAGGGTCTGGCTTCATTTCTGCATGGCTCAGAGTTCAAGATCCCTCCTGTGCAACCTCGGACTTTGAGGTCCAAGATACATCCGCTTGGGGAATTACAACTTGTTTAACAGAAGGTAGGCCAAATTACTGTTATAATTGACATTCTGGTTGATAAAATAAATACTAGTAACAAAATAAGTTAAGAATCATTGCTGAAAATCTTACAATTTGCCAAATATTTAGTAATACGGAAAAGCTAAATATAAAACTTAGAACAGCTTGCCTGTGCCAATAGCCAATCTCCTCCTTGTACAAATATATCTTTGCTTAAGGCAACAAATGTGAGATATGATTATAGTTAGTCCTACATGGTATCTAATACACATCTCAACCACTAAAAAGAGAAATCAGCTTGATTCTCTTTGACTAGGTTTCCAGCTCTGCAAATTGATGGACTGTAATCAAATCTTCCACCATCTATACTAGAAATTTTATGTAAAGCCAAAGTCCAACTCCCACTTCAAACTTTAACAAAGTAAAACGTTTGCGAAAATTGTCATTTTACCAAACTATATAATCTTAGTTTGAATTTTTTGGTCTTTGGGATTTTAATTCAAAAGTGGAAGCTCTCGTCTCTCCCTTTGCAACCTGTCAGGAAAAATGGATAGCCAACACATCTAGCATCCTTGATTCTCCTCCATTGTCTTGCCTGCTTTTTTCTTGAAGTACAGAGAACTAACATTGTAAAAAATCCATTTTCTGTTCTCAATAATGTAGGACTATGCCTTCTTTCAGTAATGACTGGGTCATTATTTTAAACAGAATGTACTTCAATAATTGCAACACAATCAATAACAACAGAAAGCACATGTTACCTCTATATTTAACACATATCAGATTTTCTCTCATCCCCAATCGCCACAGCTGTCCCCCTCTTTGCCCCTTCACTCTGACCTTGCTCTTGCCCTCCCCCCCCCCCTCNCCACTCCCCATTCCCCCCTGCCCCCCTCTGTTAATAAAATTAACTCTTAGTTTCATTTTTTGAATTTTCTGTTCCATTATCAGGGTAAATTTTTGTACTAGTGATACTCTCATTTTCATTACATCATCACAGAAGCGTCCTCTAACATATTTCATGGTGAAATGAACATTCTACTTAAAAAAAACCTATTCAGAAATTAAATAAATCTTAAAGATAGAAAAAATGTATAAATACAAAAAAGCACTACCTGCAAGTGACTTGCCACGTTTTCCCTTGTAAGCCCCTGGACATTCATCAGTTCAAGTATCCTTTTGGGAACAGCCTCTGCATCCAATCCAACCAATTTTGTTATATAACCATCATCTTTGAAAACTATATTAATAGCCTAATAGGTTCCCATGTCTGAACTATTTTTAAAAATTATAATAAACAGAAAACAGAATATATTCTAGTAACATCTGATGCAATCAGAATCGTTCTTACTATCGATTCCTAGCTGGTTTACAGCGCAGACAAATTGTTGATGGAGCTCCACAGACCAGACTACTCGTGGTTTTTTCAAAGTAGAGGAATCATCGTTATCCTGCTCACCATCATCTTCCTCTTCCTTGACATCCTTCCTTTTCTTTGAATGTTTCCATGCACTATTTATTCCTTCATTTACTGATGATGCATACTCAACATCATCTGACCCTTTTCTATGCCTATCACCATCTTCAACACTACCTGATTGCTCCAAGTCCTTTGAGTCAAATCTCTTTTTCCGAATTACATGCTGCCATATGTTTTTTAGAGCCTCAATACGTACAGGTTTAAGAAGATAGTCGCATGCCCCATGTTTGATTCCTTTCATTACCACGCTTGTTTCTCCATCTGCTGACATCACTGCAACTCACAAACACTGAGTTAAGCATCATCTATAGCATTGTGATAATATCTGAAATTTAATCACATAATTTGATCTATACACCTCTAAACAGGTAAAATAAAAAACTTACTGATGACAGGAAGATCCATTTCCAAACCCACTTGCTCAAGCAGTTTAAATCCATCCATGTCAGGCATGTATACATCACTGATAACTAGATCAAATCCACCCTTCCTTTCTCTTAGCAAAGACAATGCAACAGTTGCTCGGGTACATGTTGTAACTGCAAACCATAGATTAAATAATCAAATAACGCCCATGGTGATAATACTAAGTGAAATACCCACACACAAATGCCTTTTCAACTTATTTGCTGATTTCCAGGCCATTTTGCTTAACCCATTTAAGTTTTAGATTTTTCATAACTTATATTTATAAAGTGTAATGCAACATCAAGGGAATACACTACATTCATCATTTTGACCCAAAGACAGACACATGAATATCATCATGCACACAGCAGGAAATCACAGAACACTAAAACCAGAACTTGGAAGTTGAAAATATGAAGAAAGAAGAGTGCAAACTGGAAAGAGATAACATTTCCAGTGTCCCTGGTTTTAAAAGAAACACCACACAATAGCTCACTATCTACCAAAAATGGGACTGGAAAAAAATCAATTCAAGGAAAAATGGCATACTGGGTCCAATACTTTTGGTCAACAAGAAATTGAAGCTTCGCAACCATATAAGTGATTTGGTATAGTTGATTTTGTTCAGAGAAATAAACATGAATATGCTTCAGTCAGACACACAGCTGAATAACCTAAACATATATTAGTAGTTAACATTCCTGATTATTCCAACTCAATCAGAATGTAGTAGGTGAACAAAAAATGGCGCAGCAAACATGTGTATTTGTTCCATAAAGACAAAAGGCAGAGAGGAAAACATATACCACAGATGCATTAATACTATTGTTGATTGAATATAGATTCTAGTTATTGAACCAGACATAGCATCTACCAAATTCCCTAACCGTGCTCGAGGTTTTTGAAACAAAGCTTTGATGGCATGGCATCAAATTTGGGGTTAAATTTATTTACCTTAATTAAACTCCATTCAGAGGCAAGAATTTCAGGTTTGCATTAGTCTGATGTTTAACTTCATTGGTATGGCTTCACTTAAGAATCTAAGATATGATCTTATTCTTCCTAACCAGTTTAGTTTTGTTCATCAACAACTTAGAATTTCCAAACATCAAGAAAAAGAGGAATTCTGCTCTGAAAACCCTATTTTCAAGTTGCATTCAGACTTATAAGGTCAGCTCACAATCAGCATTACTCAACAACTGAAACAATCGCTGTGAATACCGCTCAAGAGAACTTCGAATTTATTATACTATAAGCACATAAGACACAATAAGCTGCATGTTAATGAATCTTTTCCTCATTAGATGAAAATACCAATAGGCCATATATGCGTAAACCACAATTTCATTAGAATGTCCAGCTTGTTAATATTTATGACACATATGTGGACACATTTGTATGACTTATCTTGTCACAGTCATTCCCTTTTACTTACAGCAAAGACAGGTGACTGGGCCTGTTATCATCTAGAAGACCACAGATAAACCTATTGAATAGCCCAAGGCACCTGATAAGTACTGCTTCATCTTTACACTAGGACCACTGCAATAATCAAAAGGACTAACTTTCGAGATTACTCTACTGCATTATTATCTGGTTTCCTTCCAATTGAAGCTCTTCCACTTTCCAAACTTGCCTTCTTCATCCACAAGAAATTACTAAGATGAATTGCATGCTTATGAGTATTCTCTAAAGCTTTAGAATGATAAATCATTTTTGAAAGATCAGAAATAGAGAAATGCGAAACAAATCAATGACCAGGTCAATTGAAGGCAGTCGCTGATTTGCTTAGCCCTCTCCCCACCGACACTGATCACTAACTGGAGTGATTCCATCCACAAGTGCACGCAAGAAAAAACTGGGATTTGTTTGCACATACACGTACATGCACAGGCATGCATGCCTGCGCACACACAGAGACACAGATTCTGTATGCATAGACTTGAACACAATTTCATGAATGAACTTGCAGGATATGACATTATAATTTTAGCACTCAATGAACAGTTGCCATCTCTCCCGTCATTTTTTAACTCAAAGATATTAGGGCTTAAATGTTCGACCCAGGCATATTAGTATAGATTGGTTCAAAGCTTTTGGAAAGAAAATCTGCAGCAAACAAATGCATTGGTTGCTGAAATGTGGCCCTTGGTGCCACCTACACTTATCACAACACCCCAATCCTGAAAAATTGAAAATGGTAGAAGCCCAATAGTCTCACCTTCACATATCCAGCAAGAGGAGTTGCCATACTCCAATGATTATCAGCTCAAATTTCAATCATTTGCTTGCCAAGATGAATATCTGGATCCACTCAATAGAATGAACAAAACATCGTTCACTGATACACACAATAAACCAACTGTTGACATGCATATATTTCTTAGTAGAAAATTTTCCGAATAGACATTTAAAATTTCAACGTAGAGACTGATCTTCATAGAATTTTCTATCCTTCAATGGATGTTTTAAGAAACAGATCCACCAAAAAGAATGGTCAAAATATATTTAATTGATCTGCATATAACTCTCAACTAGAAAGAAGTGGGGACCATAATCTAGTGTTAACGCAGAGCTAGATCAAAGCCATAAGGACACCCCAGTATGAGTTCATGGGCATGCTCACAGTATTGAGTTGGTCATGATAATGCAGGTCAAAATTTGAATGAAAATTGTACTTCTACGATGAAGCTTAATGTACTTCCAATCATTTAATGCCTCATTCAAAACATTTAGACTCTCTAGAAACTAATAAAAGCTGTTTTATTTTGTATTTAATAGGATCTTATGGGGATTGGAAATATAGTTGACTGGCCTTTGTATTTAAAAATTTCAAGCATTCTCTCACAGATAAGTAATAACTGATTAAAGGCAAGCACAATAATTACCTTACTACTGACAAACTCTTGTAACATTTTGTCACAAACAGAAAATTCTTTCTAGTATTTAAAACAAATATATGGCAGATTTACCTCTGTATTTACATAAAAGCAATTTTTCCATGCAAATATTGTAGAAATATTTTTTATTTTTAAAGGCTCAAAGGCAAGACAACTATTGAAAGAATTATCTCTAAACGACACATTTGAAGCAAATTTACAAAAAACAACGATTTATTTGAAGGCAAATATTGCTGAAATAGAGAAATTGAAAACATCTCAGTAACATATTTGAAGCATTTATTCAAAAACAGTTGATTTCTTTAAAGGCAAATGTAGTAGGACAAAAAGGCAATCACATAGAAGAATTACCTCTATACTGACATATTTCAAGCATCATTTTACAAGCCAGTGATATATACGCATTTAAATACAACAGAAACACAAAACAACAATCAAATGGAAGAATTGCCTCCATATTGACATATTTGAAACATTTTTCACAAAATCGCCCATTTATTGTAAGGCTAATATTGCCGATAAACAAGGAGGAAAACATATGGAATCATTGAATTCACAAGATGCTGATTAATTTTAAAGCGACCATCAGCTAATCATAAAAGGCAAAGACATGGAACCATTACCACTAGTTACATATTTGAAGCATTTTTTTACAAACTGGTGATTAGTGATTTATTTAAAGGATTGTATCACTGAAATATGAAAAAGCTAAACATGAGGAAGAATTAACATGGTATAGACATACTTGAAGCATTCTCGTACAATCATAATTGTTTTAAGAGCAGATGTCGCAGAAACACAAGAAGGCAATCATCTGCAAGAATTGCCTCTATATAGACATTCTTCAAGCATTTTTTCACCTAATTTTGAGGCCGATATTGCAGATATGTGAGAAAGAAAACATTCGGCTACATCTTTTCACAAACAACTGATTTAGTGATGAATATCAAAGGGTAATTAAAAAGCAAACATACAGAGGAATTCCATCTATATTGATATATTTGGATCATTGTTTTCACAAACCGCTGGTACTTTTGAAGATAAATACTACAGAATCATTTAAAAGCAAAGAAATGGATCAATTACCTCTATATTGACATATTGGGAGAATTTTTTCATAAACAGCTGATTTAATCCTAGCAGATATCCCGAAGTCGTTAGAAGGAAAGATAAGGAAGTATTAGTTCCATATTGACATACTCGAAGCTATTTTTCACAGAAGGCCAAAATTGTAGATATACAAAAAAGCAAGCATATGAAAGCACTTTTCATAAACAGCTGATTTATTAAAAGACAACTATCACAGAACCATGGGAAGGTAAAAACATGTAGAAGAATTACCTCCATATTGACACATCGGGAGAATTTTTTCACAAAAAGCTGATAATTATTAGGGAAATAGCGCAGAAACGCTTTCGAAATTAAGATTTAAGGGGCAAATATGAAATAACTACCTTCATATTGACAAGTCTGAAGCATTCTGTGCAAAATCTTGAGGCAGGTCGGATCATCATCTACAACAAGAACTCTTAGCCCCGCCGGAAACTGATCCGGAACGCGCTCCATCATTTCACTCCCGGCCGTATCATTATTGTTGCTGTGGTTATTGTTAATGTTACTACTGTGGCAAAGCGAGAAACCGTTCACCTCGTTTTCGTTAGAATAATTAACCAAACTATTTTTCGATTCTTGCTTCGGCACTGCCAAACCCTGCAGGCACTCATATGCCGAGCCACCTCCCATGGCCAATTCAAGATCGGGGACCGCAACAGCAAAAGACAAAATAACTACGGACCCTAGCTTAAATCCAAACTAGAGCCAACAGCAAAAAGCTGAATTTAAATTCCCGAGCAAGAAAATTCCTTAAAACGAAAAATCCATAATTCCGGCTCCCGAGCTCAAAATCGAAAGGAAAACAACAGCATCGTCAAAAGAAAAGCGGAAACAGCGAGAAAAAGCAACAGCACTTCTGAACTCTTCAAAAACGATCATTTGCGGAAAAAGAAGAAAAAGCAACAGCACTTCTGAACTCCTCAAAACCGATCATGAGCGGAAAAAGAAAATTTGCGAAAAGATTGAACCGCTGCCCAAATTCCTCCTACGCTATTCTTCCTGATCTATTTAAATTCCTCCCCCTGCACGACTCCAACTACGGATCAGCCGAAATCCACGGCATTCAAAGACACCGATGCGATGCTGTTTCCGAGAGCATTTTTGAGCATTTTTTCCTTTCTCCTTATCCCTTCCTGTAGAATTGGAGAGAACTGGAGCTGCACAGATTCGTACCTTGGACCTCTTATACTCAAAAGCCGCGAGCGATCCAATTGCNAAAGACACCGATGCGATGCTGTTTCCGAGAGCATTTTTGAGCATTTTTTCCTTTCTCCTTATCCCTTCCGGTAGAATTGGAGAGAACTGGAGCTGCACAGATTCGTACCTTGGACCTCTTATACTCAAAAGCCGCGAGCGATCCAATTGCGCTGACTCACAACGACATCTACAACAATAACCAAAACTCACGCGTGAACAGAACAGATCGACGGCAAAACGAAGTCGTCCTATTCGCCGTCAATTGACGAGGAAAGCAAGGAAAAAAATTAATTAAACTCAAAAACCAAACCTCAATACGAGAACAACAACGCTGTCTCCGTCTCCGTGTCCTTCAATTGACAGGAAAGAATAAATTAAAGCAGCGAATTTGCTTTCCCCGTCCCCGTCAAGAGACGAGAGTTATTGTTTTTTCCATTTCCGTTTCTGATATCCCTATAAAAATATCTGGCAAACTGCCACTTCTGCATCAATTGTGATGACTTCACTTATTGCTGTCTTTATAAATTGCCTGGTCCCACTTCTATTCTTTCGCAAAAAAACAGAGAGGAAAAAGTAAAAACGCAGAGTATTTTCACAAGGATGGATATACACACAAAGTGTGGTGTCAGATAGACAATGTGTATACAGCACAGCGTGCTGGGGGTAACACCAGCAAATGGTCTGGTGTCCCAGTTGGAGACAAATTCTCGCCCTTCAGCAACCACGTTCTTTAATACATATGCCAAAATTATTGAGAGCGTGAAGGTTTTTAGGGTTTTGGAGTTTAAATATATATAAAACAACCTTAGTTTTTTCCAATTCTTAATGTTTCTGTGGCATGTGGACCTTACAACTTCATCATTATGCACAAACAAAGTCAAATCACCATCATGCACTATGTTGTATTGTTTATATTACATTTTTTTTTATTCCAGTTTTTGGCTAGTTAGGGAGAAAGTTGTAGAAAATGGTGTGTCACGGTTTTTATGAAGGTTGGAAAACTAGGAAAGTCTATGTTTAATATTTTTTTTGGATGGAGTTTCAAATTATACTTGTTTTGGCTTTTGGGTAGTAACAATGAACGATGTGGTCAAGATTAGTCTTAATCTTATATTTTATTTTATTTATTTTTAATGGTCAAGATTCAATTTCAATCTTATCCTTTGTCAAAAAACAAGATATGTTTATTGGTGTAATTTCACTCGTTTCGATTATCGTGTAATTTTTTATTTTCTAAGTTAATATCATCCAAAGATATGATCACTATCAATTTATTCGAGTGCAAATTTTAAATTTAACACTTAAGATTGTATATTTAAAGACAACTTCAATAACACTTTAAACATCCACTTGATCTTAGAACACCATTAGCATATAGAGCATCAAAGATCAATCAAGGAGTATTCTCATATCAAGGGCATCTCTACCTCCAACTTCCTACATTTTGACATCTAATTATCTTATTATTACTTATTGTAGAAAGTATGTGTTGAATGACTAGACCAAAGTGCAAGGGGGGAGTTAGAATACTTTAACAACCTTGCATAGAAGTTCTTTATAGGTATTTGTAAATATTGTCTTAACTAAATTAGGTTTAGAGTAGAAGAGTTGAAATTTGAGGTGAGACACAAACTAAATCGTATTTTTATGGAGAATCACACCATTTTGGACATGATTGCATGTTTCGAGAAAAAAAAATCATAATATTGATTATATTGTTACTAATTTGTAAAGTTCAAGTATGCATTTATTCATAGATGCATGAAGCTTACAAATGAAGTTCATTTATAGAGCCATGACTCTAGATAGATCATTACCAAATCACACATCAACCGCTTTAAAGGAGCTAAGTCATTCTACCTCTCTCATTTTAATTTATGCATTACTTGTCTTATATAAGGTCAACGCATTTATGCTAGTTTAAATACAATTTACTAGATTAATCATTTACATAGATTAACATTAAAAAAAATAAGAGGAGGTAACAAGTTAGGGTTCCTTTTCTTCACGTTCATTTGGTGAACACAATCTCATTGAACTGCATTCTTTACTATTCCAAAACCTTCATAGAAAATACCATACACAAATTTAGTACAATTTATTATTTAGCTTGATGAAGCCTTTATAAAACTATGTAATATAAATTATATAACATGGTGAATAATGTTGGTTTGATTTTCTCCATGTGTCATGATCAAGTTATAGGTCTTTAAATCATCCAAAATATTAAGGAAAGGAAAATTACAATTGAGAAACATTTAAACTTTTAGGATTCTTCATCAAGCTAAAGAGTAAATTATTCAAATTTGGTGTTTGTTAGTTTTATAAAAGTTGTAGGGTGGAAAAGTGCATACTTACTACTTTTCTTTTTTGTCTTGTACTTACTTTGACCTTTTAGTAAGTATGTCATTCTAATGTCTCATTTGAGAGTCATAATATGTGAGTTGACAAAATTTAATTTTAACCTTAGGCTTTAGTTTACCAAGTTCAATCCTACTTTTTTATATAATTGGGATACCATTAGTGGTGTGATTTTATACATTTCAATTATTACAACATGTATTCCCCAATTTGGTCTATAACTATTGTCGATTAGCTTAAGTGGGAAATATTTGAATTGAACACTTAAGACTACATGTGCCAAGGCAACTCCTAAAGCCCTTTAAACATCCATTTGATTTTAGAACATCAAGCATCTTTTTAGAACATCACACATCTTGAGTAGTTAGAGAATCAAAGAGTAATCAATGGCATCTCAAATCAAGGACAACTCTACATCCAACTTCTTAAATTTTAGTATCCAATTATTATTTTATAAAAATTAATTGCTAGGGGACTTTACCAAGGCTCAAGGAGGGAGTTAGAATACTTTCACACCTTAGCATGGTGTGTTCTTTAAAAATGTTTATGAACACTACCTTGACTAAATGTGAGTTCAAAAGCAAACCGAGTGAAAGCTAAGGTGAGAAATAGATACAAATAAGAGCACACTTCTTGGATGGGATAACACTTCTATAAAATTAGTCACAATAGGCATTAGATCCAACTAATTTGTTGAAGTTCAAAAGCATAAGGATTCATAAATATTTATAGATTGCAAGAATAAAATTAATTAAAGAGGCATAGCTAGAGATATAACAAGGCTCAATCACATGTCAACCCCTTTGTCTAGGAGCTTTAAAGTCATTCTAACCTTCCTACTGTGATCTACCCTCTACTCATCTTGTATAAGGCTAAGCTTGTTTATGCTAATTTACTAGATCGAGCATTCATTTAGATTAGCATAAATTATTTACAATAGGGTAGCAACTCTAGGTTATATTTTCTTCCTCTTTATTTGGTGACCTTGATCTCATGGTATTGTTTTATGACCATTTTAGAAAAATATACGCAATAAGGGTTAGGAAAGTTTATCCTTTTCAAAAAAAAAATCTCTTCCATTTAACTTACAACCAAGTTGTTATTACTATCGCTACTAATCATTACAATATTCTCCCCCATATTTACATTTACTCTTAAATAATTTATTTTTTTCATTGGTTCATTCAAATCTCTTACAATTATCAACAAAAAAAATTCATAAAAATGAACTATCTTTCTCGTAAATACTTACTTTCACCATTGGAAGAAACTTTTTAAACAATATGTGTCATCCTTGTAGTCCTTTTATATCCTCTATCATATCATCCTTGTGATTAGGTGCATTCAAGTATATTATGATCTTCATTTCTACTTTTAAAACAAGTTCCTCAAAATGGTATTGTTCGACCTCTAACATATCTTCCCATACATCTTTGATAATAATTAAATTTATAATAAAATTGTTAGCATTATGTGTTTAGTGTTATCATTGATGTCAACATGATATGTGCAGTGATGTCAGCTTGATGAAGAGGTGTATGTGTTCAGTATATATCAATATATATGATTTAGGAGATTAAATATAACCATAAATAACATAAAAGTAAAATTTACATTTTCAATTTTCCATATTTATATACATGCAAGTTACTATAGATGCAATTGTTTTAAAGTCTATTTAATTTTAAGTTTATATAACTGATGTGTATATATGATTTCAAAGATTAAATTAAAACATACATAGTGAAAAAGATAAATTTTCAATTAATATCACTTAGTAAGGCAAAAACATATATTTTCATTTTTAAGAAGAGTTGCAAATAGACATTTAACTAATAATATATTACTTCAAAAATATAGTCATTGATGCAATTGTAAAAAAAATACAAATACTTCATTATTCTTCTAAACATTTGAGTCTATTTTCTTCAGCCTTTCGTTTTGAAAGTTGTATGTCATTTTTCATTTTCTCATAACGGTCATATGTGAATGGTGGCGATATTCTAAGGCCTTGTAGAGACTTCACACGAGATACGGCCACAAATGTCAAACCTGCTCTTTCTTTTTGCCCTATTTCAATTGTAGCTTCTGACAGAGTCAGTCGCTGAGATTTATGAATTGTCAATGCCCAGGCCAATCTTAATGGCAATTGAAGTGTTCTACCCCTTTGTATTGGTATTATTGGAACTATATTTGGGTGATGATCTTCAAATGGTATTCCAGAGTAATTGTCAAATTCAACCATAACATATGTTGGAGGCTCAGGTGGTGCACTTCCTGTTTTGTAGACAATCTTTCGAATATACCCCAATGCTCCATTTACAAGGCCTGCCTCTACCCAGAGATTTGAAGTCAACATCACTCTTGAATTATTACTGATTAATAATTCAATGTCAAGCTGACCATTTGAACAATCTTCTATTGTATTCACACTTCCTATTTTTGTTGCAATGCTTCGTGCAACAGGATGCTTCAATGAATATAACATTATCTTGTTATGATTATAAACATTGTCATTTGTGGAGGACAAATGGACACAATTCTAAAACTCTTCATTTTTTGCAACATTTAAATTGATTGGAGTTCTTGTCATAAGCAATTTCCAGTCATCAATTTGTGGGTTTGCATCTCTAAGATTTGTCAGGAGTTGACGAAATCTTTGTTGTTCAATGTTTTCTCCATCTTGTCTGAAACTTTTATCTAAAGTAACCACTATTTTTAATTCCTCCCACAATAACTTTCCTCGTCTTTTACTGTCATATGTCGGCCTATCATTCACCGGAGGCAATTGACCTAAGTCTCCAACAAAAATCATAAATATACCTAAAAGATAATACAAAATAAACATTTCAAAGATGTACAGTATTTCTATCATATTTAATAATTACATATTGTATTAAAACTAACATAAAATAGTAGTTGGTATTCATAAAATAGTAGATGTACCTACAAAGCTTTTATCTGAACTGTGGTGAAATGCTTGCCTCAGTCGACAATCTATGTTTTCCAACATATTCTGGCCAACGAAGCTCATTTCATCTATCAAAATATATTTGATATGTGTCATTTCTTCTTGGAAACTTGTAAGACGTGTGCCTTTTAGATGAGAAAAATCTCTTATTGGAATTCTTAATTTTGAATGAATTGTAAAAGCGCCAATATTGAATGTTGCAACTCCTGTTGGTGCTAGTAAAAGAAGGGGAGAAGGATCTGGCATTGTTGCATTTTGAAGTGCTTCATGAATGACACCAATCAAATATGACTTTCCTGTACCTACTGTTCCTTGATATATCATTAACAAAGGCCCTCTATTTTCATTGCTATGGTAGTGTGTCATAATAATGTCCTTTGCCTTTTGTTGTTTATTGCTGAGGTTTGTGTAGTTGATGCATTGTGGAATATCATCATATATGAGACATCTATATTTCTTCATATTTTTAATTAAATTGATTGCTCCCATAGTATACTCTTCACCCTGATATTCATTAGACCAATTTATATTTCTATCGATGCCTCTTCTTCCCAACATATCTATTTCTGAAACTTGCATATTTTGATCATTATGAAGTCTAGATATGATTTCCCATTCATGCTCTATGGTATTTCCTCCAATAGCTCCATCGTCTTCAATTTTAGAATTATTATTATTTTGTTCTTCCTCTATAATTTTTTCTCTTTGCACATGCCAAGCATTATAATTGAACGAGTCCCACTTTTCTACTATGGAGTTAGTATCCTCACCAATATCCCTCTCTATGACATGAAATGGTTTGTACAGTAATAACTATGATAAACAAAACTCTGCCCATTTTTCTGAACCACGTGGAGGAATGGATACAAACCTTGGAAAAACTCTGACAATAGCTGCTCTTTCTCTTGGCTCCCATTTGTTGTCTCTTCTTCTTTTAGGATTGTATATCCATGATTTGGCAGCATCAATCAACGTAATATCTTCCATACATAGAGGCCTTTATTTATATCCATCAATGAAAGGTTTTGTTTGTTCATCATTGTTTTCCACATTATGCAGAGTTATAGATTTGATCACTTCATGTGAGACATTTAGATTGACAAATCTTCTACTGCTCTCCATTAGTGGAAGTTCTAACAACATGTGACATGTTTCATGCGCTCCAATATCCCTTTCTATGACAGTTTCTGTTAGAAGCCTTCTATATGCTCGTCCAGCTAAATCATCAGGGTTTTCCATATTTGAAAGACGCATCAACATTTGGTGGTATGTTTCTGAGCTTTTCTCGGCCTTTGATGCATACTTTGAAATATATTTTATTACTGTATGTTTGGACAGAACAGGCTGCCAGTCTATATTTGCTCTCCATAATTGCAGTATGTGACGATGTGTGAATTCACTCTATCATCATTTCTTGCTGGCTCAAATTTTTTTTCACCTGTTTCTATGTCCTCATATAATTTGGATCCCCTAAGATTCAATGGCCAAGGAGCATGATATCTATAAAAATTATAAGAAGGTGTATATGTCAATACACTTTTAAATAGATATTAACATATGATATACAAATATTAGTCGGTGTAATAGTCACCTGCAAACCATCCTTCCTTGTTTTTTTCGCAGGCATGCACCCTCTCTACAAATTGTGTGTCTTTCAACATAATTTAGTAGTTCTTCATAGTCGTTATCAATATCCATCTCGGCAAGTTGAGTTGTATTTTTGAGACATGGATGTTGACCAAAATTTTGGAATGCCTACAATTGAAATAAGGATATTTGATATATCTATTAATAACATTAAATTTTATATAAAATGATGTCATATAGTATTGAAAATTTTAATACAAAATTCTTATGAAGTCACCTGTATATTTCTTTGATGTGGATCTTCTCTACGATTCCATGCATGAATAGTGTGATGAAAATATTGCTCAACAGTTCTTCGTTCCTCCTCATTTGACCAATCAATATTGTCCATATTGGGTGCACCATTGATCCATAAAAATCCATGCACATGTGAGGAACCCCTATGTTTCCACTATACCTACACCAAAAATCCTTGACATCCATTCCATTTTCTAGGATTTGTTTTCTGAATATTGTATGTCGTAAATGCATGTAATGTGCAACTATATGAGGATAGTTTATTATGTTTTGTTTTTGCCAATTTTGAGCTTCTCATAGATTGTTTGGGCATATTCCTGGCATGAGACCATGTAGATCAGGCCAATGCATATCTGTCGCACTTAAGGTGAAGAATATTGTTGGAGTTCCAATTTGATGAAGCATGTCTGTCAATTCTGCACGACATTTAGTCCAATATGACCTTGTCCCTCCTAATGTTGTTCCAAATGGCATCAACTTATCAGCTAAATGAGACTGTGGAATCACTTCCATATGCTCCTGTAATTCATTGATAGTGATGGGCATGTCTTGGATATTTCTTTTCACAAACACTGCAGATAAATTTTGTGCACGGTGTCGCATTATCATGTTCATCATAAAATATCTGAACCGTGGATGTTTACCAACCCTAGGATCCCTATACCACAATAGATGCTTCACAAATTCATGTAGATGCGCCTATCTCATTCGTGGTTCTAACCAATCACATCTACCATCAAGAAATAGTGTTGGAAATGCCATGTCTATTAATCCCAAAGTTACATACTCATTGATTGGAGAAGCACTAATTCAGGCCAATCAATCAATGTTGTTGGATTTTCTTCAGGGTTATTAACCCACATCTAAATTAATTCCATTTCTCTTTGAGCATTTGGTGGTTTTGAAGCCATTGATATAGTGTGCTCTATTGTGTTACCTTCATCTGTCTCCAAAATAGGTCCAACATAAGTGATTTCATTAGTATCTGAATCAAATTCCATTTGCACTATGTTTAATCTATTGAAAATGCTTTCATTAGTATTTCTTGGTAGGTCATTAAGAGCATTTTCATCAATTATAACATCTGAATAAAATTTGTCATGTTCTATTTTGCATTTGAGTGCTTTGTAGACACGATCTCTATTGACAGTAAAATCATAATCTATGCCACGTTGATTCCTTCTTCTAACAATAATAATAGGCAAATTTTGTATTGTGTGTGGAAATTTTTTTGCAACTTGTTGTACATTTTGAGGAAAACTTATGGTGTGCCCTTTGTACTTATATTGACCACATGTTGTGTGTGTCACTTGCAGTATCAGGCTTACACGTGCAATCAACATTTCCTCTACCTGTGTCAGTGTTGAAAGCTCCTTTGGTTGTAGTCCAAGATCCATACTATTTGCATATGAAAACCTATGAATACCTCTTTCTTGTCGGAATTTGTTTCATATAGGACCTTCAGAGCTTCGAGTTACTTTGATTCCAATATAAGATTCTTGACATACATAGCACATATTTGGAGTTCTAAAACTATATATTTGAATTCTAAATTGCATCTGCAATCTTTTGAAATTTGTTTGAAGTAAACCATTAGGGTTTGTCATGTTCTCCACACCACCTTGAACATCTTCATTCATCTATTCTCCACACCACCTTGAACATATTCATTCATCTGCAATGAATTCTCATGTTGTGGTATTTCTAAAACCCAATCTATTGAGAGAGAATTTTCATTATCACCATTCAACTCAATATTTCCATTAAAGTTAGGATTGGTTGTCTCACTTGGTTGGAGATCAACTTGTTATCTTACTTGTTCTTGAGAATTAGAGGTTTGATTAGTGGTACTTTGATGTAAATTTGTTTTCACACTTGTTTCCTCTCTATTTTCAACTTCCATAGGTTCTACAGTTAGAGTTGCCTTTCTTCTGGCATATCGTTCTCTATCAACTTCATTGTGTCTTATTCTTTGATCTTCTATCTGTGCATTTGTCATTTGTTCTCTTTGTTCTCTACGATATTTTCTACAATACTCTCTTTGATATTCTCTTATATATAGTCTTCTTTGCTCCTCTGATTTAAAATTTTGTTTTGGGCGAACCATAGTTGATATTGAAAACAATTGAAAGTCAATATTCTAAATACATTATCTTCCTTTAATATATAACAAATTTGATATATATATATATATATATTGCTTTCTATAAATAACACATCTAAGTAATTAGTATTTTAATTCTAATCGTGTGTATTTATTTATCCAATAGATATTTACTTATTTAGCCAATAG
>MU223048.1:23024-37307 GCA_018584345.1 Thuja plicata | reverse complement strand
TATTATATAAAAGGGATACCAAGACCGTGTAGAAAGGGGGAGAAATAATAATATAAAAAATATAAGATAAGAAAAAAGAGGAAGATGGTACTGTAGGAAGATAGCATGGATGGTGACTGCAACCAAAATGTAAATTAATTGTATTCACTTTTTTTATTAATACAAAGAAAATTTGTTTCCTGTCCAAGATTGAAGAAGTAAGTTCATTGTTTTTTATTGGATTGGTCCTTTGCATTTTCAGTTACACAGAGTTTTCTCTTTACTGTTAAATGCTAGAAGGAGTTTTTAATATTAGTTTTCAATTATCAAGGGTTGTATAAGAAGCTCTCATCTATACAAATCCTTGTCTAATTGATTTCCTGCCAAGGAATTAAAATTCATTTAGACTAAAACAAATATTATTATCAATTCATCATTGATGTCATGGGGGAGGGAATCTAAAATTGAATTGTAGAGTGTACATGAGGGTTCAAACAAAGCTTGACTACATTCCACCCAATTAGTTGGATAAGGGAGTGGCCTATGTATCTCCTCAAAGAAGGTTTTTTATAGCTGTATGGGCATTGAAGTTCTTTCATTTCATCCTTGTAGAATATATTATCTTGTACCCAAATCATTTTCCTTATACATAAAGACAAATTCAATTACAGAGCATTCATAATATCCAAACACCAAATCAGAATCAAATATTCTTATTCTAATTAACCTCACAGAACATTTTCCATCCTAAGAGATCAAGGAAGTTTAAATTCGCTATAGAAAAACAACTTTGTGTTTGGGGTGAAGGTTTGACGAAGCCTGAAGTGCAGGGGAATTAGATTATTCATGTTCATTGGCCAAGACTGATTGAAGAAATACTATAGGAGAATTGGCAAAGCTCTTGGATTTCCAATCTATGGGTTTGGGAGCCAACAGAGAGCAGTGAGCAGTATGAAGCGTTCACATTTCCAAGGAATGGAAAGCCAAAGGTGAAGATGAAGGATCTCAATGAAAGGCAGATCCAAGATAGGATGAGATGGAACAAAGGGGACCTCTTCAAGCCAAGGGTCCAAATGAAGTTTTTTTTCTCATGCTTTTTGTTGCAGGTACTTCCAAGGGACTTTGAAGCATTTCAAAGGCGGGGAGTATGGTGCAGGAGCACCTGAGAGTCAAAGGAACACTATGGGGTAATCTAATGATCCATGATAAAATTAAGTCTAAAATGACTTATAAGGTCATTCCATGATGTAATCATGTCCATTAGAGCCATTTGAATGTAACTTGAAAACACAATGTGTCAATGTTTCCAATATGGCTAACTAGGCCTAAAAGGGCTAATATATGGGGGTTTAAGGGTAGATTAAGATATTTACTTATGTTTTGTGTTTATGAGGTCTAAAAATGACCCTTGTAATGTAATTGAGAAATAAACAAATGAAAAGTTGCAAAAACAATCTAAGTTGTCACATTGACAACTTTGTTGTCAATGTTGACAACATGAGGATTAGGGGGCCAACTGACCAAAGATGGTTGTGGGGATAGTTAGATAGGTTGTTTTTCAGTTTTAGGTGTTCATAAAGGTTGTAAAATCCCAACAAGAGACATGGAGAGTTAGATGGATGAAGACTAAGTTTAATAAAGTGCTAAGTTTCCTGCATAATTTCTAGTTTTGACAGTTATAACAGTACTTTCAAACATTTTTTCATGGTTGATTTGTTAATGCTTGAATGATATTTGAATGTAGATAAAGTGGAAATGAATCCTTAACATTTTGGCTTTCATAGAACACAAATACATTTGGTATTAATAGAGATCTAAGTGTTTCTTTGAAAATTGTCATAAACCCTTGTCTAGGGTATCCAGTGCATTTATAAATGTGATAAATTCAAGTTTCATGTGTATCTAAGCTCCATGGTTGGAAATAAGATGGGGAAATGTGTACACTACCAATTCCTAGGATGGAAGGATTCCATGCAAGACATTACACGTGCTTTGACACAGTGATATGGTACTTTAACTATATTTGAGACTGTAATACAGAGAAAGTAATAGAGGAAAGGATTTTTCCATGAAGAAGATTGAAGGTATGTGTTATATGTATTGTAAGAAGGGTATTGGGAACTCTAGGAGTATTTAAGAACCTAGATATAGGTTTCTGTTGAATGAGGACTAGTTAGTTAATTAGTTGCAGAAGAAACTGTAACTAACATTGACAGGCAGTGAAATAATGTAGTGGAGTTCTTGTTATCATTATTGGTAGTGTGTTAGATGTGGAAGGGAATTGAGTATGGGAAAATCCTAGGCTTATTTAAATCAAAAGTAGAAAACTATTACAAGTTAAGGATATGGTTGATCAATGATCAAGTTAATGCATTTTATCTATGGAAATGAGACAATGATCAAAGTTGTGATCAGTATGGATGTTGGTTAGGCCTTTGAGAGGACACTAAGAGTTTAGTGGGATTAGTGAATAAGAGAATAGTCCAAGGATGAGTACATGAGGGTATGAAGCCACTGTGTGTGTCAATATTGTACCTGTCAAGCTGCAACACGACACTTCAATATATCATTATATCAATGGTTAGAAGCATAAAATTTATTTAGAAAGCACAAGGAAACCAAATAAATTGACATATTACTTCCTATCTAGAAAGAGTGTGATCTAAATCATGATTTTCCCTTAGATCATGCATTAGATCAGTGACAATTCAGTCCTAGAATGAAAGATTCAAATGTAGAATTAAGTTAGTTAGTATGCAATTCAATCCTAAGACATGATTCAATAATTCATTAAAGAACAAAAGAAATGTTCTCTAATTAGTTCTCAAAACATGAAATCAATTTGACAACATAAGGTTGAATTCAGAATTCTAAAAATTGGGACCCTCTAAGCTCAAAAATCAGTCCTTTTATGGAGGAGAATGAGAAATGGAGGGTTGAGATGAATCCATGAGGAGAGGTGAGGATTGACACTTAGTTGATCCATGTGAGTGAACTCTCGTTGGTCCATGGATTGACTTTTCATGTGCAAGTGATGAGTTCTTATTTTGAGAGTATTTATCAATTCCCTTTTAATTAATTAATTTAGCAAAGGATTTTAATGGGACTGATTTGATTAAATGGACCAAGGTAATTAATGTGAGGGAGTGATAAAATCAATTTGATTTGAGAAATTATTTTGATTTTGATGAATTATGCCAATAATCAGATAGTTGGATTGACATAATTGAGGATATGATCATATTTAGGGAAAATAGGGTCCCTAGTTAGAGTAGACCAATTTAGGGTGGTTACATTTTCCCCTCTTTGAATTGATGTGCAAGAAGCACATTGATTCAAAGAATGTCGGATGTTGACTTCAAAAGTTTTGAGAATTCTGAACTTGATTAAATGAAATTTAGTTGATGGTACCAGTCTTGAACTTTATTGAACTAAGACTGATGGTATCAACTTCAAACTTGATCGAACAAAGGTAAATTGAAATATGATCTAGACATATCAATTCTGAACTTGATCAAACTAGAATTGATAACACTGACTCCGGACTTGATCGAACGAAGGTCAGTAAGAAGCTTACTAAGAGCTTGAGATATCAATTCAAAACTTTATTGAATGATAATTGATAATAATGACTCTCAACTTGATCAAACAAAGGTCTGTACAAAGTTGTTGAGAGCTTGATAAAGATCTGAGAGATTGTAAGAATAGATATTCAGTTTGTTTTGTGTTGAAGCCTTTTATCCAATAGTTCCAACTTGATCGAAGGAAACTTCCATTCTCGTAGTCTTTTGATGATGAAGTCAATTTTTCTTTGAAAAAATAAATTGATTGATTTGAATTGTGATCATGCCCCCTCGAGAACAAAATTGAAGGAAATAGTGACAAAATCCATCTTTAGAATGAAAAATTGATGAAACACTCGATTGGATCAAGGAAGAATCAATTAGAATAGGTGATGGAACAGAACTGTGTTAAGAGGAAACATAATTTTACCAAGTTGACTACTTTGAAACATAATTATGAGCATGATAAAATGATGTACAACCAAGATTTGAAATATGTGATGTGCATCTTGTTGAAAAAGAACTTTGAAAACCATTTTGTAAAGCTTGCAGATTTGTTTTTGCATGTATAGATCAATTATGCATTTGTTGGAGACTGTCGTAAAAAATAATTTTCTGCGGTGTGATGAAGACTCTCTGCGTGTTTGATTTCATTCTTGATAGATCTAAGAAGAATCAAATAGAGTTTTGATAGTCTGCTTAGGGTTCTGGAGCTTCTGTTCAGCCCTAAAAGGTCAATATAAGCCTTAAAATGACTTTTTACCCATTCATTTTCACTTTTTCCCTTTATAATTTTCTGAGCTCTGGAGAGAGGATGGTGGTCCCCATTAAGAGGCATTGATTTGAGCTTGCGCATCATCATGATTGGTCGTCACATTATGCACCCCCAGTGAGTACATCGAGACCTATCTTTTTACTCTTTCTATTTAATTTTTTTAAGCTTTCTGCTATAGTTATAGCCAAATGAATTTTGGATCGCATACGGGGTTTCAGATTGCATCTAGTTAATCCTATGTCGCATCTGAGAAATGAAAAATTTACAGATCACATCCCGTGGAAATAGGATCGTATCCTGTCCTCCATCAGTCAGTCGCATGTGGTTAATTTTGACCGAAACATGAATAGTGCCGCATCCTATGAAAATAAGATCGCATCAGGTTTTCCCCAATGCATCCTGTAAAAATAGGATCGCATCCAAGAAAAATAGAATTGTTTCTAGTAAAAATGCTCAAAATATCAATTGTGACTGCATTGCTTCTGTGTATTTTAAAAAGACTAGTTGTTTACATCTTGTGAATACTGTGTTTAGCTGAAATACTAATGTAATTCCCTAATTTATGTCTAACAAACAAATTTTCTTATGGTATCCTTCTAAGGACCTTGGTCTATATGTGTTCTTGCTTTATCCAACTCCTTGACTAATGCAGAGTTATAGATTGTCGGTCGTTTAGGATTATACTTCTTGATCAATTTACCCGACATTAGGGTAAATCGAGGGTTGTTGACTGCTCTTGCCGAGAGAGGGCATTAAGAGCACAACACCTTCCATCTTCCTACTGGTGAGATGACAGTGACTCTAGAGGATGTGTGGTGGATTATGCATAGTCGTGTGCTGGGTTGTGAGTTTCACTTCAAGTCATGTTCAACAGTGGCTGTTTTAGATGCTCAGTGATTCTTTGAAGATCCTTCTATTGTATGGTGGTATCTTACCTGGGATTATATGTTAGCGCAATACAAGTGCCTTCCTATATTTTTGGCGGGACTGATAGGAGGTATTCTGATTCTTGACCATGGACAACCTAGATTTATGTGCCGTTGGGTAGGGATGTTAGCGCAAATGATTGGATCTACTCACAGATTTAGTTGGGGTAGTTGCATTCTAGCCCACATGTACAGAGAGATCCACAAGATTGTCTACGAATATTCTTGGAGTATGACTGTTGGGATTTTGATTCTTCAGATCTGGGCCTGGGAGCACATCCCTATGACACGACCGATAGTTGACAGATAGCGGACACCTGAGGACCCTTATGTATACATGTATTCAGGTTATGTCCAGCAGCCCCACTTGGGTAAGCTAGAGTATTGGCGCTGAGGGCTAGATGATGTTATAGAGGTCGAGTGTCAACCATACCTTGACTGTGAGGAGTGGGGATCATATCGGTGACAGGTGCCATATTTTTCTAGAGTAGATATTTGATTGGGGTTACTAGATTCATCGTTGAGAGATTTATTGTGACTTGTGTGCTGCAATAGTATGAAAGAGTGTGGGGTATTCCTCAAGATATTATAGTATACGCCTAAATTCAGGATGAGGAGCCATAGTGGGGTGCTTGTTAGGCTTATGAGACTGCTCAGAGAGATATTATTGAGATTCTTGCAGTTGGTTGGGACTATCAGACCGATGTGGTTGATGGAGGGGTTACTGATGAGTTCAAATCTTACCTTGTTCAATATCCATTCCCATGATCCACTCCTCCAAATGAGGTTGCACCACACATTGAGGATAAGTTAGATTATGATCCTACAGATGATGGTCCTCTNAGCCATAGTGGGGTGCTTGTTAGGCTTATGAGACTGCTCAGAGAGATATTATTGAGATTCTTGCAGTTGGTTGGGACTATCAGACCGATGTGGTTGATGGAGGGGTTACTGATGAGTTCAGATCTTACCTTGTTCAATATCCATTCCCATGATCCACTCCTCCAAATGAGGTTGCACCACACATTGAGGATAAGTTAGATTATGATCCTACAGATGATGGTCCTCTGATAGGTGGAGATAGAGTAGGTTGAGGTGGCTGAGATGGGAGGGGTGAGAGAGGTGGTAGAGGCCCTCTTGCAGAAAAATTTTAGATACATGACCGAGATGATGTGGGTGATGAAGGAGATGATAATGGTGGCAGAACGAAGGGCTGGTGTACTCGTGTCAGGGTCATTCCTCCATGCATGGATCTAGTTCCACTTTTGATGAGACAATAGTAGTAGCAGAGACCATCAGGATAGAGACAGATAGGTGAGAGAAATGGTAGAAGACCACCAGGATAGGATCCTCCTGGAGATACTAGTAGAGACATAGGCAGAGATGAAGATCTTTTATCATAGTGAGAGAGAGAGAGAGAGATAGAAACTTAGGGACCACATCACTATGCTAGAGACACTTCTACTAGATATAGATAGGTAGCTTGAGATATTGAGATCAGAGAAAGATTAGAAACTAGGTTCTCTCAGAGCATAATGAGGTAAACAGGGGATAGGTTGAGAGCTGAGAGAGATCTTTGGGCTTTCACAACTACACATCAAGGACAAAGAGCATCGTATTACTTTTCATTATATTGTGTAGTTGTTTTGCAGCCACGGAGAACACCTTTATATTATGTCATAGCACAACAGTTAGAGGGAGCCATGCCACCGCCACCTCCTCCATGAGGAGATGCACTACCTCCTCCCCCCTTGATCAAGCTGATGGTGGGATTTAGTCTTGATATTATTGATTACTGATGATTTTGTATATTGATCCTTCTATGATCATTTATTGTACTCCTGATACTCGATACATGTGTATATTTTTATCCTAATCTCCTGATATTTTTTAGATATTCCGATATTTTTTTTATCTTATATCTACTGATATATATGAGATGACATTTTCTGATTCTGATATGTGCAATTTTTTCCTTTTGATATTTTTTGTATGTGATAGATGATTAGATTGATTCATACTTGATGATGTACTTGGTCTTTTTGTGATGATTTAAGTTTATGTTCATGTGATGGCATCATTTATGCTCTTTTCTTTTTACTGATATATAGATGTGTTAAATGATTCTATGTGAATATGAAGATGTATTTTTTTTAAATTTTCTTTATGCAAATATATGTATGGATGCACTTAGGATGTAGAAATGCAATACTAGAATGATTTAGGTTTCTTGGTTTTTCGCTTTTCCCATTATGAATGCAAAATGAATACAATGTGGTTATGAAACAACAAGAATATATCAATACATATATTAAGTAGTCAACATGGATTTGAATGAAATAGGAAATCATTCTGAGCTCAAGTATGTATACTACCAAATGAACCATGCAAACTTAAATGCAGCTAAATGCAAACCTCTAGGAATGGCACTGATCTTTTTACACATAACACTTTATCATCATAGGGTGTTTGTGTAACGGACATCACTGGTTAGTAAAACTTTGACTGATACCATGGAAGTATCATGAAAGTATGAATACTACCTTAATTGGATGCAATGCCAAAAATAAACCTAAGCATCAAGGCATATAGGCCAGGATAAATTGCCAGTTATCTCCTTTTGATTTAAGAATTGCCTTCTGTTCGTGTGTTATATAAGATATGTAACCTGCAATGACCTTTAATGTTCATATCCTTGGGTACATAATGTGTCATACACCTTATTTAGAAGTTGATTAGAAACAGACAAGGAAATTGATTCAACCTCACCGTAGCTTACACATAAAAAGGATTGAGATATATGCGGCTATCCACTCATGTTGGAATATCTTATCATAAACATCCAAATTAGGTGAAGTTTTTAGGATCATTCCAGCAATCACGAAAAGAATAAAAATAAGAAAATGTTATGCCCCATGTCCTTTAAACTCTTTGTCATTTAATAGATGTCATGGAGTAACTCGGAAGACATAACAAGCAACAATTGATAATCAGACAAAGAAAATGCATAACCACTTATACGCCCCTAGTTTGAAACATCATTGGAACATTGAAAGATTCATGATCAAATCAAGATTAGTCTATATGTGTTTATGTGGTGTTTAGGACCACATTTAATTCATTATTCAATCATAGTATAGAAATCATCAATTAAAGCTTGGATTTTAGCAACGTATATCTGTGTCAAAGTCTATGAGATAAACAATGTCAGTAAGTGAAATCCAATAGAGTGTTGAGAAACATTGTTTGATTAAAGTGTTGAGAAACACTAGTTGATTAAAGTGTTGAGAAACACTAGTATGATGTATGTTACAGGTAGGTGGTGTTTAAGAAACACCTTTGTTTGTGATAGTGATAATGATGTTTTGATTCAAGTATTGAAGAAATAGTATTTTTAGCGGAAAAATTTCCTAGACTAGGAGCTAGGAGTTGTGAGACTGACCAGTATAATGCATATGAAGAAAATTTATACATTCATAGGTGCTATAAAACATAAATGCACATGCATTGAAGTGTGACTCATCATTTCTTGAATGAAAAGTTTTTTTGATATGCCATGCATCATCTTCATTCCTCTCGCTTGTCTTGCATCCAGCTCTTGGTTCCATGTTGCTCCACATTCCTACATCTGAGACTGAAAGTGTTGTTAGAAATGTTGGGTCATCATGCACTACATGTACACACATCTACAATAATATAATTTGTTCCACATATGCATCACAATAGCTAGATAATCACAGATGTCTAAAAAAACAAGAAGTGTCAAAGCAAGATTCATATGCTCATTTTTATCTGACAAGTTTGTTTTATGTGCAGATACATGCATCTAGCATGTAGCATGCAGGATTAACTGGGCTCCCACAAGGGCAAAGGCCAATGTGCTACATGATTAAAAAAAATGGGACATGAGCATCAAGATGGTATACAATACAAAATAATGAAATAAAATGTCACAGGAGCAGTGCATTAACAATAAGGTGATTGCATTTAACAGTATCATTTGATATCAAAGATTTCATAGTTACTTCAGCAGATCAACCAAAGGATGATAGAAAAAGTAATACAATGGTAATGTCCTTTCGGTATCAGACAGACATTCAAGGCAAGTAAGTGTCTATCTCCCAATAACATTGGTTCATAGTGTCAATTCATAAAGATCAATCATCCTCATGATAAAAGAATTAAATAGTCAGTAACATGAGAAAAGACAATAAATATGAACAAAGTTGCAGATCTTAGATATCAAGTAATACAAAAATGATGCTATATTATTGTTTACATAGAAGCAGTAATGTATTTAAATACAATATTTAATATGAGCCTCAACAAATATATATAGGTAAGGTCAGACTCAAGGATGTCAAGGTAACATGTAAGAGGTGCAGTCATCAATACCTAAGAAGGTGGCAAGTAATTGATTCCTCATGATAGGATCAAACCCACAAGGATGCAAAAATGATAATGAATTGACCAATAAAGGAAAATATAGATTATAGAAATCTTTAGACAGAGATAAATAAGAGCCTTTGACAATTCACTAATAGATACACAGCCAAAGAGAACTAATATTGCTGCTATAGAGATCATGACACTATTAAGGTAATGTTGTTTACAAGATGTGCCAATCGAGGATCATGAAGGAGAATGTAATAAGACCACAATGAAGGTGTGTATAGTAGAAGTGATCTTACAATCCATGGGAGGAAAGTATTGAGGGCCTATGAAATTGAATAAAAGTTCTTTGCATTAGACATTTCAGGAAGCATGCATGCTAAATATGTATTGGTATCAAGTGTAATGGACAACAGAGCAATCAATATAATAGTATGAAAAACATTTGAAAAACTTTACATTGAGGAAAAAAGCATAGTTGTAAAGGCACAAAATTCATAGAAATGATGAAGGTACAATCAAAGGATTAAGATAGCTACATAAAATAACAAGGTATTCATTACTTTCATAATGGGTACATTTATGAGGAGATTGTGTCCATGTGCAACTGCAAGATTCTAAAGAAGTAGTTAATGAAGAAAGAATGTAGAGTTTTTAAGAAACCCCCATTACATTGCAAAAAGATTTTATTGTAAAAACTAGGGGTCATTCATGAAAATTGTCACAAGAAGCCACAACTCTCAAAGATATCAAGTCTCATAAAATATCTCAGAAGACAAATATCAAAACTATCATTCAATGCTACAAAGAGCCACGGGAAAACACTAAGGAACAACAGTCTACTAGGCATGAGTAGCCCTTACATTCATGATATATAATATATTTTTACTAGCAATGACAATGATTTGCAAAGATTGTGGCTCCAGGATAAAGTAATCAATGATATCAATTATCTTATAATATCAAAGTAGTTGCTATGAAATGAAGATAAAAGGCCACAACAGTAATGAAACTTTATGTCATAGAGTAAACATGACTAAAGAAAAATAACAACATTGTTTTCCAATATGAAAGGTGGAGTTTCCAGAACAGTAGTTTTTTCATTGCTAGGCTAACACTGTTGTATGGTAATATCCATTTTGAAAGGATAGATCTCAAGAGTTTTTCATAAAACAACAAGCTTGGAATTACGACAAGGGTTCAAATAATGAAGCCCCAAGCTCTTGTAGCAAGAAGATGACAATGAAGACAACAACAATAGAAGCCATTATGGCTAGATAACACACATAGAATGAAATCATGATAGCAAGAATTGTATGAGTTTCAAGTAATTATTTATGGATGAGAAAACTTAGAGCCCTCAATATTGTAACAATGTCAGCAATAACATTGAAATGTTATGGGAAACCACAGGAGGCCAAAATATGGCCCTGCAAAAGATTGAACACCAGGATGCAAGTGCAATACCTCAACAAATGGATATAAATCATCAGCTTCCTTATAAAACAAATTGGAAAACTCTTGGGAGAATTTTCTGGGCTTCAATAGCTGACCATCATGGTTTTCATAAGGTCACCTGGGAGTTTTGTTGCCTTCCCAAGGACTCTAGAGGTCTTGGTTTACTTTCCACCTAGAAATAAGGCCTTGCCTTGTGTGCCAAATGGATTATTCATGTCATTTTTGGCAACGAGGCCTAAAAAATTCTTCTCAGGCATTACATTTCTTCATTTTATCCAGTGCATGGGTTGACCTAGAATTAAATATGCTTTCAAACCCTTCTTTGTTATGAAGGATGTCATGCATCTTGAAAGCACTTTCATTGCTAAACACATTTGGCGGGCCTGGGAAGTTGTTAAGCCTTGGCTCTATTGGGATGTGATTGGTTTCAAATATGACCTTTCCTTAAACTAGCATAAAAATATGGTGGTCACCCCTCATACAGGTGCAAAGGCTATCATTGACCCGTGTCCCTAGGATTTGTGCTTTATGCTTTCATAATCGTGGCATTTGTACTCCTCGGGATCTTTTCTCTAGAGCTACAATGAATCTTTGTTCCTAGGAAGGTTTGCAGGCCTAATTATAACTTAGCTACCCAAATTGTGAGACTTTTGATTTGGTTGTGTCACACTACCTCTCAATATGCTTCACAAGATAGGCATCGACTCAGTTAGACTGTGGTGGAAGGATTGGTGGTGGTTTCCCAATACCTCCTTTTGTAATTACAAACCCAGGTTGGGCTATCATTGGCTTGTTCCACATTTTCCTATAGTACCAACCTTTAATCTCAAGTGGCATTTGTAATCTTACCAGTCTATGTGGCATTGCAGGTTTCACACTATTTTGACCGCCATTGTTGACCCTAAGTTAGCTCATTTTGCCTGGTGTATTATTTTCCAAGGCTTTTTATTGGGCTCCCACCTTTAGCATATGGGGGTGCCAAATCCCCATTGTCTATTTTTTGGGCAACCTGGGATTTTTATACATCTCTATTGGTATTGCAAAAGAGACCAACAATTGTACATATGGATACATGATTTTTCCAGCCTTTTCAGCCTAAACCTTTTTCTTGGCATAAGATTATGCTGAGGGATTCCTGTCAGCTTCCCTTCAAGTTCGCGCAATTTTGGCATGCTTTCAGGGTAGAAATCAACTTCAATTTGTGTAAATATAGGAATGCTTCTATTTTTTATGTCTCTTGATATTCATGTATCTTTATATGCTAAAGTTTGTATTTATAATAATGTGATGTTACAGATTCAAGTGAAAGCCAATAAACTTGTGCTTGAGGTGGCCTAGTTGTAGGAGCTTCTACAACATTGGGGAAATGTCCCATGTACAGTTGCCAAAGTACCATCATACCCCTCTGGTTCTGGTGACTGAACTCTACCCCATGGAAGGTAGTGCGACATTAGTCCTCCCCATGTCACTCACATACTTTGCGTTCCCAGGTCCCCTGCTACCAATTTGGCGATGGAAGAGACTTTCAATGCTGACATTTTATTTCTCTACCACATGGTGGCTCTGCTTCTAGTTGGAACATGGGAGGTATTGATCCCTCATCTAGTGGTGGCACTAGCTATTAGTAATAACTGAGAGGGGGGGGTGAATCAGTGGCCTCAAAAATTTATCCTTTAATCTTTAACCACCAATCAATACACCTCAGATTATTAAGTCCCTACAATATGCATGCCATAAAATACTTATAATAATTAACTATCTGTTGGTTTACCTTGTCTGTCCTTATTCTCCTTGATAACCGATAAGTAGTAAAACTATTTATCGATACTCAGTAAATATGCAGAGTATACCAATCAATCCAGAAATGCATATGTGAAATGTAAAACAATAATGTAATAAACCATACACACATAACACATGGATTTTAACATGGAAACCCTGTTAAGGAAAAAACCACTGGGACCGGTACCCAAAATTTTCACTCTTCTGAAGTGAGCCCTGTTAGGAGCCAACCCTGTTAAAGGTTACAAACACACTGTTAGGTGTGATCTTGTTAGAGAATTTTATACATATAGGTTGTCACTTAGTATCTGACATCTATTTTGCTACCATCCTTGAATCAACCTCCTTCTTAGACTGTCAATAGGCTTTAGGCAAATCTTGCTACCATCCTTGAATCAATCTTCTTCTTAGGCTGTCAATATGCTTTATGAAAATTCAATGCTACTTTCATGAATCAACCTTTTTGGCAATCTGTTAGGATATACCTCAATTATAAAAGACGGTTAAGTCCTACTCTGTTAAGAGACTTGATGCTTCAATGGTTAAACTGAAACGTTATGACCTGTTTCTAATGCAACTTGAATTGCAGATTTTCAGATCTATTTAAGTACAATACCTCTCTGATCAATGTATCAATTCAATTCTTTGTGCTCCACACTTTCTTCTCTGTGATGTTGTGCTTCACTATCCGTCGGTGTCTGCAAAATTCTTTAGCTCTCCTTTAGCTTGATTGATCAGGACTGTATGAAGTTATCCTTCACTAGTTTCTCTTCAGCATCCTCTTTCTATTCACTCCCCTTCTGTGTATTTGATTGCTTGTGATTTTGGAAATGAATTATGCTTGTCTCTTATATAGACATGATGTTCCTTAATTCTTGATTCTTGATTCTTGAATCTTGGCGTGAAAAGCAATCCAGCCAATCTGATGTACAACTTTAACTCCTAATTTATCTCGTAGTTATCTTCTTTCCAACTGTACAAATCTTCTTTAAATCAATTACTTAACTCTAGACAAATAAGACAAATAAAACAACCAGTTAAGTCTATCCTTAAGCTCTGCCAGCTAGATATTTTTTCATTTTCTGAACTCTCTATTCTGTCGGTCAACTCTGTAGTTAGTCATCGATGACAACTGCTAGTTCCGTCGGTGCAACTCCAGTTAGCTTCGGGATCTCCGTCCGTAGGGCATCATAGGATTTTGCTTTGTCAGGTGACACTATCATCTACTCGTCGGGCATCACTGTGACTTTTTCTTTGTCTTTACCGATGGTGTGCACTTTGTCGGTGTTGTCTGTCACTTAGTGAATACTTGACTTTTATGCATTGTTGAAAGCATAATCTTTGTTCCATTGATTCTCTGAAGTCTTTGGCATTATGTACATGACCGTATAGATGATATCAAGTTGAC
>MU223047.1:2154714-2168676 GCA_018584345.1 Thuja plicata | reverse complement strand
GAGGTTCACTTGATGTTTGAGTTGAATTCAAACTTTGAGCCATATGTTCTTCATTCTCAACTTTAGGAGGAGTTGCATAAGTGTGAATGGTATCAACCTCTATGTCATGACAAGATTCTTCAGAAAAGGAATCCCACTCATAATACATAGAATCATCTTCACATTCAGAACCTACCATATGAATACGGGCATGGAAATCATGCATGGGACTTGAACTTTCTCCTTTATGTTGAAAGCCTATGCCAGCTTTCTCTTCTTTGGCTCTCCAAACTGGTTCAATAGGTTCTAAAAACCCTCTAAGTTGACCTCCTAAGGTTCCTCTTCCCTTATACCCAATTTTCTTCATGATATTAAATCCTTTTCCATATTGATCAGTTTGGATATTGATATGTTGCACCCTTTCATTGGAATTATCTGAATTATCATCCTCTTTATAGAGCCATTGTAATACCTCATTATCTTCTTTGTCTATTTCTTGTTTGTCACATTCCCTCACAAAATGGGAATTGTATTTATGAGGTTGATGACCTTTGGATGGTTTCCCATGTGTCCTTGGAGATGTAGGTAAATCAAAGAGGGAAACAAAATATTCCCCTACTCCTTTTGAGTTAATTTTGCATTGTTTCTCAAATTGATGCATTAGGTCACTCATCTTTTCATAGTGATCTTACTTAGTTTGTTCTCTTTCTTCCTTAGTGGGTTTAGAAGATTCCAATCTTGATGTTGAAGTCTGAATTGAAGTATCCTTCAACTTTGAACCCTCGTAACTCATCTTTTCTTTTCCCTTAGTCGATGTAGTTGAGTTAGTTTGAATAGGGTTAGGAGTAGATGTGACATTTGATGTAGGTTCTAATTTTTCCTCTTTGGCCTCTTCCATGGTAACATCAGAGACAACTCTTTCCCTATTATGAGGAATATACAATTCAGGACTTGGCTTTAAAGCATTACAATATTGGAATGGGTTTGAATCTCCTCCAATTGTGATCTCATCCCCCAGGTATGGAAATTTTATAGATTGGTGATATGTAGAAGGTACCGCTTGCATCTCGTGTATCCAAGGTCTTCCTAATAAGATGTTGTAGGTCAATTTCATGTCAAGGACCTGACATATAGTGTCCTTTTTTATAGGTCCCACTTGAATTGGTAGAATGATCATACCCTTTGAAGATCTTTCCTCTTCACCATAAGCCTTAATAGTGATTTTCTTCTTTGGATCAATGGAAGACTCGGATAACCCTAATGACTTGACAAGGTTTAAAGTGCAAATATTTAGACCAACTCCACCATCTATGAGAACTCTCTTAACCCTATGTCTTTGGATCAATACCTCTATATGAAAGGGTGAGTTTTGAGGATGTGTGATGGACATGTCATCTTGTTTTGAAAAGGAAAGACAATGAGGGGCTATGAGGTGCCCTACCATGTTCTGAAATTTGTCTTCCTCCAAGTTTATAGGAACCATGGTCTCACACAAGGATTTTTCCAGAATCTGCTTGTGATTAGGAGATAATTTTAACAACTCCAAAATGGGTATTTGGGCTGGAGTCTTTTGTAATTGGTCCACCAAACTATAAGGCCTTGTAGTGCGTGGTGTTTGTTTAGCCAAAATAGTTGGTGTCTTAGGGCCAATAGTAATAGGAGTACCCCCTTGTAAGGTAACCTTTGAGGCTTGCCCCCTTGTGATGGCATTAGCAGACTCTTGAATAGGTTGATCTTTAATCGCAACAACATTGATGGTATTGTCATAAGTATGAGAAAAGTTAACATTATGACTGCCTTTTGCATTATTCGCATTGTTTCCTCCATTGTTGGAGTTAGAAGAGTCTCCCTTTTCATGCTTATAAAAAGGAGTTTTAAAGGTTGTGTGATCTTCATTAGTTTGAGGTCCATCCACTTTTATCACACCGTTGTCTATGAGATCTTGTACCACATGTTTGAGATGTAGGCAATCATTGGTATTATGTCCCCTATTTTGATGATAGTCACAATGGTTGTTCTCATTCCACTAGTTTGGCTTGATGTGAGGTTCATATGGTTGAGCCTTTGGTAGATCAATAAGTTTATTTGCAATAAGTGTTCTTAATGCATTTTCTAATGGTTCACCCAAAGTAGTGAATGTCCTTTTGGGTGTAGGTGCAAAGAATGGTTTAGGCTTAGGAGCCCCTTGATTATTCCCAAAGTTGTTATTAGTGTTGTTGTTGAAAGGCACTTTGGGTGCTTGATTCACATTATTGGCTTGAGCTGAGTTTTGAGTGAGATTAAAAGGGATAGCCTTTAAAGTATTAGCCTCCACCACTCCATCATTAACTACTCCTTTATTTTTTTTATTCCTTGTCCAAAATCGATTGTTGTTGTTGTTATTCTGATTTTGATTGGTGTTGGAGGTATTGTTGTTGTTGTTATTCTTGTTATCTTTGTAGAGTTTGATTTATCCACTTTTTACCAATATATCTTCTGTTGTCACCCCATTCTCAATTAAGTCTTGGAATGATCTAGGACATTGTAGCCTTAATCGACAGTTCATTTCATGATTCAAGCTATTCAAAAAAATATCCATCTTTTCCTTTTCGGGTACACTTCAAGGGTATCTAGAAAATACTGCTCTCCATCGTTATAGGAAAAGTAGGAATCCCTCTCCTTCTCTTTGTTTGGTGTTGCATAGATTAAGCATTGTAACCTCATGTTTGATGTTATAAGAATAGTGAGTTACAAATTTAGAGGCCAATTCCTCAAAGGTTCAAATACTGGAGGGTAACTTTGAAAACCACTCCATTGCCATACCTCCCAAACTTCTAGGGAATAACCTCATAAGGTAAGTTGTGTCATGCATGAACTCTAAACTTAGGGCACAAAATCCCCTTAAGTGATCTTGAGGATCAGATGTTCCTTCATATTTATCATATTTTGGATAAACAACATTTATTGGAAATGGTATCATGACTAAAGACTTGTCAAATGGAAATAGACACAAGGCTTCAATAGAAAAAGGTTTAGGAGCCCCACTTTGTTTTAATGTATCCAATTGGATCTAAAAAAGCTAGAATTGTTTTTTCATGATATCAATGGGGTTAGCCTCAGCTTCTTCTTGTTGGAGCTTAGTGACATCATAATCATGTGGAAGTTTGAGACTCGTTTGTGCTAGGTTTAGGAAGTACTTCTCCTTGTCTTTTTCCAACACCTTTTCCATGAGTTTCATAAAGAAAGGGCTTTGCATGGCCTCATTAACCTTTTAATTGATTAACTCCTCATCATCAGGGTTTATATTGCCCCTGTTGTTGGTATTGTTCATCCCTTGATTGTTAGGATCCATGTTTGTCCCTCCGTTGGTATTGTTTTTGGATCCTTTGTTGTTAGGATCAACATTTCCTTATTTGTTCATATCGTTTTTCACATGATTAATCTAATTGGGATCTATATGGCCAAATGGAAAAGACATCCTTGGTTCTTTTTCCTTGAGGGGTTTGTGTAAGGGTTTTGCAGAAAAAGGATCACCCGGGAAGGTACACTCTTGTCTCAGATAAGATCCGTCTGGTTGTAGGGTAGTCTTGATGTAATGGGATCGAGTGAAAACTGACATTAACATATGTCAAATGAAGATCTTAGGTTTCAAAATTGCTTAAACGAACAATCTGTGTATAAATTTGCAAAATGCCCAAGAATGATGAATTTTGATCAAGTTAGGTATCCGCAGTGGTAGAACGTCCAAAAGGGTATCCAAAAATTAAACTTTCTTATTTTCAATCCTTCGGTAGATACCCACTATTTTTCATTTTAAAATTCTTGGTGGCTCTTACTTGTGTGTAGACGGCCTTTAAATGTTAACACGTGGTCACTGGAAAACCTGTACGCGGTGCTCTGCAGTTGACAGGCGGCGTTTGTTTATTGACAGGTGGTTTTTGAAATATTTTTACGCAACTTTTTCTAGTGAATACACATTTGTTTAATTCTATCAAGTGGCATTTTATGATTGACAAGTGGTCCAGTTTTATTTTTAAGTGGCTCGCGACGCTTTACTGATCAAAGTTGATTTTAACTATTTTATTGATATTTTCTGGGTTTAAAAGTTTAAAGTCTTTGATCAGATTTATCAAAAAATATTCTTGCATGAAAATAGAGTACAAGCTCAACACACACATCAAAATTGTACCATTTTCCTAAAAACCACACTAAAAGTGTATGTTCTCAGATGTTTTAACAGGTTTGCACAAGAATGTTTTCCAAGCAATCTACCTTAGTGTCAACAAATTTGGTTTTTAATCATGGCTCTACAAAGGTAGGTCTACTACTTTATTAGGTCTCAACCTATTCTAGTCTAAATCTTGACAAGATCCTTTACCCCTTTGAGGGCTTCCCACACACACAAAAGTACAATTTTGTGCAATCCCGAAGGACTACTAGAGGAAGTGAGGATGGCTTGCACAAGTTTTAGTCACTTTTTTGATTAAGGTAAAGTGCAATTATTTATAGTGGGTCAGATGATATTGTGGTAAAAGAAAATATCTATCACTTTGGGTCATTCCCTCTCATTTTCCTCGTAAGGCAATTCTCGGGAGGCAGGCCCTTTAAAGCTCTATTTAGCTAGCATGTTCATGAAAAGTGAGAATTGAAATCAATCCAACAAGTTTGAGAATCTGATTCACTCAAAGAGTGAAGAGCATATCCCTATTGTTTTTCTTTTATTCCAAACACCTCAAACAGATTTGTTCATTTTCAACCTCTTGACAAGGAGGTTCTTAAAAAAATGAGATGTGTGGTTCAATTAATCCTTTCCTTTCTTTTTACCACCCAAACCTGACACTTTTGGCTTTTTGATCAACTTCAAAAAGTTGAGAGCATATACCTAATGTCTTGTTTGAATAGAAAATAGTAAGGTGTCCTTATTTATAATAGATTCAAATGAATTGCCACAAGTTAAGTAATGCAAGCTTGATTATATAAGTACCTGATTTTGAAGCTAGCAAGGTTAGGTGCATTTTTGAGTGTTTTTGGCTTATTTCACTCACCTAGTGGCGATCATTCCCACTCTATCTCCTCCAACAAGTTAGTCAGCACAAAATGAGGCAAAGTGAAGAAAACTTGGAAAAATAAACTCAAATGACAAAATACCTCCTAAAAGCTCTTTTAGTGAAAGATTTATCAATTAAAGCTTTAAACAAGTTAGCACAAAAATTAATTAGAGAGTAGGAGATTTTCATTTGTAAGAAAAAACCCCTTAATGTAGTGATCATACAAGTGTTCTTCCTCAAATAAACTCTCTAACAAATTTTCTGTATGTATTTCCTTATCATTCTTGGTTTTGAATCTTACCTCTTTGCTAGGCTTTGAGATCCGCTTCTCTGGTTTCTGCACCTTTGGGTGATTTTTCATCTGCAGGACAGAAAAACATAGAGAGTTACAACAGTGACCAAATTAATCAAAATATGATTTAAAGAAAAAGTAATTATGCAGCATTTAAAAGCTAAAGAGCGGCTATCAAATGTTCTTAAGCGTAAATTAAAACTTTATACGCAACTTTTAAATCTTTAGATGCGGCTCTTAAAATATCATAGGCGGCTAAATAAAATGAACAGGTGGTACAGAAAGTTAAAAGGGCGGCTAGAGATTGTTTGTAAGTGGCTGTTAAACAATCTTAGGTGGTACACTTTATCTAGAAGGCGACACTTTATCTAGCAAGTGGCCCACTTTATCTAAAATGCGGCTGTAGAACGAAGGAAGGAGATGAATCAGGCTCCGTAGGTGGCGTTTTATTGTTCATAGGTGGCTCTTGGCATCACATACGCAGTTCTTCCCCTATTTTTTGCAAAAATAACAGCAAGAACAAAGAAAACACACCAAATCTTATGATAAAAACATTAATAAAAAGGCTTAGAGCCCCATAGTGGGCGCCATTATGTGTGTATAAAAATACACCTTCATGAAATTAAGATTAAGAGAAACAATTCTATGGAAAGACAATACAAATTAATCTAAGAATTGAAGCCAAGAATCTATTTCATCTCATGGTTCTCTATCCAAGCTTTGTTAAGAGAGCTCTCAGGCTTAATCTCTCTCAAGTACAATCCTAGAACGAGATATGAATGATAAAAAAATGCTCAAATATAGCTTAGAATGCTTAGAATGCTCAAAATGCTCCAAGATATGTGAGAAAACAACAAATGCTCCTAAACATGATATGCTAAAATGCTAATGCAAATGCTGTAATGCTCTCAAAAGCTCTCCAACGCTCTCAAATGCTCTCCATGTGCCTATAGTAAGGATACTTTTGGTCTTAAAATTCTTGGATCCCAAACACAAAGGAAATGACTTGTATTTATAGCATTTTCCCAAGGGTAGGGGGTAGAGTGAGTTGATCATGATCAAAGTTTGGTTAAGTCAAAAGCTTTGAGGTGTTTTCAAATGGAGGGAAAATTAGTTGGTTGTCTCAAAGATATTAGGAATTAAATAACTCCATCATTTAATTAAATTAGCCATGGAAGGGTGATTGGGTTGCATTTAATATTTTTGATTTGAACTATACAATTGAAAAATCAATTGCATAATTTGATTAATCCCTTTAGGCTTGAATTTAATTATTTGATTTCATGATTATTCAATATTTTAATTTGATTTGAATTTTGTCCATTTGATTTGATCCATTTGTTTTTCATTGAGATGACATTTTAAGGCATTTGGCTGAGATTTATAATTTTGAATGCTTGAGATACACCTGGTCAATTTTAGGTGTCTACAATTGGTATGCCCCACTATTCCAAGATGTGACAACAACATAAGGTCCTAGCCAGTTAGGCTCAAATTTTCCTAGTTTCACCCTCTCTACTTGGTTCTTTTGATTCTCCATAAGTACATGGTATCCTACCTCAAAGGTTCGTGGCCTCACCTTCTTGTGATAGTTCCTTCTTAGGTGATTTTGATAGCCTTGTAAGTGGTTGAGTGCATTTTTTCTCCTTTCATCTAACAATTCTAGTTCACTGAGCCTTGCTACTCTGTAGTGTTCATCTAAAATGAGGTTCTTTAATGTGATTATCAGGGATGGGATTTCCACTTTGAGGGGTAAGACCACCTCTGAGCCATATACTAGTGAGAAAGGGGTGGCTCCTGTAGGTGTTCTCACACTAGTTTTGTATGCCCATAATGAAAGACTAAGTTGTAAATGCCAGTCTCGGCCTAATTTATTGATTATTTTCTTTAAGGTCTTTAGGATGGTTTTGTTTTTTGCTTCTACCTGACCATTCCCTTGGGGATAGTAGAAGGAAGATAAACCTTGCTTAATATGGAACTATTCAAAAAGATCTTCAAAATCTTGATTTTGGAAAGGTGTACCATGATCTGTTAGTATGGTTTGAGGAATTCCATACCAATAGATGATGTTGTTGAGTATGAACATGGAGATTTGCTTATCAGTGATGTAGGTGAGAGGAATGGATTACACCCATTTAGTGAAGTACTCTATTGCTGCAATGATGTACTTATGTCCATTAGATGAGGTTGGTGTAATCTTACCCACTAGGTCAAATCCCCACTTAGAGAACGACCATGGTGTAGTGGTGGAATTGAGTTCTTGGCCTGGTGCATGGATGAGGTCTCCATGAATTTGACATTGTTTACACCTTTGTACATGCTTGTTGACATCTATCTATACTATGGGCTAGTAGTATCCCATTCATATGATCTTCTTTGCTAAGCTATTGCCACCACCTTAGGTTCCACAAATTCCTTCATGTACCTCGTACAAGGCTCTCTGGGATTACGTGGAAGTGAGACACCATAATAGAGTTCCATATAGACTTCTACTATATAGAGTACTAGCAAGAAGGGTGTACCTAGAGGCTTGGAGGATGACGGACTTCTTCTAGTTCCTAGAAAAATTAGGCGGGAGGACACTAGTTTGGAGGTAATTATATATGTCATGGTACCATGGGGTTTTAAGACCAACAAGGATGCACATTGATTTTTTTATTGGTGTGTGACGTGTCAGTATCATGAGTTGCTCTACCAAAAAATCAAATCTGGTCTTATTGTCTAGCATGTCGATCAAGGATGCTATTGTAGCCATCACATCTGTTGCTTTGTTTTGAACTCTTGGTACTTGCTTGAATACGATGAAATGGAATGAAGCACACAACCTTTCCATCTGCTCTCTATATTGGATCAAATTTTCACTCTGATGACTAAAGATTTATATTCAACTATGTTGTTTATGCATGAAAAGTTGAGTCAGAAAGATTTAGGGATCACATCATTGTTGGGAGTAATGAGTACTATCCCTGCTCCTACACCATGGTTCGTGCATGATCCATCAAAGTATAGTTTCCAAGGCTCTATAGCTGGTTGCACTGTAAGAATGGAATCATCTAGAAATTTAGACACTACAGGATAATGATCCTATATGGGTGCCTCTGCTAGTTGGTTCACAATTACTTTCCCTTTGATAGATTTTCTACCCACGTACTCTAAGTCAAATTCTCTCAAGATCATCACCCATTTAGCAAGTCGTTCTATCAGTGCTTCTTTTCTTAGTAAATACTTCAAGGGGTCAATGTGTTCTATCATCTTATTTTGATGGCTCAACATGTAATGTCACAGTTTATGGGAAGCAAAGACTACTACAAGGCATGATTTTTCAATTGGTGAGTAATTGATCTCATAGCATACCAAAGTTCTGCTGAGGTAGTAGACAACTCTTTCTTTGCCTTGGTCATCATGTTGTTCCAAGAGAACTCCTAATGCTAACTTAGTTGCTGAGATATACATAATTAATGGCCTTCCTTGAACGAGTGGCACCATATGGGAGACTTCAATAGATAATCCTTGAACATTTGGAATTCTTTCCCACATTGTTCTGTCCATATGAATGTCACATCCTTGTGTAGTAGATGTTGGAATGGATGGCACTTGTCTACTAATTGGGCTATGAAATGCCTTATGGATTGAATCCTACCTTGTAAACCTCTTAGGTGTCTTAGATTAGTCAGTGGTGGCATGTCAAGGATGGCCTTGAATTATTTTGTGTCTACTTCAATGCCTCGATGTGATACAATGAATCCCAAAAGCTTTCCTGCGGTGACCCTGAATGCACACTTTTTTGGATTTAGTCAGACTTTGTATTCTTGCATTCTATCAAATATGGGTCCCAACACTTGCAGATGATTTTTTTCTGAGCATTTACTTGGAAAGTATGTTGTCAATATAGTCTTCCATTGTTTTGTGAATGAGATCATGGAAGATTGTGGTCATAGCCCTTTGATATGTTGCTCCTACATTTTTAAGGCCAAATGACATGAAATTCTAATTGTAAGTGCCCCAAGCATAGGTAAATGAAGTTTTGTGTTTGTCTTCTGGTGCAATCCTTATTTGGTTATATCCTGAGAAGCCATCCATGAGTGATAGCATCTGATGTCCTGCTATGAGATCTTCTATCATGTCGATATTTGGTAAAGGAAAGTATTCCTTGGGACAAGATTTGTTTAGATCTCTAAAATATGTGGAAATGTCGATCTGACCACTATGCTTGGTTACTGGCACTAGATTAGATATCCAGTCTATGTATGGGATTGGTCATATGATTCCAACATCTTGGAGTTTCTTCATCTCTTCTTTGACAAGCAATGCTACATGTGGATGCATATTTCATAGCTTTTTCTGTACAGGTTTAGCGTTTGGTAACAATGGTAAGTGATGCAACACAAGCACTAGATCTAGGCCTGAAATGTCTAAGTAGGACCATGAAAAGTTGAATTTCCTTTCTTTGAAGAAGATAATGAAATTCTCTCATTCATCTAATGTAAGTGATTTTTCCAAGTAGATATTCTTTGGGTTCTTTTCATCACCTAGGTTGAATTCTTCTGTTTCCTCAGCTAGAAATGATGACTATTCCTCTATCAAGGGGAGGAAGTCCTTCTTTCCATTATCTATCACCTCAATGAGTTTTTCACTATAAGATACATATTTTATTGTCTTTTTGTCACTTTTTGTGTCAGAAAGCACCTTGCAGTTTTTACTGACTGACTGCTATTTTTTTTTCTTTTTATTTTTCTTTTTTAACTGGAAAGAGGAGCTTCCTCCCTGAAATATGTTGACCTATCTTGGTCAATAGAGAAACCTGCCTTGTGGTCCCCTTATGGTATTCCTTCTCTAAGTTCCATGAAGTCTACAATAGCCTCATCATTTTCAAAGAGATCTATATCAGGCTGTCCTTGTTGATCCCATTCTATCAATTTTGGGTGTACTAGACAAAGGTCCTCATGGTGGGATGATTCTATTTGGTTAATTAGGACAATGGTGATGGTCCTGCAAATTAGGAATGTTATGTGGATGCACCACCTAGGGAATTTTTATCGATATGCTTATCGATGCATGGATGGTCCTTTATGGTTAATTGGTTAGACATGTACTCAAGGTGTATAGTGCCAACTGACCGAGGGGAATATTCTAGGATGGCTAGTTTTGAATTGTGGAGGGATCTCTACTCATACTCATGGGAATTGATGACATGTAACTGATTGAATGTTTGAAGATGTTAATTTGATTACCAAAATGGAGAAAGATAATGCAAGACATTAAATCAGTTAATGGATTGTATTGTCATTGATGTCAACTTGATATAATCTAATCAGTTATAATCAAAGTATCAAAGACTTCAAAGAATCAGAGAGATAAATATTATGCTTTTAGTAATTCATAAAAGACAAGCATTCACTATGTGACTTCAAACACCGAGGGATAGTGGAACTCGACGAACAGAGATCACCAAAATTCAAGTCATAGTGATGCCTGAGAAAGAACATTGATGAGCATTACCAACGAGCAGAATCACAAGCATACCTGATGGCCAAAATCAGTGTAACCCGATGGAGAATCCTGAGAAGAACTAGAGTGTTGACTGAAGCTATCAAAGAGTTAAAAAACCGAAGATAACTTGAGTTTCAAAATGACAAAATATCTAGCTGGAAGAGCTAAATATAGACTTAACTAGTAGTTATCATTGTTTTCATCAACAAGATGAAGCCAGAGATGAGTAAATGATTTAAAGCCATTTTGTCCATTTGGAAAAAAGATCTCTATGAGATAAAACAAGAGTTTTTCTCTAAATCAGATTGGATAAGATTACGGATCACGCCGAGATCAAGAAAATCAAGAACCTAACAATTGTGATATCATGTCTATAAAGAGACAACTTAATTCATTTTGAATTAAGGGCAATGAATGAAAAAGAGGATGCTGGGAAAATGATGAAGAATAACTTCATACAGTCCTGATCGATCAAGCTAAGGAAAGAGCTAAAGATTTCTATGGACACTGAGCAATAGAGAATAGCATCACCAAGCAGAACAAAAGTGGAGCAAAGGTATTAAAAGGATATATTGATCATATTGGTTTTATGAGCTTACAATAGATCTGAAAATATTCAAGTATAAGTTGTGTATGTGAACAGATCATACTATCTCAGTTTACATTTTATTCAGAAAGTCTCTTAACCAAGCAGGATTTAAAGATCATATCTATATTGAGATACATCCCAAGGAGTATCAAAAAGTTTGATCATGAAGATAGCATGAGATGCCAGATACCATTTGACAAACTAAAAGAGTTTGGACAAGGAAGGTATCACATAAATGACTGATATCAAGTGACAAAATAATATTTCATGAGGTCTCCATGAATCTTACCCCCTCTCAGTTATTACTAACAATTGGTATCAGAGCTTGTGTGCTTAGAAGGGGAGTTTAACAACTCAAGCAAAAGATCACAAGATGAACATATGAGATGTGCCCAAGTTGAATAAAGACAACTTTGCAACATGGAAAATAATAATAAGACTCCACCTATCAGGTATTGGAAATGATGTTACTCAATACCTTGATACTGAATATGTGTTTCCTACATTACCTCACACTCTTGATAAATTAAGAGTAAAGCATGAGCATAATTGCATGATGATAGAACTTGCCTCATCACTCTCTGATGCTGAGTTTGAAGATGTCAAAACCTGCACCTCTGCAAAGAAAGTGTGGGATAAGTTGAAGCTGGTACATGGAGGAGATGCTAATGTACTAAAAGCCAAGGCAGAAAGCCTAAGAGGGAGGTTTGATGACCTAAGGATGAAAGAAGGAGAAAATATCACTCAATATAGCTGTAGAATCAAAGAGGTAGTCAAAGTTATCTGAGGAGTTGGAGGTTTACTTGAAGAGGAGACAATGGTAAGTAAAATCTTAAGAACCTTACTGTCTATGTATGCTATTAGAGCATCTTCTATTCAAGAAATGAGAGCAGTTGAAAACAACACAGTTACTCTAGATAGTCTAATTGGTAGACTAATCTCATTTGAGATGAATAAATTTGATAATAGTGTCTTACCATCTATAGAATCTTCATTCAAATCTTATTTAAAGATAAGTAATTCAAGTCATAGACATGCTATTAGAAATGATAGTGAAAGTGATAATGAGGATCAAGGAATTGATGAGATTGAAGCACTAATGGCAAGAAGATTGCAGAGAGGCAAAGGTAGATACAAAGGTAAATTACCAATTGTATGTTTCAATTGTAAAGAGGTTGGACACTTTGTTGAAAGATGTCCAAATAGAAGAAAAGATGACAGAGCTAATAACAGATCATATGAGAAGAAGTTTGATAGAGGTGATAATAGAGATTACTGAAGCAACCAACAATATGAAAAAAGAGATACCCAAGACTACAAGGACAAAGGGAAGAAAGCATGTTACCTAGCTGAGAATAGAGCTAATGACACTGACACCGAATCAGAAGAAGACATTGAGATGGTGTTTGTAGCCATGAAGGATAATTCAGATGAAGAAGAAGAAAGGTATGTAGAAATTGCACTCATATCTAAAGTTAGTAAGAATGATGTCTAGATCATAGATAGTGGCTACACTCACCATATGACTGGTGACAAACAAAATTTTGAGACTTTTGAATACTATAATGATGGTTCAGTAAGAATGAGAAATGATACACCTTGTCTAGTTGAAGGTAAAGGAACTATAATGTTGAATAACCTGATCAAAGGGGAAAATGCTTACTGGGTAAAATGACTGAATTATAATCTGTTAAGTGTTTCATAGCTGAATAATATAGGTCACCAAGTGGTATTTGAAAATAAGAAGGAAAATATCTTCAATGAATCAGGAAGGTTGATCAGAACTGGTGAGCAGACAAAAGGTAACCTTTTCTATCTTGATGACACTAACACCACTTGTTTAATGGCTAGAAATGAAGACATATGGTTGTGGCACAAAAGATTAGTCATGTGAATTTTGACAACATGATAAAAATAAGCAACAAAAGGAATGTCAGAGGCTTATCGAGCATGACTAAGCCTAAGCATATCATGTGCAAGAATTTTCAAAAAGGTAAGATGACAAAGTATAGTTTCAAGAGTAAGACCCATACATATAATGCAATTATAGAATTAGTCCATACTGATCTATGTGGACCAATGAGGACAAAGAGCTACTACGGAGATAGGTATTTTATTCTATTTGTTGATGATTATTCTAGAATTATGAAAGTCATGTTCTTAAAAGATAAATCAGAGGCATTCAAGATGTTGAAATGGTATAAGGCTATGGTAGAAAAATAAAGTGAAAATAAATTGAAATGCTTAAGGTCAGATAGAGGAGGAGAATTTACCTTAGATGAATTCACTAAATATTGCAATGAGGATGGAATTAAAAGATAGGTTTTTGCACTAAGAACACCATAGTAAAATGGAATTGCTGAAAGGAGAAACAAATCAATTGTTGACTGTGCAAGAATATTGATGATTGCAAAGAGAATCACTCAAAATTTTTGGAGGGAAGCTGTCAGTGCTACTATCTACACATTAAATAGAGTACAATTGAAGAAGGACACAAAGAAGACACCCTATGAGCTTTGGTATGGTCATACACCCAATGTAAGTTACTTTAGAATCTTTGGTAGTCAATGTTATATTTTGAAGGA
>MU223047.1:2137841-2149015 GCA_018584345.1 Thuja plicata | reverse complement strand
TATGCTCTTCTCTCATTGAGAGAATCAGAAAATCAAACCCTTGAATCCGAACCAAGTTGAGTCACCTTTAGAGGGCCTGCCAGAAGTTGAACCTCTGGGAATGACCCAAGTGAGTACACACCTTTCACCAGTGATTCCATCTCACTCTAATAAAGTCTGCTTTGTTGTAGTCAAAATAATCCAAAGCCATAGTAACTTCTTTCTCATTGATTTCGACTATCATCATGAGAAAGCCTTGTTTTTCATACTGAGTGGTGCCACTCCCAGCCTTGCTTGCAAGGGTGTGTGACTTACAAGTTTTGGTGTGGTTGCGAGGCCCCAGCTCTGTATCAAAGGCACCAGAGGTTATTGTGAATGGAAGCCTATTAAACACTCTCTTAGTTATATTCCTACCCGGTTCACCTCCGAAAGGAGGCATAATCTGTGCGCAGGGAGAGGGAAGAATCTCTCCCCTAGATTCTCGACATAGGTATGCACCTAGATGTTTGAAGTGGTATATGATGCAAGCCCCTGTTTAAGGGAAACCTTCAAACATATATACTTATTCCTTGGAAACACTGAAAACACGGTTTCTCTTTCGAGGGTGACACTGCTGTGTGAGGTACATGCATATGCATAAGATAGCGGGGCACAATTTTTGTCTTCTCAACCAATTTTCTTTGTAGGGATAATTGAGTGTTTGTTCTTGAGTCTTAAACTATCCATTTTATCATCAAAGAAAGACTCCCATGTTTCTACCAAGTTGCTTTGTCCTTGGTGGAATTGTTTTTGACTACTATTTGTGTCACTACTTGATTGAAAATTTGTGTTTTTAAATGAGTGCTTGTCACCTTGAAACAAAGATTGCTGATTTGTATCATCTTACAACTGTCCTAAGTCTGGATATCTTGTTAGAGAATAGTTCCCACTGTCTCAAAATCTGGTCTTTACCTTGAAAATTGAGTTTGTTTATCCGCCTTTCTGCCTCTTTTTTGGGATTTGATTGCCTGTTCCTTCGTTGTCTGCAGACTGAAACTAGTTGTTTCGAGTTGCAAACTGACTGATTCATACTCAAACTTGTCTTGTCTCTTTGTCTCCATCCTATTTTCTTATGTTTTGTACCTTGCGACACGATAGTCATATCTCGACTGTTCTAGCCATACCTCCAATGATTTGTGCCGGGTGCATCTCACACCTTGGCTGTTCTAGCCTATTACCTCATCTTTTTTGATACCTTTAGAGACAGAGTTCTGAGTCAGATCTTAAGTTTCCTCTTGTATCAACTTTGTCTATGCCTGTTACAACTAAGATCAGTAATATCTTTCCTATACGTGGTTCTGGAGTAGGTAGAGGTAAACCTCACAATCAAGGAAAAGGTCATTCTGAACCTGTTATTCAAGTGGATAATCAAGAGGGATCATCACGTTCCTCTTCCCCATTCAGTGGAGACCCAACTTTGAATCCAAAGCCAGTGCTTTAGTTTTGTTCTAATCCATTGTTTCAAGATTAGCGTAATCCATTTCTCTCAAAGAAGTCATCTGTTTGGGTTGATCCTATTAATGACCCTCGCTGCCATAGTGATCCTTTTTCACATTTCAATCCTTTTGATTTTCCGAAGAGAACATCGACTGTGAGTTCTCACTCTCATACTGAAGGAGTGCATACAGAACAATCTCACATTAACAACATGACATCTCCTTTCGATTATGCACAAGGTCATGACCAATCTCAACATGAACAAGGTCAAGAGAAACACCAGGGTCAAGATCAAACTCAAAGTATTTATGAAATTCTTGGCAATGAAGATGACCATATAACTCAGAATGATATAGATGTAGCAAAGTCTAATAAATCTCTTATTAAAATGATGGAGATACTCCTTGCGAAAGACAAAGAAAAATATTTTCTAGATTTAGCGAATCAAGGAGTCAAATTACCTGCGAACTTCCAATTGGATACGCTTGTCACTAAAGAAGATGAAACTGAAACCTCCAAGTTGCATAAGATAATTCAAGACATGCAAGGAAAAATCAGCCAACTTATGAAAGATAAGGACAAACCTACACAACAGTTCACAATGGAAAGTATATGTCCTTTTCCGTTTGATAAGAGTATTGTTATGCAACCTTTTCCCAAAGGTGTAGAGCTCCCAAAATATGACAAGTATCTAGGTACTACTGATCTCCAAGATCATTTAAGATAATTTGGTGCCTTGTCAATGGAGTTTATACATGATCAAACGTATTTGATGCATCTTTTTCCACGAAGTTTGGGTGGGCCTGCTATGGAATGGTTCTCACGATTGCCCACTGGCATCAAAACTTTTGATGAGATTGCTAATATTTTTATGCAACACTATTCTCATAATATTCAACATCCTGTTAACATAAGGGATATTTTCAACCTTAAACAGAAGCAAGGGGAACCCTTCTTGACATTTCTCCAAAGATGGAGACAAATTTGCACAAAGTACCCTCGCAAAATACCTGTCTGAGAAACTCGATATATTCTTGGATAATCTCACCCCTAACTTTGGGTATCAAGTCCAACTTCAAGGTCCCCTTAACTTTGATAGTATTATAAAACAGGCTATGAGAATAGAAGCTTTCATGGTTAAAAAAGGTGAATTGACCCTGTATAAAGATAACAAGCACAATTCCTCATCGTCCAACAAAGACAAAGGCAAATTTCCCAACAAAAATAGAGAAGTTGTGAAGGATGGGGTGGTCGATAACATGAATTCAACTTCTTCAAAACCGTTCTTTAATCTCACCTTGGGTATACAAGTGACCAAAGCTATCGAAAAGGCTGCGATCAATACTCAACAGCCTTCTAAATTTTCTAGCAACAAACCTTGGGCAGCACGACCCAAGCGTGAATTTACCTCTCTAGGAGAACCGCTTGTGGTGGTTTTCAAAACTTTGGTACAAAATAAAATTCTTGCTCCTTTGGAGAAATGTTTATATGATCCACAACCAAGACCTCATTGGTGGCATGAGAACACTTACTATGATTACCATCAGAACAAAGGTCACAAGACTGGTACTTGTCTCCAATTACGACATAAAGTTCAAGAATTGATCGATAACCAGGTCATCATTGTGGAGAATCATAAAAAGAATTCAGATCATCAAGCATTCAAAGACCCCTTTCCTCATCATGAGAAAGGTGAATCCTCCAACACTCAGAATAATAATGCCAAAGTTAATTACGCCAATACCACTTACGATAATGTGATCAACATGATTGAACCAATGGGAGTGGAATATTGCAATATGTTTACCAGCAAGGAAAGTGGGAATGTTTCTAAACCCAGAACTTCATTTTTCTTGAGAGGCCCTAGGTCTCAATTATCTAAATTTGAAACATCTTGAGATTGTGTGAACGTTGTTACTAGATCTAACGCTAGAATCTCTATCAAGGGTCCTAACCCTCCTGCTGCTACATCCACGCCAAAATAAACTACAGATAAGACTATTGTTGGTTCTACCAACAAGACCACAAAGGTGGTCCCTATGCCTCCTACTACTGGTTATAGCATTCTTGACCAGCTTCAAAGGACCAATGCTCAGATAACTATTTTTGAGCTATTGAAAATCTCGCCTGCTCATAGGCAGATTCTGGACAAAGCACTCACTAAAGATAATGTCCCCAAAGATATCAACTTGGTTCAGTTTCAATCCATGGTGGGTCATTTGACCCTGCCTCATTATTTATCCTTCTCTGAAGAAGATGATCACTCAATTAGTCACCCGCACAATGCTCCCCTGCACATAGAAGTCATGATAGGCAAACAGTTAGTCCACCGCGTGCTCATTGATAATGGTGCTGGTCTTAATATTTGCTCCACTCATTTTCTTGCTCAACTAGGTTATGGCAAGGATCGTATAGATTCCCGCAAAATAATTACCATAAAAGATTATCATAAAGAAGAGAGAACATCTAGAGGTCTAGTTGTGTTACCCATTCAGGTTGGCCCAGTTGAAAGAGACATCATATGTCAGGTGCTAGATCTTCCTCTTGCGTATAATATTTTGCTAGGAAGACCATGGATCCATGAGATGCAAGCGGTTCCTTCTACATGCCATTAGTGTATCAAGTTATCTTTTCAAGGCGCAGAGGTGACCGTTCTCACTAGCATGGGTTCTTGTAATGCTCTCACTCAATCAGCTGATAGTCTTGTTCTGACTAATAGAGAATACACAAAACTCTGTGATGCCAAAATCAAAGACATGGAATAGACACTGAAAATCATAGATATAGGCATGGGGGGATATCAAATGGAACCCGTGTTGTCATTAGCAGCTCTACCCCTATCTCCTCGGTCTTATGGGAGACCTTCTAAGCACAAAAAATCTTTCGTCACCCCTGAGATAGTTTATGAGGGTACATTTGTACAGTCTAATACACCATTGGAAGATGAGGATGAGGAAAGAGCTATCAAAGCTTGGCTTTGTAAGGGAAAGAACACAGCTGAACAAACTACTCCGGCTCATGAATTAAATCTTAACAGTGAGGGTCTTAAGATTATGAAATGTTTTGGGTACAAAGGAAGTGGCCCGATAGGTGTGAATGGCAATGGGTTAGTGGAACCTATTCAAGCTATAGGTCAAAAGACAAAAGATACCACTGGCTTAGGTTTCAAAAAGGTCCCATTTCATCTAGGGATCAATAAATTTGTGCCAAAAGTAGAGCCTACACTAGAACCTGAAGGCACAACTACAGTCGACACTATACAAGGCAGCTCGGATGAGGATTACTTTCCTTATCCCATCCCTCCAGACCTAGTAGCATTCTTTGCTGAGCTAGATAAGTTTGTGCCACGTACCTGTACAATTGAAATTGATAGTGATTCTGATCAAACCACTCCATTTGAGGCACTAACTTTTGAGCAATGGAAAGACTTACAAGATCCTAACTTCAAAGGAGAAAAGTACATACCACCACACTTTTAAGAACGGTGGACACAAGAACAGACTAGTATTGCAAGAACTCAAAAACCTTCATGGTGCAAGCACATAAGTTAGAGTTTAGATATAGACTCTCATGAGTATGAGTTTGATAGTTTGACAGCAGGATCTTATGAAAGACTTCTCGATGTAAGTGAGGGGTCTAGTGAAAAGCCTAATGAGTCTAAGTCTATAGGTGTTGACATGTCTTCTACTTCGGTTGTTAGGGATCAAAAGGATTCAAACACACCTTTGGACGAGATCAATTTAGCTCCCAGCTTACTAGTTAACGCTTTCAATGACCATACTATGGACGCACTTGAACCTATCACATCTCTTTCCCTCCAACATCCTGAATTAATAGACTAGAATTCCCCTTCTTCATCCAGTGAAGTCCTTACATTCCAGATTGATTACACTTTAGCCTGCTACCTTCACACTGTTGAGCCTGTAATGTCCTCCACTAGTGAAGAAAGTATCAACATGATTGAGGCAGACATCAAGTACCTTAGTCAGAAAATTAAAAGAAGAAAAAATAAGCGCTCTGATGGTGAAAACCACATTGTGGCAGTATCAGAGCCAAAAAAAGTAAAAAGAAAAGATGTACCTGAAGGTGAAAACCTCTCTGAGGTGCTTGAGGGTGAGGTACTTGATGCACTTCCATGTCACTTCGAGGAATGCTCATTAGTGTTAATTGAACCAACTCAACCGATAAATCTAGGAATAGAAGAGCATCCACATATCATTCATGTGGCCAAGTCATTATCTACAGAGGAACTTAAGGAATTTACAAAATTTTTCCAAGAGAAAAAGATAAATTTTGCATGGACATATTCTGACATGCCGGGTGTGGATCCTGATCTCATTATGCATCACTTATCAATAGCACCAGGTGTGAAACCTGTCAAATAAAAACTTAGAAAGATGCATCTGCATATAGCTTTATTGATCAAAGCAGAATTGGAAAAAATTCTTAAAGTTGGGTTCATCCGGGCGATTGATTATGCAGAGTGGTTTTCTAATATAGTCCCAGTGACCAAACATGAGAAATCTATTAGAGTCTGCACAGACTTTAGAGATTTAAATTTGGCATGTCCTAAGGATGTTTTTCCACTTCCTAATATTGACATGATCGTGGACATGATAGTGGGATATGAGATGTATTCATTAATGGACAGCTTCTCTGGCTATAATCATATCAAAATTGTGCTAGAGGACCAAGAGAAAACAAATTTTACTTGTGCATGGGGTACATTCTATTGGAATGTTATGCCCTTTGGTTTAAAGAATACTGGGACTACTTATCAAAGAGTTGTTACTACAATATTTCATGACATGATGCATAGGACAATGGAGGACTACGTGGATGAAACACTTGCTAAAAGTATGGATAGAAAGACACATCTCACTAATCTATGTCCTATACTAGATCGAATAGAGAAATTTAGATTGCGTTTAAACCCTAAGAAATGTGCATTTGGGGTTACTTCTGGAAAATTACTTGGCTACATTATCTCAGTGAAAGGAATTAAGGTGGATCTAGAAAAGGTACAAGCTATAATGGAAATGCCACCACCCCATAATATTAGACAAATTAGGGGTCTTCAAGGTCGACTCCAATATATCAGGTGGTTTATCTTGCAATTAGCTGACAAGTCACAACCTTTCACCAAAACTCTGCATAAAGGTGTGACTAATTATGACTGGAACTGTTGGTTGTATTTCCTATTTTTGCTCATTGTCCTGGTTCCTTGTCCTACTCTCTAAGTTCTGATATGCTCAATTCAGCTATCTCTCATTCATCATGCCCTTACCTCTGTCAAGTTTCAGGTTTTCAAGTCTAAACTTTGCTCATTATGCAAAAACCCTGAAAAACCCTAGGCTATCCAAGTGTTGAACGATGAATTTAAACCCTAGGTGATGCTTTATGTTTCAGCGTTACTTTTTCATTTACTAAAGGCATGTGTTTTAAGTAAAGTCACCTCATCGTGTTACCCCAGCCGAATATTCCATTTGTCTTCCCGATTTTTCTTTCTCCTTGTGTCGCGTAGTCTCGTTTAATTTCTGAATATTCCTTCAGTGTTCTGAGACTCAGCGATTTATTTCAGTCAGGTAGTCGCAAGATAATGATGTTATAAAGCTTTATAAAGATGGGACCCACTGTTAGTCGGGTGATCGCGAGAGAAATTAAAAAGTTATGAAAATTTTCTCAGTATTTGTGATTACTTCATGTCGCGTTGTCGCCAAATCAAGCCAAAGTTAACGGTTAAGTTTTCCTTCAGTCACGTGGTCTTGAAATAGAATGACGGTTAAGGGATTTCAGTTCAGACTATGCGACTAACCGTTTGAAGTTTGTAGTAATGCTCAGTCGGGATGTCGCCAGAGTAAGATGATGTTTTAGTTTTCTAGTATGTAGTAAGAGAACAAATGATCGAGTGACATCTGTCATAAAGAAAGTGGGTAATCGCGTGGTCGATAGAAGGAGCAAATGGATTCAGCGACTTCAAGACTAAGGTGATTTGCCTTCTATCGTGATGTCTGGAAATATTTTAAGGGCATGTATAAACATTGAGTGATTATGTGACTACCGTCAGATGAAAGAATCAGAAGATCCAATGATGGTCGCGAAGTCTGGGAAGAAAAGTGCCCCAAGGAAAAAGTCCTTACGACTTGGCGATTAGGGTATGTCGCACAGTCGCTATAAGTAAAGAAAAGGCACGTATAATGTGTTAAGGTAAAGTTGAATATATCTCCCAACTGGGCGACTAAAGGTTGTCGCATAGTCTTCAAACAAAATAAAAGCATCTAGCGACAGGGAGACAACCGTAAAGGTTAATGGTAACAGCTAGTCGCCAAGTCTCAGAAAGAATGGTGAGTTAAGGTTAACTATGCGCAACTTTGATTTTAGTTATGTCGCGTGATCGCCAGATGATCACTTGAGTTAGCCAATGTTAAGAAAGCACATTGTTGCCAAGTCTTGAGATGGAACCATGGTTAATAACAAAGGCCTGCGACAAAGAGACTTAATGCAGTCGCAAGGTCGCCTGATTACAAAATCTAAAAAATGGTGGCAGTTTTCTGATGTGACAGAGTAAATCTCTCAGCAACCAATCACAGGCGCGTATTTTGATTACTGTGCAAAAAGAGTAGCTGAGATATGAGACAGACAACGAATTTGAATGTGACATGTCAGCTCTCTTAAACATTATATGATTGATCCAAGGATTCATTTTTGAAAATTTGATTTCCTGTCAACTTCAGCAAGTATGGCTAGGTTTTTCAAAATTTATGGCATGGAAAATTAATGGCAGAACTGATGTTTCTAAATTATGAGCTGTGTACTCTGAATGATAGCTATAAGGAGTTGATGGTGCATTCATTCTCATTCACCATGCTTTCAGTTTTCAGAGCCCAAGTTGCTAATTTTCAGGAGAGTGATATTTTGTGCAGTTTGCAGTGTATTCAAAGTTGATCAGAGAAATTCTAAATTGCAGAAGATTGTGCTCAAAGAAGTCAGCTGATATTTGAGATTAGATTTGTTTCAATATTAGTAAGAAGAAAAGAAGATTCAAGCTGTTGCAAGGATGAGCAGAGCTGTGAGTGTCGCTTCAACAAGTGGAGGCAGTGGAGAGGAACAGAAAGGAAAAGCCAGTTTCTCTGATGAGTTTCTCCATCTTCTGCCAGGTTCAACATAGAATAAAAAGGCCGATTCTAGTATCCTCCTAGATGAGTACAATAAAATTTGAGATGCTGTGACCCCGGGCACAACAGGTTACTCTCTTTTCACATACTTCTATAAAAACTCTGATAAGCCCATCCCAATTTCAAACCCTTGGACATGTGGTCTTGCTAGGTTGCTTGTTCCTGATGTTTTCTTAGATGTAGACCTATTTCTTGACCTAGAAAATCACTATGATGCCCTGACAAAGACCATCAAAAGGGATGATGGCACTGTCCTGTTAATTTTGAACAGAAACTCATTTATGCAAGCCTTTGGCTTATTCAGCACCATGTCTACTAAAATTGACATGACAAGGCAGGAGAAGAGATACAGTTCCAAGCCTGGTATTGCAAAAGGATTATTGCAAAAGCATATGTTAAAGGAATTGAAAAATTACTTAGGTCCTATGGTTGAGCCTTATCCATATTATTACAAAGACCTAAATTTCTACATCAAATATAACGCTTATGCCCTGTGTAGAGTGCTAGGGATTGATGGAGATGCAGAGAGAATCAGTTTTGGCATCTTGATGATGGTATTAGACCTGCAAGAGGTGCATTCAAGCACCAGCTATGATTACATTTAGCATATAATTGATGAAATGCATGAGGGTTTTGTTGCAACCCAGAAGAGATTAAAGAACCCCAAGGAGAAGGAGCCTAAATTCTTGCATTATTCAGTCCTAATGCACCTTCTCTTATACTTCAATTTCGTAATTATGGATACGCATAACTTGTCTCCTCAGAGATTCTATCAGACACAACCAAATCCTATCGAGTTTTGGGTTAGGGTTTGGAATTATACTTCTAGAGAGTGTGACTACTGTGCATTGCAGAATTGGATTGTGTATCCAATTGTGCAGAGTTTGGGGACAAGCAGGACTAGAGTCCCATTGAAGATCATACAATTGCTTAGGCCTTGCAATTATAAAGAAAATTGGTCTGGAAACCACAACTAGGGTGATTAATTCTTGGAGGAGAATTTCACCATTATCAGAGTGTATGGGTGCATTCACCAACCCCATTTATTGCCTTATCATGTGCCTATGAGAGTAGCTGCTATGGAATTCATTTGGTAGCTAATGCTAACAAATAATGAGCACTTTGCACCACATAAAAAGGGGACTATAACCCCTAGGCAGTTTAAAATTGCAAATTTTACAATTGGTAAGAATGCCATAGATGAAGTAGATCAATGGTTGGAGAAATACAGAATGGGGGCAGCCCCTTATAGGTATATTGACCCAGAGGGCTTCATGGCAGGAGTTAGGAAGTTGTATACTCCTACTATCCCTAATACCAATGTTCATTATGAGTGCATTGAAGAAGATTCAACAAAAAACCTCTTGGATGAAGATGAAATTCATATGAGAATACTGAGTATCCAGGAGTTGCTAAAGTTGCGGACAAAAATAAAAAGAAATGGGTTGTCATTTGGGGGTTTTTACCCTGATCTCTCTTATTTTTATAGGATTAAAGCCATGGTGGACAACTACTATGTGCTTGTAGAGAAATTGGATACAGTCCTTGAAAAGAAAGGTGCTCAGTCACCTGAACACTCAGAATCAGAAGAGGAGAGTGATGATGACAGTTATTATACACGTCCTCCTATGAATCCTCCACCACAACAATCCATAGAGCAAGAAATGGCTGAAATCCCACAGTTGTAGGGAGAAAAAGGACATATCATAGATCTAACAATTGCTACACAGCCAGATGATGTAGAAGAACCAGCTGCAAAGAGGCAGAAGTTATAATTAGGACAAACTTCTGTGGAAGGACAAAGTAAGAAAAAGGATAAGGCTAAGGCCTTAGCACCTGACACCAGGTTATATGATCATAACCTAAGAAAATCAATCAGGGAAGGTAAGAAGCAAAGGCCTGACTTAGAAGATGAGGTTGAGGTACCACTCAGGGCCTGTGTTGATGAAAGATTACTTCATCAGCAAAAATTCCTAGATGATGAAAGCTTTGTAAAGACAGAGGAATTTAAGGACTTCCTCAGGTGGCACAAAACAGAGAAAATAAGATCCCAGTTAACTGTGGATGGAAAAGAAACAATTACAAATGAAGCTCTTATGGCCCTATAGAATTATGATTCTGAGAATGAGGATATCTCTCCTGAGGATGCCAGAAAGATGGTGTTAGGAAGTGGGATATTATTGGCTGAAAGATGGGATTTGGCATCTGCTTTCATCATAGATCAAATCAGAAAGCAGCCAGACCTTAAAATGGTTAGCGAAGTCCAAGTAGGAGAAATGATCAAAGGATTTGGGTATAACCCAAAGTCTCAAGCCTTTGCAATGTGGAGTTTGAGCCCTAAAGACCAGAAGCCCCAATTAGTGAATATTCAAGAGAATAGGTGGGGAATCAGCTGGTGTGGTCAATACAAAATACAAGAGACTTAGAAATCTCCCAAATTATGACACACTAGGCCCAACTCAATGAGGACAAGACAAAGCAATTGTCTGAAAGGTATACTACTCTGTTGGAAGAAACAAGTGCACTGTCTAAGGACAGAGACAT
>MU223047.1:2126654-2137459 GCA_018584345.1 Thuja plicata | reverse complement strand
CCAATAGTCACAGAGGTTGAAGATGAGATCAAAAGAGTAAACATTGCACTCTCATTCTTCAAAGGAAAATTGAACCAGATAGAGGCTAAATTGAGTCTCTTTTCAAGTGACTTCAATAGGTTTGTTCACTCCTTAAAGGGAGAGGATGATGAAGTCAAGGCTATAGATGCCTAGAAAGGTGAGTTTGACACCAAGATGCCTAGTGAAGAGGCTTTTATTTTAGGAAGAGGCTGATGTAGACGAATTCAATAAATTATTGGATGAGACCTTCAAAGCAGAAATAGATATCAACAAGTTCCTACTTGATGTCAAGAACATCACTGATGTAAGATGGGACAGGAAAAAGGTGCAGGTACAGAGTACTCAGGACTTCAATTGGCCATCAGATGATGAAGTAATGGCTTGGGAAGTCATGACAACACCAAAGAAAAAGAAGCCTGTAGTAGAGGAAGAAATTTTGGACGATGAGTGAGGTAAGCACTTGGCGCTGCACTATTCAAAGACAAGATGGACAATTATTACAAAAGGAGAATGTAGGTGAATAGGCGAGCACAACTATCCGGACTCAGCATAAATACTATCAGATACCACCTAAAAATCTGATTGCATTCGCTAGATTGGGAGAAGAACAAGAGATATCTGTTTATAACTTTTTGACTCAGTCCTTCCACCGCTTCTTCTCTCTCTTTCTTTTGTCTTTTTTATAACTTTAGGGTTAGGGTTTTGTGACCATCCGAAGCTTTTTGCATCCTTAAGGGATTCCAAGATGTTCTAAAACCTATATATAGCATAAGAGTTGTAATAGTTAAGGGTCTTTGATGTTGGAACATTTTGAAGAAGAGATAATATATCACAGAATTCAGATATTCTGGTTTCTATCTATCTTTTGAAGCTGTGTATTCTCTCATGTATGGAAAGCTGGATCATATAAATAATATATGGTGCAATTTTACTCTCCTCTATTGCTGTCTCTTTTTCTTTGTATGTTCTCTTCTATGTTAAGTTTACAAGGTATTCTGAAACATTCTGGTTATAAGGTAACTATTTGATTACTTGCAAGTTTCTTTCAAGGAAAGAACTAAGTTTTGTAAGTAATTTTAGGGAGCATATTGCTTTGTTTAAGGATTTGATACAATAGATTTGAGGTGACTGGGTAGCTTGTAAGGCAACTTACTTGAATTGTATGTGAACTATAAGGCAGTTTACTGTGTTTTGTTTATATGATATCTTAGCTTATATTTTATTCTATAGCCCAAAGGATAGGCACTGGTTCAGAAAGCAGTCTGATAATCTATCTTTCTTTAAGATATTCTAATATATCAAAACCAAATCAATCAAAACACTTTGTTACTAAGAACAAATAAACTAAACTTGTTAAGGACCTATGTCAGCAGGACAGTGTCCATATTATTGATTCCTTGAAGAGTGAATCCCTTAGGTTATCCCTCCTATAAAGAAAAGGAAGAAGGATGAGAATCCTTGTATCACTGATTGTTGTTATGCTTATAACTATGGTTTGTATGGTTATATCTTGCATCTGGTTATGCTTGGTTATTTGCAAGGTAATTCATAAGTTGGTTTAATAAAGATACATAACAAATCAATGTCCACATCAGCAAATACTATGTAAACAACAATCTTAAAAGGTAAAACCTGCCTGAGTATATGTGGAGCTCAAAAATGAAGAAGGATCTTATCTAGTTCTTAGCAATTAGGCTTTTCTTGTCTCTGAATCAGTATTATAAGCCATAGTGTTCAAGTAGTCATTTCAAGCACTGTGATTCATACAAGAAAAATCCCTAACAAAGTGGCGACTCTATTGGGGAAGTAAAAAAGTTTATTTCCATGCTTTATAAAAAGACTCAAGTCTGTGTGTTGTTTGCTGCAAAAATATTTAAAAGTTTCTACCTGATCTCACTAATAGTGAGTGGCAACTCTGAGCTCTGATTTGCACCAGTGTGCATGTGAAAGAAGAATTACAAAGAAGGTGAGCTTGCAGCGACAGTAACAACAGATGTTCTACATGTTTTGATGCTGATTTAAAGGTGTCTTCAAAGCACACATGTTTTGCAACAGCTCAAATACATCCAGGTATTTTCAAAAGTTTTTAATAGTTTTTCTTATTAAATTATTACAGCACTAAAGAAAAAAAGGAATCAGTTAAAAAAGAGGTTTACATGTTTCAAGTTTTACTTGCATCTGTGCAAAATTTGAAGGGAATATGTAAGAGTGGCAGTTTATAACATTATTTTTAACTGCTGAGATGTCACAATCTTTTAATTGGAGGGGTGGTAATTTGTATGGGAAAATTAGTTTTGTGGGTATCCCTGGATACCCGAATCATATCCCATCAAAGGTTAAGGAGCATTTGCCAAGATTTACTAGTTTTGGAGAACAATTAGCTGAGGATCATTTAGAAAAATTTTCAGATTTGATTGATAATCATGACATAACACATGAGGATGTATTAATGAATTTATTTGCAATATCTTTAGTCGATAAGGATAGGGAATGGTTTAAGCATTCACCTCATGATTCAATAGGATCTATGGCTGAAATGGAAGAATGTTTTATTGAACAATATGGTAACACAGATGAAAATAGTGTTTCTCATGCTATGTCCTATGTTGAAGAATCTATGTCACATTCAGAGCAGGATACAGAGGATCTTGAGGAGGAACTTATTAAGAAACTATCGGCCATCCGAAAGAAAATGAAAAAAGAAGAGGCCAATAGACAAGCTCAAATTAGAATTGACCAATTAAGATTGGAATTGCTGAACCAAATAGCAATAAGTGATGATGAATCTACTGATTTTGAGTCTGAGACTGTTGAAGATGTTGATGATAAATCTGACAGTGAATCTAAATTTAATGATATTTAAAGTGATGAAGATGAGTATATGTTTAGTAATGATGAAGAATCTACTTCTGGTGAAAATATTGTTGATTATGATATTAATATAAAGCTTTATGAACAGCAAGAAGATGAAAAAGATATATGCGACCAGCAAGATAATAGTTATGATGCAGACATAAGTGTTTGTAGTGAGATCAATACGCAAAGTGATATATTTTCAGAGGTTTCACTACAAGAATCCAACAAAGAAGAAATTTGCAGCATCATGCAAGAAGACAGTAAAGAGATAAATGAAGAAGATGACTGTTGTTCCCGCCTTCATAGTGAACAAGTTGCAGAGATTTTATCTTTTGAGTATCTCAGATATTCAGGAAATAGAACCTTTGAACTTTCATGTCTAGCACATATCAATTTTTACAAGGAAAATGAATCAGTACATTCTAATTTTGACATATGTGATACTGTTTTTCTTGCACTTCTTCTTCATTCAGCTACAATAAAATTCAGTTTGATTTATCAGATGATGATGTTTTCAGTGTGGTTTCAGATTCAGCAGATGTGGAAAATCCAGATATGGAGTTGAGTACTAATTTAGAAAATAGTGTGGATTTTGAATCTTGTCTTGATTTTAAGTCTGCCTTTGAACTATTTAATAGTGGTCAATCAGTGGCTCAGGTTTCAAAAGAAGAAATTCAATGTGCTGGTATTTTCCCTCCCACCCACCACTTTTCTTTAAGTTTGTTTAATGATGATGAAATGCAAGATGCTCCTATTTTTGATGCTGAGGTTATTGCTCCATATTTTAAGATGATTTATCATGTTATTTCTGATGAATCTCCTAGGTTTGATAATCATTTTCCAAATGATGAGGCCTCTGAGATTTTGCATAGAGATCAAGGTATGTTTTCTTTTGAGAGGCAAATGATGGATATGAAGGAAATTGATGATGCTTGCCCAAGAAGTATGACAAAGTTTGAGTTTCCCCCCTTTCAGTTGAATGGTGATTTTTTAGGTTGTGGTTTACTGCTGAAAAATGATAAATGTTGCAGATATCAAAGTATGTTCTTATCTAACGACTGTGACACATATATGCCACAAATTTTTCATGATGACAATTTGCCTAATGTTTATAGAAGCTCATATGAAGAATATGCAGATTTGTTGTCATATGATGAGTTAATACATGATGACATTAGATTGAATCAGACAGTTGAGAGTAGCAATGTTATCATATTTTTGAAACATGGGGCAGAGAGCTTTGTGTTTGACAGAGGTAAGAATTAATCTCAGTTGTGGGGTTTTGGGCCTCTTGTAGATAATATACATATTGTACAGTTGCTTTCCCTTTCAGTTGTGTGTTTTCTTTCAGTTAGAGGTTTCCCCATTTTTGAGAAGAGAGAAAAGTTTTGAGAAGTGAAAGAGAAAAGAGTTAAATTCTGATTTTGAAGTTTTGGGGTGGTCTGCTACTTCAGAGATCTGGGGTTCTTGGTATAAAATTGCATTTAACCGTCCTTAGTCAAAGCCATTGTTGGTTGTATTTCCTATTTTTTCTTGTTCTCCTGGTTCCTTGTCCTACTCTCTGAGTTCTAATATGCTCAATTCAGCTATCTCTCGTTCATCATGCCCTTACCTCTGTCAAGTTTTAGGTTTTCAAGTCTAAACTTTGCTCATTATGCAAAAACCCTGAAAAACCCTAGGCTATCCAAGTGTTGAACGATGAATTTAAACCCTAGGTGATGCCTTATGTTTCAGCGTTACTTTTTCATTTACTAAAGGCATGTGTTTTAAATAAAGTCACGTCGTCGTGTTACCCCATCCGAATATTCCATTTGTCTTCCCGACTTTTCTTTCTCCTTGTGTCGCGTAGTCTCGTTTAATTTCTGAATATTCCTTCAGTGTTCCGAGACTCAGCGATTTCTTTCAGTCGGGTAGTTGTAAGATAATGATGTTATAAAGCCTTATAAAGATGGGACCCACTGTTAGTCGGGTGATCGCGGGAGAAATTAAACAGTTATGAAAATGTTCTCAGACTTTGCAATTAATTCATGTCGCGTTGTCGCCAAATCAAGCCAAAGTTAATGGTTAAGTTTTCCTTCAGTCACGTGGTCTCGGAATAGAATGACGGTTAAGAGATTTTAGTTCAGGCTACGCGACTAACTGTTTAAAGTTTGCAGTAATGCTCAGTCGGGATGTCGCCAGAGCAAGACGATGTTTCAGTTTTCCAGTATGCAGTAAGAGAACAAATGATCGAGTGACATCTGTCATAAAGCAAGTGGGTAATCGCGTGGTCGGTAGAAGGAGAAATTGGATTCAGCGACTTCAAGACTAAGGTGCTTTGCCTTCTATCGCGATGTCTGGAAATATTTTAAGGGCATGTATAAACATTGAGCGATTATGCGACTACCATCAGATGAAAGAATCAGAAGATCTAACGATGGTCACAAAGTCTGGGATGAAAAGTGCCCCAAGGAAATAGTCCTTCTGACTTGGCGATTAGGGTATGTCGCGCAGTCGCTATAAGTAAAGAAAAGGCACATATAACGTGTTAAGGTAAAGTTGAATATATCTCCTGACTGGGAGACTAAAGGTTGTCGCATAGTCTTCAAATAGAATAAAAGCATCTAGCGACAGGGAGACAACCATAAAGGTTAATGGTAACGGCTAGTCACCAAGTCTCAAAAAGAATGGTGAGTTAAGGTTAACTATGCGCGACTTTGATTTCAGTTATGTCGCGTGATCGCCAGATGATCACTTGAGTTAGCCAATGTTAAGAAAGCACATTGTCGCCAAGTCTTGAAATAGAACCATGGTTAATAAAAAAGGCTCGTGACAAAGAGACTTAATACAGTCGCAAGGTTGCCTGATTACAAAATCTAAAAAATGGTGGCAGTTTTTTGATGTGACAGAGTAAATCTCTCAGCAACCAATCACAGGCGCGTATTTTGATTATTGTGCAAAAAGAGTAGCTGAGATGTGATACAGACAACGAATTAGAATGTGACATGTCAGCTCTCTTAAAAATTATATGATTGATCTGAGGATTCATTCTTGAAAATCTGATTTCCTGTCAACTTTAGCAACTACGGCTAGGTTTTTCAAAGTTTACGGCATAGAAAATTAATGGCAAAACTGATGTTTCTAAATTATGAGCTGCGTACTCTGAATGACAGCTATAAGGAGTTGATGGTGCATTCATTCTCATTCACCATGCTTTCATTTTTCAGAGCCCAAGTTGCTAATTTTCAGGAGAGTGATATTTTGTGCAGTTTGCAGTGTATTCAAAGTTGATCAGAGAAATTCTAAATTGCAGAAGATTGTGCTCAGAGCAGTCAGCTGATATTTGAGATTAGATTTGTTTCAATATCGGTAAGAAGAAAAGAAGATTCAAGCTATTGCAAGGATGAGCAGAGCTGTGAGTGTCGCTTGAACAAGTGGAGGTAGTGGAGAGGAACAGAAAGGAAAAGCCAGTTTCTCTGATGAGTTTCTCCATCTTCTGCTAGGTTCAACATAGAATAAAAAGGCCGATGCTAGTATCCTCCTGGATGAGTACAAGAACATTTCAGATGCTGTGACCCTAGGCATAACAGGTTACTCTCTTTTCACATACTTCTATAAAAACTCTGAGAAGCCCATCCCAGTTTCAAACCCTTGGACATGTGGTCTTGCTAGGTTGCTTGTTCCTGATGTTTTCTTAGATGTAGACCTATTTCTTGACCAAGAAAATCACTATGATGCCTTGACAAAGACCATCAAAAGGGATGATGGCACTGCCCTGTTAATTTTGAACAGAAACTCATTTATGCAAGCCTTTGGCTTATTCAGCACCATGTCTACTAAAATTTACATGACAAGGCAGGAGAAGAGATACAGTTCCAAGCGTGGTATTGCAAAAGGCTTATTGCAGAAGCATATGTTAAAGGAATTGAAAAATTACTTAGGTCCTATGGTTGAGCCTTATCCATATTATTACAAAGACCTACATTTCTACATCAAATATAATGCTTATGCCCTGTGTTGAGTGCTAGGGATTGATGGAGATGCAGAGAGAATCAGTTTTGGCATCTTGATGATGGTATTAGACCTGCAAGAGGTGCATTCAAGCACCAGCTATGATTACATTCAGCATATAATTGATGAAATGCATGAGGGTTTTGTTGCAACCCAGAAGAGATTAAAGAACCCCAAGGAGAAGGAGCCTAAATTCTTGCATTATTCAGTCCTAATGCACCTTCTCTTATACTTCAATTTCGTAATTATGGATATGCATAACTTGTCTCCTCAGAGATTCTATCAGACACAACCAAATCCTATCGAGTTTTGGGTTAGGGTTTGGAATTATACTTCTAGAGAGTGTGACTACTGTGCATTCCAGAATTGGATTGTGTATCCAATTGTGCAGAGTTTGGGGACAAGCAGGACTAGAGTCCCATTGAATATCATACAATTTCTTAGGCCCTGCAATTATAAAGAAATTTGGTCTAGAAACCACAACTGGGGTGATTTCTTCTTGGAGGAGAATTTCACCATTATCAGAGTGTATGGGTGCATTCACCCACCCCATTTATTGCCTTATCATGTGCCTATGAGAGTAGCTGCTATGGAATTCATTTGGCAGCTGATGCTAACAGATAATGAGCACTTTGCACCACATAAAAAGGGGACTATAACCCCTAGGCAGTTTAAAATTGCAAATTTTAAAATTGGTAAGAATGCCATAGATGAAGTAGGTCAATGGTTGTAGAAATACAGAATGGGGGCAGCCCCTTATAGGTATATTGACCCAGAGGGCTTCATGGCAGGGGTTAGGAAGTTGTATACTCCTACTATCTCTAATACCAATGTTCATTGTGAGTGCATTGAAGAAGATTCAACAAGAAACCTCTTGGATGAAGATGACATTCATATGAGAAGACTGAGAATCCAGGAGTTGCTGAAGTTGCAGACACAAATAAAAAGAAATGGGTTGTCATTTGGGGGTTTTTACCCCGATCTCTCTTATTTTGATAGGATTAAAGCCATGGTGGAAAACTACTATGTGCTTGTAGAGAAATTGGATACAGTCCTTGACAAGAAAGGTGCTCAACCACCTGAACACTCAGAATCAGAAGAGGAGAGTGATGATGACAGTGATTATACACGTCCTCTTGTGAATCCTCCACCACAACAATCCCTAGAGAAAGAAATGGCTGAAATCCCACAGTTGCAGGGAGAAAAAGGACATATCATAGATTTAACAATTGCTACACAGCCAGATGATGTAGAAGAACCAACTGCAAAGAGGCAGAAGTTTGAATTAGGACAACCTTCTGTGGAAGGACAAAGTAAGAAAAAGGATAAGGCTAAGGCCTTAGTACCTGGCACCAGGTTATATGATCATAACTTGAGAAAAGCAATCAGGGAAGGTAAGAAGCAAAGGCCTGACCTAGAAGATGAGGTTGAGGTACCACTCAGGGCCTGTGTTGATGAGAGATTGCTTCATCAACAAAAATTCCTAGATGATGACAGATTTGTAAAGATAGAGGAATTTAAGGACTTCCTTAGGTGACACAAAATAGAGCAAATAAGATCCCAGTTAACTATGGATGGAAAAGAAACAATTACAAATGAAGCTCTTGTGGCCCTACAGAATTATGATCCTGAGAATGAGGATATCTCTCCTGAGGATGCCAGAAAGATGGTGTTAGGAAGTGGGATATTATTGGCTGAAAGATGGGATTTGGCATATGCTTTCATCATAGATCAAATCAGAAAGCAGCCAGACCTTAAAATGGTTAGTGAAGTCCAAGTAGGAGAAATGATCAAAGGATTTGGGTATAACCCAAAGTCTCAGGCCTTTGCAATGTGGAGTTTGAGCCCTAAAGACCAGAAGCCCCAATTAGTGAATATTCAAGAGAATATGGTGGGGAATCAGATGGTGTGGTCAGTACAAAATACAGGAGACTTAGAAATCTCCCAAATTATGACACACTAGGCCCAACTCAATGAGGACAAGACAAAGCAATTGTCTGAAAGGTATACTACTCTGTTGGAAGAAACAAGTGCACTGTCTAAGGACAGAGACATGTGCCACATACAACTATAATAGAGGGATCAGATGATAAAGACATTGACAGATGAATTGGAGGTAAAGCCTGAGGTAATGTATGTGCCTGCACAACCGCCACCAATGCAGATTGAAGACAAGCCTAAGTTAGGAGAGGCTGTGGAACAAAAGGTGGATGAAGAAAAAGGAAATGCAATAGCTTTGAAAGCATTAAAAGGTATATTACAACATAGGACTGAGATTTTAAAAGACAAAGTTGATGTTGTAATCAATACATATAATAAACTGCCAGTATTGCATACTGAGGTAATGGGCTACCTTGCAATTCTAAACCCTTACTTCAAAAAATGGTCTGCTAGGGAAACTTTGTTTGAGAAATTGTCATCTCTACAAGCCATAAGACCAGATTTTCCTCCAATAGTCACAGAGGTTGAAGATGAGATCAAAAGAGTAAACATTGCACTCTCATTCTTCAAAGGAAAATTGAACCAGATAGAGGCTAAATTGAGTCTCTTTTCAAGTGACTTCAATAGGTTTGTTCCCTCCTTAGAGGGAGATGATGATGAATTCAAGGCTATAGATGCTTGGAAAGGTGATTTTGACACCAAGATGCCTACTGAAGAGGCTTTTCTTTTAGGAATATAGGTTGATTTAGATGGATTCAATAAATTATTGGACGAGGCCTTCAAAGCAGAAACAGATATCAACAAGTTCCTACTTGATGTCAAGAACATCACTGATGTAAGATGGGACAAGAAAAGGGTGCATGTACAGAGTACTCAGGACTTCAATTGGCCATCAGACGATGAATTAAAGGCTTGGGAAGTCATGACAACACCAAAGAAAAAGAAGCCTATAGTAGAGGAAGAAATTTTGGACGATGAGTGAGGTAAGCACTTGGCGCTGCACTGTTCAAAGACAAGATGGACAATTATTACAAAAGAAGAATATAGGTGAATAGGCGAGAAAAACTATCTGGACTCAGCATAAATACTATCAGCTACCACCTACAAATTTGATTGCAGTCGCTAGATCGGGAGAAGAACAAGAGATATCTATTTATACCTTTTTGACTCAGTCCTTCCACCGCTTCTTCTCTCTTTCTTTTGTCTCTCTTATAACTTTAGGGTTAGGGTTTTTTGACCATCCGAAGCTTGTTGCATCCTTAAGGGATTCCAAGATGGTCTAAAACCTATATATAGCATAAGAGTTATAATAGTTAAGGGTCATTGATGTTGGAACATTTTGAAGAAGAGATAATATATCACAGAATTTAGATATTCTGGTTTCTATCTATCTTTTGAAGCTGTGTAATCTCTCATGTATGGAAAGCTGGATCATATAAATAATATACGGTGCAATTTTACTCTCCTCTATTGCTGTATCTTTTTCTTTGTATGTGCTCTTCTATGTTAAGTTTACAAGGTATTCTGAAACATTCTGGTTATAAGGTAACTATTTGATTACTTGCAAGTTTCTTTCAAGGAAAGAACTAAGTTTTGTAAGTAATTTCAAGGAGCATATTGCTTTGTTTAAGGATTTGATACAATAGATTTGAGGTGACAGGGTAGCTTGTAAGGCAACTTACCTGAATTGTATGTGAACTATAAGGCGGTTTACTGTGTTTTGTTTATATGATATCTTAGCTTATATTTGACTCTATAGCCCAAAGGACAGGCACTGGTTCAGAAAGCAGTTTGATAATCTATCTTTCTTTAAGATATTCCAATATATCAAAACCAAATCGATTAAAACACTTTGTTACTAAGAACAAATAAACTGAACTTGTTAAGGACCTATGTCAGCAGGACAGTGTCCATATTATTGATTCCTTGAAGAGTGAATCCCTTAGGTTATCCCTCCTATAAAGAAAAGGAAGAAGGATGAGAATCCTTGTATCACT
>MU223047.1:2076697-2091348 GCA_018584345.1 Thuja plicata | reverse complement strand
TATATATATATATGCAACATTCAAATTTGATTGTCCTTGAAAACTCTATCCATACCTACAACAAAAAAAAAGTATAGCGATCCCATTATTTTGGGATTAGGGTTTGAAGAAGCAATTTTTTATAAGCATTAGTGTAGGGTTTTAAAATTTTAACTTGATTGTGCACATCAAACCTTTTACTTTCTTCATGTCAATACTATCTGTCACTCGTTCAGTCAATCACCAATTTTTACCTATAATCTGTTAGAATAACTAAGAGGGGGGGGGGAATCAGTGGCCTAAAAAATTAATCCAATAAATCAACCCAAAAAATTTATACCACAAATATAAACCTCTAGTTATCTTCATTCCTACAATGTGTATGCATTTAAATAATCTTATCAAATAACTATTTCTCAGAGTTCACTGTTAATCATTTTTCATAAGCTTTACCGAATAGCAGTCTAGCCTTTACCGAACTACAGTAAATAACTTAGTGTTTACCGATCAGTCATATTTTAGTAATGTGTAAAGAAAAACATCAAAGAAATGAACCATATACACATTTGACACATGGTTTTTTAACGTGGAAATCCTATTAGGGGAAAAACCACTTGGGACCGGTAACCCAAAATTTTTACTGTTATGAAGTGAGCTTGGTGAAGAGCCAACCCTGTTAAAGGTTACAAACACACTATTAAGTGTGACCTTGTTAGAGGATTTAAATATAATAGTTTGTCACTTGATATCTAGCATTTAACTATGCTATATTCATGAGAAACTTTTTGATACTCCTTGGGATGTATCTCAATATATATAAAGGATAGTTAAATACCACTCTGTTAAGAGAATCAATGGTTAAATTGAAACAATATATGATAAGTTCATAAATAAAAATTAATCTTGTAGATGTTCAAATCTATTGTAAGCTCATAATAACTTTCTGATTAATGTTTCTTTTCTTATTCCTTTTCTCCACTTCTTTATGCTCGATGAATGTTGTTCCTTCTTTGTTTCTCGGTGTTTGCAAAAATCTTTAGCTCTGTTCTTCAACTTGTTTGATCAAGACTGTATGAAGACTTCTTATCTTAACCAATATTATCTTCATCATCCTTTCTTATTCTCCCACAATTCATAATGAATTAGCTTGTCTCTCTTATAGACATGATTTCACCGTTTCTAAGTCCTTGTCTTTCTTGTTCTTGATGTGATCCACAAATCTTGCCATTCTTGATTTGAAGCTTGCTTTAGTTTTATCTCATAGATTTCTTCTTGACAACTGGAATAGAACTAGATTTAATCTCTATCATATCTATAGTTTTTAACTGGTCAATGAAAACAGTGTAATCAATCAGTTAACTCCATATTTAGCTCCTACCAACTAAGTCTTCTGTCATTTCTGAACTTCAGTTCTTATCGGTGTTTAACTCCTTGTTTACTCAGTCTTTACTTTAGTTGTCCTCAAGCATCTCTATCCGTTGGGGTTGTCTATATGTCGGGAAACATTGTGACTTTCAGTTCTTCTCGCATATCACTTTGGTTCTGCTTGGTAATGCTTGCTCGGGTATCTTGCTCAGGTATCACTATGACTCTTCTCGGGGTTGTCTATCCGTCAGTGTGCACTATCCGTCAGTCTTTGTTGTCACTTGGTGTATACTAAAATTTTATGCATTAATGATAACATAACCTTTATCTTTTTGGTTCTTTGAAGTATTTGACAATATGTATATGACCAATCAGATTATATAAAGTTGACATCAATGACAATACAATACATTAACTAATTTAATGTCTTGCATTAACTTTCTACATCTTGGTGATCATCAACTTAACATCTTCAAACAGTCAATCAGTTATTGTTGATCATAATCATGCCTAAATCTTCATGATATCCCATGAAACCTGGAGTGAACTAAGTACATACATTCTTGAACAATATCCCACATGCGCGAATTCATCTCTACAATATCCAATTCTCACCGAACCTCTGAACATATTGTTGCACTGGCTAACTTGCAATAATTAAGTTAGAAGAAAACAAATAGATCTTCTGATCAATTATTCTGGTTCCTTTGATTCCTTTGATATGTTGTCATCAATGCCAACACATCCAGTCATTCCAATATGCCAACAATCTTCCCTTTGAAACTGATGGAAACATGTGATGTGAAAAATAAGTAATACAATCCAAAACCAACAATCTCACTTCTATAAAGATGAAGAAGATCAATAACAAAGACCAAAGATTAGTGATGTTCAACCAATTTACATGCACAATAGTAGAAAATAAAGATAAAAATGTGAACATGTAATGTAAACTATATGATTGATACAATTAAGAAGGTGCTACAAAAAAAATGATACAACATTAATGAATGATATGATATGCTTTGAAGGGTAGTCAAAAGTGAAAAGATAGTAACTAGAGAAAAGTATAATGACAATGATGACCAAAATACAGCTATGGTGCTCAAAGAGCAGTGATATGTCAAAGGGCATGTATATGATGTAAAATTATAGTTTAGTGAAATGCATAAAATACAAAACCAAGTAAGACAAAGAATTCAACCAACAAATCTTGCTCATACCTTCGATAGAGCCAAAATAGAGGCACCCAACTCCATTTATTTTTCTCTTTGATAATTTTATGTGGGTATGCTCTCCAAACACAACAAAGTTATCCCCAAATGATTCTACATGGAAGGATGAATGAGATGAAAATTATTGCAATGCAATATAATGGAGAATGAAGGATTAAACTAGTGTCTGAAGATGCAAACTACACTAAGAAAACTATGATTTATACACTAATGAGATTAAAATTATATGAAATACTAAATGCTATGGTTTAGCAAGTAAATCTAGAAGAATTTTGACATAATAAAATGAAAGTAATTGATGGATTTATCATGGAGAGGCTCAAATTTATAATATTTTGGGTGGAATGAATTTTTGACATTCAAAATTGGTTGGAGGGCTAGAATGCAATGGGATCAATGAGGTGGAAATAAAGTGTATGAAAATGGAGGGCACATATGGAAGGGTAGTTGTCCATGCAAGATGAGGTGTTTCTTGCACATGTGTGAGAAACCTTGGAAGAGGTGGAAATAAATGAAAAGTGGGGGACACGTGGAAGAGGTGAGAGGCTCAAGAAATCTCACACAAGTGTGAGCAAGCCTCAAAGAAGAAAGTGGAGACAATTGTGTAAAAAGGTAGATGACAATTTAAGAAATGTTGGTGGTTGAATGTGAGAATGTGCTCACACCTGTGTTAGACACATTCAAATTTGGAGAGAACACTAATTGGTTTAGGAATCACACAATTAGATTAATTATTCAAGGTTAGTCCATGATTAATTAGGGAGTAGGTCTAGGGATTTCATGATTGAATTTCTAGGCCAGGTTTAATAATTAATAATCACAAAGGTTAATCTAGAAGGGTGAATATTTAAATAAAATTATTCAAATATTGGGTGAAGGGCTATAATGTGAAAAATTTATTAAAATGTACGACATCATTCGGCCAAGGGGATAATTAATTATTAAATTAATTATTTGGGGAAAAAGGATAAAATAATATAATTAATTAAAATAAACTATATTATATAATTAATAAAATATAAATATATTTAATTAAAGGGTTGGGATAGTTATGAAATTAATAAATTTACAATGGAAAAATTTGGATGTCTACATTTTTCTATTCTTTGATGCGATGCCTGAAATGACATTACGTCAAAGAAGAGAAAATAACGCTGCCCCAGGAGAAGATGGAGGTCTCAGAGTCACAATAGAGTAGCAACAATGAAGGGATATGTATACACCTAAAATTGGGCAATGAAAGTCAAAGAGTTCAAATCAAGTCAAAGCTATTAATTAATTATCAAAGTCATTAATGAATTAAATTCAAGCCATTGATTAATTAAATTAAAAAAATCAAATAACTATATAATTAATTTAATCAATATAGTTAATTTAAATAATTATATCCAACCCTTCTAATTCACATACATGGATAATTTAATTAATTGTTTAAATTAAATAAATCCTAAATTCTCTCAACAACCACATGTGGACAAAATTTAATTAATCAATAAGAGATAAGGACTTGGAGCACATGGATCACTCCAAGGCTTTGCTATCTTGACCCTTCAATTTAAATAGACCAATCTTGTCCCTCCATTTGAGACACCTCAACAAGCATAAATCAATGTTGTCTCTAACCATGAGTTAACTAAACTCACATAAAACTCACCCTCTCGCCCTTGGGAAATCCTATAAATATGATGTGCTCTTAGAGAAAATGATCCATTATCATTTGCATCCACACTATAGTTAAATTCCATTCATGTTTTAGCATAATTGAATTCATCTTAGCATTGTGATGGAAAATTTACATCCATTTGAGCATGTAGATTAGATCATTTAGTTTAATTCATCATTCTCATTATAAGGATTGTCACTTTAGGAATGATTTTACAACTGAGAGCATGATTTTATTCTTCTTAGTTAGAGATCCGTAGGATGTTCTTATTTTTTCAATTAAAAGCTGTTAAATAGTGTACCATCTTAAAAATTAGTACCCATTAATTTGGAAGCTCAAAGATCTTTTTATGCCCTATTTTAGTCATCCCATAGAACATGGATGACTTTATGTTTGATTTTCTTCTTTGTCCTTATTTTTCATCCATTTTTTATCATTTCTTTTGCACCCTTGAGATCCTGAGATTTTTTCTGGGGATTGTGCCTCCTAGGGTACAGGTTGAAGTCAACCTATACCTATGGTATAGGTCAAGGTTGACCTAATCGTGTGGCATTTCTTTCATTGGAACTCAAGCCCATTTCAGGAATTTCACTTTTTCTTGCCCATTTCAACCAACCCTTTTTGTTTTGTCGCCTAAAATTGGTATAAAAGAAGACCTACTCACCTCATTTGGGATCCTTGAATTCAATAAGCAATCCAATTTTTATAAAAGATCCATTACATTCTCAAGCCATAAATTGCAAGATATCAAGTTCAAGGTGCATTCAAGGACTTGAAGCAAAGAAAGGATTCATTGAAGGCATCCATTCCATTCAATCTAACTTGCATTTCCTTCCATAGATCTATCTTATTTCTTCATTGGAGATAGTGGAGTTGTCCATTAAGGGAGGAGATCTACACTCATCAAAATCGCACAAGCATTAAACCATTCAAGCATACTTACATCCATGATCTATGATTTGGCACTTGTAGATCTATTGCATTTGTGAAGACATCCAACATGCTACACTCTACATACAAGCAGTCATACATATTTGTGGATAGAGGATTTGAATCCATCCATGAAGGTTTGACAAGTGAGGTGAATATTTACATTTGTCTTAATTTTACATGTTTTTATTTCAATTAAAGGTTAATTCCTAAATGGGGGCTTGACCAAGGAAATCCCCTTCCCCCAAATAAATTTCCATTTTTCTTGTGTGTCAGAATAGATTTGTATCTTTTCACATTTTTGGGAGTAGATTCGGCTGATTTAGGGTTACAATTTTAGTCAGACATTCATATTTCATATTTTTGGGTAGTGTAGGTATAGGTCAACCTCGACATGTACCCAAGTGAGAAATTTACCTCCTAGTCGACCTATTCCTAGAGCCTTTAGTTTTTCATAGTTGATAGATTTCAATCTTTATGCTCCGGATCTAGCTCTGTTCTGATTTTTGTGACAGTTTGTTGCTCTATTGCCATATTTGATCTTGTGACCTCAACTAGTCCTCAAGGTGAGTTCAATTTTCTCTTTGTCATTTCATAACACTTACTTTGAGATATTATATTAGGTCTTTCTATGTTCTTGATTTCTACATGTACGTTTTATGTACTTGCATTAAATTTAATTAATCAAATAGCCTTAGGTCACTTAATCAAACACAAACAAGTCTCAATTAACATTAATCAATCAATAAAAAATAAAGGGAAGGTACACACACATTTAAAAAGGGATATTTTATATATTCACCTTTTAAAGGAGTTTAATTTTGTATTAGTACCCCCTACATCCATTTTGGTTGTGCTAATCTAATTTGGGTTCTCTTGTAGGCTATATTTGGGGCAGGGATAACTTTAAGAAACCCCCTCCTAGGAAAAAGTGTAAAATTCTGGCGAATACTACATTAATTTAGGGGAAGATTTTTCTTGATGAAGGCAATTTTTTTTCCAAATTAGGAAAATAATATAAAGGTGAAGGTAATTTTTTCCCCGCTGAATGAAAATTCCATAAAATCTTGGCGAATAATACATTAATGTGGGGGAAAATATATATTGTATGAGGCAAATTTTTTGATTTTGAAGTAAAAAAAATTATAATATATGAGGTGAATGATTTTCTTTTTAAGGGAAAAAAAATATTTGTACTAGCGAATTTTATGTGCCATTTGAAAATATATTTATTTTATTGGCTAATCTATCATTAATTATGGGAAAAATAAATATTTTATTAGCGATTTTCAAAAGATGGGACTCCTCAATGCGTCATGTGAGCCAACGCCTACTATTCACTTGTTTCTAGATTAAACACATTGGTATCGATAAGCATGAAAAGTTATAGCGACACGCAACCTAACAGTAACATCCATCAGTTTATAATGTTAAATGTATTATTTGAGACCATTTGGTTATCCTAGATCAATGGCTGAAGTTTAATTTTGGCCCAATTTCTTAAAGGAAACAGATTTCTCCAAGAAGTCACCAGAATGATGACATGTATCCAATTAATCTGCACCATAACCATTATCTAATTAATGCAACATCATGTAATGACATCATTATTTACACGTATCAAGTTTTACATCTCTTTATGTGGACGGTTGATAATGTATCACAGTTGCCATTAATAAAAGAAATATTTTATCATTGACACTAAATCTGGCTATTTCTAATTTCACATAGTCGTGCATTTAATATGAAATATTTACAAAATTTTGAAGGAAAAATGAACTAATTTCACACACTCGTGCATTTAATATGAAATATTTATAGAACTTTGAAGGACAAATGAATTAATTAGGTTAGAGAAAGAATTGAGGGCTATTTATAAATGATCTATGCTTCTTTCTTATTTAATTCTTCTTTGGTTTGGGTCTGCCTCTGCTAGTGCTTGAAAGATTGCCTTTGGTTTAGGTCTTTAGGCTGTATAATTTATGATATTCTCGTAGTTGTTTTTTTGAAGATGGACACTCCTATCCGTTTGATAAGAACATCTGCGGAGGACCATAAGGCCTTTTTGGGCCCGATCTCAAACCAAACCCTTGAATTAGTTTGCAAGGAGTTTGGAGCCTTAACAAATGAGGCTGTGAGGATGGTATTGGGCCGTGAATTTTTGGAAAACATTGATAGGTACCGAGTTAACACAGACATTATGTCTTGTTTATTAGCATCTCTTATAGACCTCAGGGGAGAGAAGGTGGATATGCTCCTTCTGTTAAGGAAGCTATTCAAACATGAATTTCTAGGTGATGTTGTTTAGGTTTTCATTTATGCACAATTAGGGGTGGGGATCCCTTGGACAATTGATTTACGCAAGCTTTTTGAGTTAGACCAAAATGTGTCCATGCAAAATTTTCTTTTGAACCTAGATGTTCAACAGTTGACGCACCATAGGAAATGGGCACAAATTGGTAGGGATTTTCTTCACAAATGGTTTCTTTTGGATGACTTGGTGGACTACAGATGGTTGTATGAATTCGTAGAGCTTATCATTTCTGAAGAGTTCTACCTAGACAAAGGGGTAAATCCTTAGTGTTGTGTCCCTATGGCCTCCGCCTAAAATTTTGAAATTTTCACTCTAGTAGGTTTTGTTTTTCCACTACCTCGCAACCTCCCTCATTCTGTCTTTAAAATTTTGTAGGGACTTCAAGTCTCCAAGTCTGAAATTGTAAATTTATAGAAAATATTAATGAAAAATTTGCAACTTCATTTCAGTTTGTTTTTATGGATTTAAATTTAAAATATGTATGTGTGACATATGTAATTTTATAATTTGAGAAATAGAAAATGAACCAAACAAATGTTAATGTATGTGTGTTATTTATTTAACAGTAATAACTTAATATTACTTAACTTTTGCATGTATCATGCCACATGTGTGCGACTGTCAAATTGTAAAAGTTTAAAGTATTCAGTTATTCTTTAAACTTTAAAGTAAAACTAAAATCTAAAATTAGCCAATGCCAAATATCAATTCATAAAACATATAATAATTACAATGTCCTGAATTTTGACTCCCAGTCACGTCGAGTGAATATTGCCTCTTTGGTTGCCAAGTTGTCTTCCATCACTGGCAACTACACATGGTATGTACATTTTACTATCAATTATGAGTATTGATACCGTTGAAACATACCTTAAACCTATTTTTTTAGAACCCTAAATTTTAAAAGTATTAATCAAGACTGTTGATTGATCATAGATCAATGGATGGAGTTTTATCTCGGGCCCAGTTTCTTGAAAGAAATAGTTTTTTGCAAGAATTCTACGGAATGGATACACATCGCAAGGTTGACATGATAACTTGCAAGAAATGAATGTCTTGTCAGAGTGACAGTGACATTCTTTAAATATGATGATCCACTCGCTAGTCATCAGGCACATCACACAATTTCCAAAATTGTACTAGTACACAATGTAGTTATTAGTATAGTCACTATATTAGTAATTTCCCACACTCATGCATTAATGGGAATGATTTACCTAAAGATATGGAAGATATAGAACATGACTATTTATAGACATTCTTGCTTGCTTCTTCATCAATTTCAATTTTATTTTGCCTTTCAACCTCTGCCCTCTGGTTTTAAGTTTTTAGATATATAGATTCGTAGAGTTTCAATTTTTGTGTGTAGTTTGAAGATTTAGGTTTTTAGTTTAGGGCATCAGGGCTCTGCAAGTAGAGATGGACACACCAATTAGGTTGAGAACCACATCCACTGATGAGTAGAAGCCCTTTTTGGGCATGATACCATATGAAGTTCTCACTTTTGTTTGCAAGGAAGTGGGCGCTTTCATTAACATGTTTTGTTGATGGTGCTTGACCATGAGTTCATTTACAAAAAGAAGAGATACTGTGTTAGCATGGACATTACATCCCACTTCTTGACATCTCTCCTTGACCTCGAAGGAGAGAAGGTAGACATGCTTATGCTCTTGTGGAATGTTTTCAAGGAACAATTTTTGGTGGAAAACATCAAATTTATTGTCTTCGCACAACCAGGGTTGGGGATCCCTTGGGCTGATGAAATTGAAAAGCTTATCTAGAGAGGAAGCAATGTGGAAAGGAAACCCTTCCTACTGAACCTTAATGAAAGGCAGCTAATGCGGCATCGAAAGTGGACGCATCTGGGGAGGGACTTCCTGTGGAAGTGGTTTCACCTCGACGATGGGGTGGAGACAGACTACACCTGGTTCGACAAATTTGTGGAGATTATCCTCCAAACAATTATTCTCAAACATGTATGGAGATGAAGACCCTTATTGTTTCTTTTCTTGAAACAGTGATTTCCACAGTTCATTTTGTTTTTTTTTGTTTTTTGTTATATGATCAACCAGTGCCCTTGTGGCAACAAATTTTATAACTATTTTTTAGGGATACTTCTTATTCAGTGATTCACAGTCATACCATTTTGTATGGGTTTATGGTGCGACTATAGTCTAAAGTTAAACTCTATAATTATAAAGTATATTATAATATTAGTGATGCAAATTTTTGAAATAATTAATGAAAATTTTGCTCTTCAACTGAAATGAATGATAATAGATTGTCTGGACTCTCGACTCTGTAATTTTTTTTAAATATATAAATGCAATTGCATAATTATTATAATTTTTCTATCTTCGTCCGGAAATGAGACACGTATCAGTGTGTGAGATAATATATTGTCTATGTAACTTTGTTTAATTGTAATTTTGTAAAGAAATCTAAAGACTAATAGTAATATATTGATAAATAATAAATAATAAATTATATTCCCATTCACATTGCCATATCAATGTTTGAGATCATATCAATATGAACCAAACAAATATAACAATGTTTAATGTATGTTTATTATGTGTGTGATTTATATAAGAGTAATAACTTAACTTTTCCATGTCAATGTATTATGTGTCATGTATGCGACTGTGGAATTATAAAATTTTAAAGTGGAATTATCAGTTTCCATTTTATGGGTATGATAATTAGATATTTATCAATTTGCATTTTATGGGTAGTAATAATTAGACATTTATCAGTTTGCATTTTATGGGTAGTAATAATTAGACATTTATCTATGATTGTAATATTTTAATTAGTTAATTTTATATTAGTCAGTTTCAATATTTAATTTAATTTAAATTTAATAAATTTTTGGCGTATGGTGTTATGTGTAACTGTATTTCTGGCGACCGTTGGATGAGCAGAGATCAACGACGTACGGTGTATTTCAGGCTGAAAGGGAAAATAAATCCTATTTCGAAATCACGACATGTGTCCACTCACACAATCGGTGTCATTCAATAAATATAATTCAAAGTTTTTTCATTTATTTCTTTTTAGTTTAACAATATTTTAAATTCTATTTATGAAAATCAAACTAGTAAAAAATGTATAAAAATTTATCATAGCATATAAAAATGGGTTTTTAGTTTTATTAGTTTGTTTTTAATGACGTGTGAGGTGACTAGGTGACTGTGTGTGAGGTACTATACTACTGACAAGTGAGAAGCCAAAATTTAATGGGACCCGCAACACATGATAGTGATTTCCATCGACCGCTGGATGAGCATAGATCAAAGACATGCAGTGTATTTCGGGTTGAAAGGGAAAATAAACCTCATTTTTGCAAACCTATTCCAGAATTATGACACGTTTACACTCACACAATTGGTTTCATTTGATGATGACGTGTGAGGTGACTAGGTGACTATGAGCCTACGTATGACGTACTCTACTACTGACAAGTGACAAGCCAAAAGTAAATGAGACCCATGACACGTGATAGTGACTTCCATGACTGTTGGATGAGAAATATATCAACGACCCAAGGTATGTTTCAGGCTTATTGGTGAATGGTCACTTATTTTTGCAAATGTCCCCTAAAAATAGGGCACGTGTCATGAATTACCACTCAGCTAAGTTTAATCAAAATCAAAATTGGAGTAAAATAGTAACTTAACATTTAATAAGTAATAAGCTCAATTTCGGGTCCTAGTGACCTCTGATATTTGTAATGTCAAACAATTAAGTGACATGTGTCCTAGTGACCTCAAGTTTTTGGAGAAGCAATAAAATTTAACATGAGTCACGACTGATGACTCAGTACTCACGATTGTACAATTTTAACCTAAGTTTTAATATTTTCAGTTTTTACTAGTATACTGTATTGGAGATTTAGAAATGGGTTACAACTTATAGGTTGAGGATTGAGGAATGCAACAGAGTCTCTCAGCTTGTTGCCCACTCATAGTCTACACAAATTGAATTTCCAGGTAAAATAATGAACACCCACATCCCACCCTTTAAATTTTTCAAATCTAGTGGTTTACTGTTTAGATTGTAGGCATAAAATTAGGGTTGAATTTTTAATCACACCTATAAATTGTAGCTGCCACCTGTGTAGAATTATTTGAATTTTCCTAAAAGTAAATAGTAATACCAATATACCATGATCCACGATGGAAAAAACAAATACCAAGACTACGAATAAAAGGAAAAGAAAGGAAACAAAGATAATAGACTTCCACAAACAGGTTAAAACACCAGGTTTCATTGATGAATTCCATGATATTTTTGATCCTGTTATCCATGGAAATAAGGGAATCATGGAAATTAGATTTGCACTTGAAAATAAGTGGAAATATCTAATGAAGGATTCAAAATTTTTTCCATTTAACAACACGGTAAAGGCAAAGACAAATAACATTGCATCCTGGGTCGCTGGGTCAGCACGCATGGCACTACCTCAAGTATTCACTTGTCTAGAAATTGTCATGCTCTGCACTGAAAATTATGATGAAAATAGAAAATAAATTGTCAATAAAAATACTCAGGAGGAAATTTTTGATGAACTACAACTAATTATATGTTTGAATTCATCTGTTGATATTCAACCGAGTTGCAGAAGTGATGATAAACATTATCAGTTAATGTATTATCATTGATGTCAACTTATTCAAGTATTATTATTATGGAAAACATTTGTTATGAATTGAAGATCTGGAACAAACAATGTTTATGTGGTCAGAAAATGAAGAGTTCTGTATACACCAAGAGACAGTGATAACCAAGTAAAACACAATGTATACCGATCACAGTGATAACCGAGCAAGGGATTGTCGACACAATTATTGATAAAGAAATTTAATCAAACCAAGGCTGAATAAGATGTTGAGATGGAAATTAATGATTTTGAGGTAAAAGACAAAGTTAGTTATTTGATCTAATGATTATTAAAATTCAGTGAAGATCGAATGGCAAAGATTGAAACATTTTTTAAACACAACTGCCGAGTAATCAAGCGGGAAAATCAACGATGGAAATTAAGCATAAAAATTTGAAGGATGAAAATTAAATGATACATGATGTCTAAATAAGAGATAATAAATATATACATGATGTGATTATGCACACATGCAAATTTTATGCATTACTGATCAAATTGGTTAAAGATAGAATCAAGCGTTATTCTACAGACATCGCCGAGCAAACAAAGGAAAGAGCATTATCGAGTAGAAAAAGTATGAAGAATGAGATGAACTGAAGTGAACAAATTGATCAGAGGCATTATGTACTTATCATAGATCTGAATATCTGCAAATCAGAGTTGTATTTGAATAAGATCATTACTATATCAGTTTAACCATTATTACAGATAAATCTCTTAACCGAGTAGGACAGTGAATTCCTTATTATGACATTAAGAGAATGTTGATTGTTTTCTTATTGACCCCATAGTGAATGCATGGTCAAGAGAGAATTGTTAGTTTAAAATACTCTAACCAGGTCTCATTTAATAGTGTGCATTGTAACCTTTAACAGGGTTGGCTCTTCACCGAGCTCACTTCATAAGAGTGAAAATATTTTGGGTTACTGGTCCTAGGTGGTTTTTCCCTCAGTAGGGTTTCTATGTTAAAAATCTATGTTTCAACATGCATAAATGTTGTGGATTGTTATTTTACTTTACACTTTATTTTATTGACCTAGATCAGTAATCATAGTATTAATTTACCGACACTCGGTAAACACTATTGATGAAAGTTTAAGATTACATAATACATTTTCACTGAGTTGAATTATATGTTCGAATTTGTTTTGGTATACATCTGGAGAAATTCGGGACTATAGGATAATTTGTGAGGAAACTAACTCTAACTGATTAACCCCTCTCTTAGGTATTCTAACAATTTTGTCACTAGTACATTTGAGGTCAAATTTCGACGGCCATTTGTCAGATTTCCAACGCTCATTTGTCGGTATTTCAACACATGAGTCCGTCACCATTTTTGCGTAGGAAATTGTGACTGAAGACAAATCTATCAGTTTACCAACACCACATCACGTTGGAAACTTGCACATGACAAAAACTTCATGATGACATTTCCTACGGTTCATCCATCAGCATTCTGACACCATGACCTATCAGAAATATACAATCTCTTTCAGAAATAACTGTCAAAAACATATCCTTTCCGACGACAGTTTCCACCTAATTCTGACAGATATACCTGTCAGATATATAGCATTACTATTGAAGTTTCTATCAAAAAATTTCTATTTGCGACACTGTAACTGTTAGAATAGCGACAGTCGTGCAACATTTCTTTGACAGGTTGCCCTGTCGAACGTATAGCATTACTGTCGGAAGAATTGTCATAAATTATGATTCTCCAACATTTTAATTGTCAAAGGTATAGCACTGTTGTCAAAAATTAATTATGAAATGTTGAAAAACTGACGGATATGCACATTAAAGATAAAACAGCTCAAGAGACCATCATAGGTTCTCTCTTTCTTTGGTCTATATTATTGACAGAATGTTTTACCTTTCATTAGCTCATCAAATCCGGGGATTTGAAAGAATTTAATAGAATATTTTCATGACAAAGTATATTATTTAAGTTGACGTTGCACGAATTTATCTACTTTGCACACTTGTAGACTATGAGGATAGCGATAAAGAAGCATAGCCATGGTAGGAGATGCTTATTTATCGCCGTCTTCATAGTATACAAGTGCACGAAGTAGATAAATTCGTGCAACGTCAACTTAAATAATATACGTTGTCATGAAAATATTCTATTAAATTATTTCAAATCCCCAGATTTGATGAGCTAATGCAATGTAAAACATTCTGTCAATAATATAGACTGAAGAAATAGACAACCTATGATGGTCTCTTGAGCTATGTTATCTTTAGTCCTAGCTACTGTCCTAGCTACCTATCGATTGTCGAGAATAATCACCGCCTTGCATTTATGTACATTGCAAAAATTGATCCCAGTCTCACAAAAACATTTTACACTTGTACATCTCATCAATACTGGAGGCCTAAAGTAATTTTATACGATCACTAGAACATTTTGTACATGGATGAGAAACAGTATCCAAAGTTTCTAGATAACCATTTTTGAGAAGAGGAATGAGTGTAGGCCAAAGAAGGGAT
>MU223047.1:2052279-2069874 GCA_018584345.1 Thuja plicata | reverse complement strand
CCAGTAATATCAACAAACGTGAATCCAAACATTTGAATACAGTGAATCGATATCCTTGAGCACAAGCACCAATAACATCAAATAATAGAGATAAAGCACTGGCTAGGGCACGACACTAGTAGAATGCAGTCATTTTAGAGAGAAACTCCCTCAACAATAAAATGAAATGCATTCAAATATGATGCCAGAGGCTCGAAAGATGAAGAAATCACATACCTTCTCCCGCGCTCAGCTGTCACTCCTTTTCTCCCACTCTCCAATCAAAATAAAAATGATTAGGCTATTTCACATTTTTTTTTAATGTATACCCTGAATCTGTTGGAATTCTGATGGTCAATTAAACACCCATTGGAATACTGACATCATCGGGGCCTATTACAAAAAAAAACACCAAATTCGTAAGAAAAAGTTACCCGTCGGAAACTTCTGTCAAAATTTGGCCCCAAATGTAGTAGTGTGTCGATAACTGAGACTAAATTTTCTAGTTTGTTGGACCTAGGGTTTGAAGCACAAAACTCAAACATGCACATTGACCTGGGAAAGCTGGCAGAGAATTATGAAAAATAGACGAAATACAGAAAGATTAGTATATTAGAGGAATAAAAAGAAGTTCTAGTCTAGATCAAGATCATAAGCCTCCTTATAATTATGATATTTTTGTGCAATGGGTTCAGGATAGTATTTAATTGCTAGAATTTTTTTTGGGATTGGATAGTAACAAAGAAGTGGATGCCAGTATGCTTGAAATGATTTTTCATATTCATTGTGAAAAAGAACCAGTAAAATATAATTTTATTGAGCACATTGTTCATTGCATGCAAGAACATTACTAATGATTAAAAGAGGTTCATAGAAGACATTTCGGTTCACAACCTACTTGTGCTATCTTATTTTAGAAAAGCACCGTGCAATATTTTAGACAAACAAGCTTCAAAGTCAGGTCCAAAATGCAATATATGAATGTACACCTGACATAAGGATGAGTGATAACAAAAGGAACTATAACAATTTTGTAGACTTATTTTTGGCACCAATGTATCACAAAATTATAGGCACTCCATTGCCTATATTTCCTGTGTGTTGTATAGATTGCATTTAACTTGAAAGTGAAATACAATTGGCTGACTGGTACTTAATGGAAGACTACACTATGTTAAGGTTTTACGGTTTAGTGGTAGAACCCTAAAAAATTCCAATTCATGTTACAGAGAGGGTATTTACATTGTAATATGTTCAAAAGATGGAGAGCATAGATGTACTCTTTAATAGTCAGAAAAATAAAATGATATTTCCTTCCTTGCCTTTCTCATTTGGAGGGTTCACATTTGAGAGAAGAGGATTCAAAGTGGTACAATTTTTTTTTTTCAATTTTCGCTTTGTTGTTGACAGTCACTGGAAGTATGATCCACTAAAAATAATTGGAACAAAGGTTAGAGTGAATGAGAACTCCACAAGAAAATGTCAACATGAGAGTATACCATTGATAGAAAATTTTGAAAACATGGAGTCGTGGGACGAGGTCAAAAAAGAGATGGAGAAATATGCTGCTAAAAATAATATTTCAATACAGGAATTGTCATCACAAATTATGAAATTGCACAAATTGAAAGGAAAAGTGCAGCACATGAAATCCTACAATTTCTACCAGGAAGTTACTCAACCATCTAAAAAAGTTATTTCAAAACACCTAGTGCTTCAATGTAAACATGGTAATTAGACTGCAACCAAAATTTCTGATTTTTGGGAAATGAGGAAGAGTCTCGACGAGCCAAAGACCTTTGCAGATCTTTATGATTTGGAGGAGGATGAAATATTTAGCGATTTGTGGAATGAGGAGCATACTGCTGAAGCATATCATATCGATGATGATCGTCAATATAAAAAGGATTAGCAGGATTATATGAATCCCACATCTACTAATGTATATTCAATTGGTATAGGTGTCGATGTGTCCACAAAAAAAATGGCAAAGGGGCAGAGATTGTAGAAAAAATGGGTTTTCCAAGTAGGGGTGGTCTGGGTCCCACATGAGAAGGGAATTAGTATCCAATTTCCACACCCACTCCACCAAAACATGGTGGGACACCAGTAATTGGAGGTTCATTAGAAAAAGGTACTACTCAATCTCATACCCTTACACCTTCATTTGTTCCAGCTTCAAATCTAGTTCCACCTTTTCCAAGGACTCAGATTCAATCTGAATCAAGTGCCACTCCCACTAGTGGAGATGGCAAGGGTAGTACTAGTGGTCTAAAAAGGTCATTATTAGTGGACATAAATTCAGTGGATATGAGAGATCAAGGTAGTGTAAAGAAGCAAAAGGTTATGACAACAATTCCAATGGTGTATGTGATTGTGAGTCTAACAATTTCCACACCTTCAGGACAAAACCCTTCGAATAGTCTAAAAAATCCACTTGTAATGGGTCCGGGTGTTATTGTTACTAATCATAATGGTGCAATTATTAGAACCACAGGTGGAAGCTCATACATCACTACAAGTTCTATTTCACCTTTCAAACATTCAATTGTGTCAGAATACCCTAATTTTTGTTTCAATGATTTTGTAATAATTTTGAAAAAACAAAACATAGGAATAGAGAAAACACTAAGACATTGAAGAGGGATGCATTTTTTGTAGCTCGTGATGCATAACCTTCATTGAATAGTTTCTTTCCCACATATGACCCAAACAAAGAAATGATGGAGTTCATGGTTGTTATGCCCCCAGCTAGAGATAAAAATCCACTAGAGAGCCAGATAGATCCATCTAAATTTCAATTCAACACCATCCAAATGGATTTATCCAAAATAAAAAATGTGGACAAGATAAATGTGTTGAAAATGACCAACCAACTAGTCTACAGTTCAGTGATGAAGTTGGAGAGAGAGAAATGAAAGCTTCAGGGCAGAATATAAAAGTTACAAGAAGACCTAGAAAATGAAAAGGCAAAGGAGAAAGAAGCAGATAATAGGTGCAAAGAATTATACAAAAGGATAAAAAATTCATCCTCTAAAGAAGAAATTGGATAGCAATAACATATGGAGGTAGAACTAAAAATTGTGAGGGAAAAATTGGAAGAGAGCAATAAAAATCTTGAGGATGAAAAAGCCTCTTCATTAAATTTTTACAAAAGCGTGGAGAGTGCGACACATGTAACCAATAACTTAAAGAAATAAATGGAGGATGAGAGGGTAAAATAAAAATAGTGGAAGAGAAAGAAAACCAGTGGGAAGAGGAAGAAGAGAAAATAAAAATAGAGTGAACATCGGTTGTCAGAATTGAGAGAAGAGCTAAAGAAGTCAAATAATACAATTAAAACTTACAATAATAGCTTGAATGACCAAGTGAAAAATACAGTCAAGCAAATAAAAAGAAACCTTTGGGGGAAAATAAATGTGACTGGTGATATGTTTTCTAATTGGTTTGAATTGAATGAATGTCTTAGAGATGTTTTTGGGAAGCTCAAAGAACACATTAAGAAGAAATTTTTTTTTGTCTAAGAGAGAAAACTGTAAAATAAATTTTGCATCAGATCAACACAACCAGTGACAGGCATTTGGAAATCAAGGGAATTAATGATCACTTTTGTGCATCAATAAAAGAAAATTCTATCTTTCAAAAATGTCAAAAACTAAAGGAAGTAGAGGAAACTCTTTCCTTAGTTGAGAGAAATCTCACCAAGATGAATCAAACAACAACTAAAATGATAGGTCTTGGTTTGCCAAGTCCTGGTCCTAGTAACTCATTAACAAATTTCATTGGAAGAGAAGCTTATAAAAAAAGGTTGCAGGACACAATGAGGACTGATTTAGGCAATCTTCCCGAGGACACAACTCATGAAGGCATTGCAAAGTGCATCAAACCATTGAAAAATTTGAATGAAGTATTGGAAGGATCATTGCTTTCAAGTCACTCTAACAAGTATAAATGACCGATGAGGTTGCAAGTCATTTACTATAACTTGACAAATATTGACCTTCCAAATGATGCAGATGGAGCATACTAAACAAACTGGTAGAACCATCTCATCAATCATAGTATGTGAAAGTACTTTTAGTTTCAATCATCTCTAAATTATTTTTCTATTGGCTTGAATTGAATTAAAAGTAACAATTTTGAATTTTTTTTTTTAACAAGATCAATGTAGCAGATGTTATAGTTCTATTGCTAATTTACTAAACTGGCCTATCAAATGTAGAAATGTACAGTTGTAGAGATGTTGTACTGGTCTTGACTCTTACTGATTTTGATTTTGAGACTTCACATTAGGCAAATCGACCTAAAGCTATTATTTCTCCCTTGTTTATATAAAAGGGAATTTAGGGTCATTTGCTAAGGGCAATCAAATTAAAATTGGGTTACAAGTATTGACTCTTGAGTCATAATTCATTGTCAATTCACTTTTGCAAATAGAATCACACAGATTTGTGTTCTTACTACTATTAATGAATGAATTTTTACATTGTGTCATGTTTGTAAACAAATTAATGAGAATCTCTATTTCTAAGAATTGTATCATATGAATTGCTATGTTTTAAAAAAAATAAAAAAAAATCTTTAAGAATTGTACCATATGAGATGAATAATGAAAATGAAAACCATTATTAATTGTAGAATTCATGACATTATCAACCACATTCATGTTTTTTACATTGGAATATGGTATTATACATGATTGATGATGAGATACAGAAACTGATAGTAGACTACAACAAAAAGTTTAATATATACCTTGGACTTGCTAATTATACAAAGATTCAAGTTTCCACATCATATCATTATTGGCATCCTCGGATTCATCACCATCAACTTCATAGCTTCCTTAGTTCTTCGATATGTTTTCTTCACTCTGCATACCTTTGCTTAACTCATGTTTAATGCTAGAATTACCAGTACCGATACATGATTCAATGAAAGTCACATCATTGTCTCTGGCCTCCCACTTTGGTTTGAAATGTTGCCCAACCCTCTTCTCTATCATTTCTTCCTCCATAATTCCAGTGCCTTGTCATAAGGAAAAGTATGGACTTCATACCTGGATGCATAGAGCCTCAAGAAATTTTCCAAATTCTTGTCTAGTTTGTTTCTTATATTTGAATTTAGGAACCCCAAAGCACTAAAAACTCTCTCATCCTCCACTGACCCCAATATCATGGTAAGACATAAATCAACAAGCTTGAAATTTTTTGATATTGAGTCAATCAACATTTTTCTCTCAGCTAGATATTTCCAAATCCTTGTTGTTGATCCATCTTCCTGGGGGTTCTGCATAATATTATATTGTTCCCTCATTGTCTGTGAAAAATGGCCTGATTGATCTCTCAAACAAGATTCATCTAAAATTCCATTTAGAGTTACTCCATTTGACTCTTTGGTTTTGCAAAAATGAGCTATCAAAGTTAGTAGCTTAGTTTGATAATCTTTCAATTTGTTGATACTCCAATATCAAGGAAACACAATAGACATGGATTCAAGTCATTTTACTGGAGTGATATTTACTAATATTTCTCTAATATTAGAGGAAAGATCATAGGCAGTGCGCTTCATAGAAGTAGTTACAAACTTAAGGATCTTGGTAAAGTCTTCCCTTTTAACACTTGATATTTGCATCCTGTGGTTCCTTCCTGGTTCTTCAAACTCGAGCCTGAAAAATTTGTACATTAGTATCTCAAATATGTGTACTTCAGCACATAACTCCCCATTTTCACTGATCTTTAAAAAGTTGTCAGGATTGTCCAAATCTGTGATTTTAAGCCAACTAGAAAATTTTACATCATCACACGATCAATATAGATTATCAAGCATCATGCATGTCAATTTATGAAGCGCATCATATTATGTAATATACATTTCTCTTTGCTGGACCTTTTTCATTATATTTCTCATTTCCTCTAGTAGGGGGAGAAGATCTACTAGCATTAAGAGTGTCTCTACATTACCTAACCTTCACAATAGCTCAGTAAATTTGGGCAGCCTTGCTTCTTCACGACTTGAGTTTATTAGACCAAGCAATGATTGATATTCTGAAAACACTCGATGCGCTAGTCCATCCAAAGAGATCCATCTAGTATCATTATCCTTCATAAGCTTGTTCTCGCCAGTTAGTCCTTTGACAAAGTGTTGAAATTCCCTCAATCATTTCAGACTTCGACAAAAGTATTGCTAGAGCTCTTTGATTAAAACTTCAAATTTTTTGTACTGGAGCATGCTTGCTGACATTTCCAAAAGATAGATTCATTCTATGGGCCATGTAGTGAATGGGAGTAACGTAAGGTACACAAGAAGATTGTATATTTGTGCAAAGACCACCCCTGTGGCCTTGCATTACTGAAGCTCCATCTGCTCCAACACACACCAACTTATTGGCAATCGTCATGTCATTTATACCTCCATATTCAATTAGAGAACTCTTTACTAGTTCAAATAAATTTTCCACTATCACATTATCCTTCATTTTTGCAACACTCAGTAGATGAGGTTGGTGGATAAATTGTGTACAGTATAAACATGCATGAATATCCACAAAGTATTATCTACTGTTGTAACCTCATCTAAAGACAATGCAATAAAATTTGACTCTTTAATATTTTCCTTTAGATCCTCTTTTTCAACCTCGGCAAGATAACTTGCCCATTCCCATCCACTATTTACTAACCAGTGGCTGTTAGGATAGTTACAAACTTTTAGAAAGTGTACTAAAGAACTCAATGATGGGTATTTTTTCATAGGATGCCCTCTGCTCAAAATATTAAAGACAACACTTAACTAAATAACTTTTCCCATTAGTTCTACTTCCATTGCTTTTCCAAAACAAGCTTCAATAGAGCCTTTAACTTGAGCAGGCTTCATCTGTATATTATACTAAAATTTATATAATTCTACATTCCTAACATGGAGAGATTTGTCCTTTATTTTCCATCTTATCACTAATTTTTCAACTCCATCTATGGTTGTCTTTTCGTAAAATTTACCCATATGCTTCTCTATGGTGTCGATTTTTAACTGCAACCTCTTTTCCTTCTTATTTATCTTGGTGCAAATCTTACATCTGAATTCTACGAGAGGTTGATCTTCAATTGGATTGTCCAATGGTTCAATGAATGGATACTTTGACACCCATTCTATTTGAAAATTCCTCGACAATTCCCACTTCCGATCATTTTTTGATCCCCTATCCTTCTTTGAATTGTTTTTTCTTTTCTTTCCCTACACCATCATCATCTCTGACATTCTCATTCTCATCCAAGTCGATTATATCTTTATGGATACTTAGGGTATTTAACTGAAAATTTTCCTCAAGTTCATCGTGATCTAAGATATCAAGTTTTCCTACTTCTTTAATATGTCATGTAGTTTCTGTTGGGTTTAATGGGAAGTACTACTGAGAGGGGAGGGGTGAATCAGTACCTCTAAAATTTTTTCATATCCTTTAATCAATTAACCTTGGTAATCAATTGCATATCCATTCAATCTGATCTACACTATCTTTGTGAGAGTTATATTATTTCATAACATTAATAAACATATGAATCATTCATAGAAACATTCATGAACATAATTGGCACATAACAAAATATATGATATCGCTGAAAAATCCTATTAGGAAGTAAAAATTGTTGTGGGGATGGCACCCACAAAACTTCACTATCTGTAGAATGGAAGGGGCTGGTTAAGGCTTATAATTTTGATCACTTTTGATGATCTACCCTATTAGGAGTATCGATGGAGACCTATTAAATTCTACTCTATTAAGAGCTTTTAGCAACACTGTTAAGTGTGCACTCGGTTAAGAGATTTGATATAGGATTGTTAAATCCACCTTACAAGAAAGAATTTCTTACACTTTTCTTCACTTGTTAGAATGAAAGAAAATTACAAATTGAACTGGTAAGTGAAATCTCCTATTGCTGATACAGATCCTATGTAGTTCATATAAAAAATAATATCACCTTAACTGTGATTGAATATTACCTCTGATTATCGGTTTCCTCTGTTCTTGATTCTGCTAACCAAATCCTTCTTTCTCTACTCTGGTTCTTGAAACTCTCAATTCAATCCATAGATGTGCTCATTTTTTTCTCCTCTCTCTTCCACACATATTCTAATGAATGATTACATCATCTATTTATAGATGGATTGATTTCATCGAGTTGATGATAAAAACAATGTTAACTCTAAGATCAGGTTTACAACTTGCACCTAGATCTCCTAGTCTATGTGCTTTAAATTATTTAGACTAATTAAAAAACTTACATTAATGTTCCTTGTCCCTAAAGAAATGGATTTAAAGAAAATTAAATATCCTATAAATAGAATACCCTTTCTTTATCTGACGTGGAAGTCCGATCCACATTTTGCGGGCTGCAATTGACTTTCAGTTCTGTCTTTCGGTCATGCTTGACTATCCTTCAGTTTTTACTGTCGGTTGCACTGAATCTATTTCATTGGTCTGCACAGTAACTTGCATTTTGGGTTCCTCTGTCAGGTTCCACTTTAACTCTCTACATTGTGGTTTTCAGTTTACACACTACCTTGTGTCATCAGTTCTCTTTGTAATTAGTCATTTTTGGTGATCTACCAATCTGCTCTTCAGTTTGCCCTTTACTGTCTTTCGATGTAAGCATACTGAAAGTGTTTCTTGAATACTAATGACAAATTAATATCATTAATCTCCCCCTTTGACATTATTATCAAAAATTGATGTGCAAAATACTAACAAAATGTTAAGTATATACAACATATATAATCCTTAGTCATTTAATGACTCCCCCTATGTATATGTCGGTATATCTGTACATAAGATATATTTTTCTTCTATATATCACTGTCTTTTTATCAATATACATATACATATGTACCTTTTGACCATTCTGACTAAATGTACATAACATTTTCAATGATATTTTGTACAAGTATCATATCCCCTTTTTTTTGATATTAAGGGCAAAGGTCAATTTCCTTAGAGCTTATAAAAAAATTGTGAATGAGAAGAATTCATGTCTTCCATCATTTTCTCCCATTGCTCCTTCAGGTTTTCTAGATCCATTTGCTCAATTTTTATCTTGGCATTCATATCATAGATGTTGTCGGCTATAGACATCTCGAGAGTTTCTATCAGTTGTCTTGCAAAACTGATATGCTGTTGTAGCAGTGTGAGATTTGGTAGAAGTTGAGCCTATAGTTCAGTTACTTCTTCTCTGAATCATGTTTCTGCTTCCCACAACTCTTTCCTTAACTGTTTTACTTCAATGATCTTTTCATAATGTAGTTTGACTGCATTTTGTCCATCGGTTGTTAGGATACTAGCATTGTTTTCTAGATTTGTATCCAACTTAGTTATGTTGTCATTATTTTCTTGAGTGAAATTTTAAATTGTGCTTAGCTTTTGGATTAAGGTTATAGCTTTAGATATAATGTGATCTAATTTTAATATGAATTCTGACAGCTTTACCTTATTTTTGGCCACTTCTTGGCTAATGTTCTCTAGAAGCTTTTGTTGATATTTCATTTCTTCTCTATCCTAAATAGCTTTCTTAGCATCAATGTTTTGAGTTGTGATGGCATCGATGAGGATAGCTAGTTGATCAATTATGGGCTTTCTTTGATCAATATCAACATCAAGAATAATCTGGTGTAGAATGTCCTGTGTTGTCCTTAGGACCATTGATTCCTTATGTTGTTTCTTTAGCTTTTCTTGTAATGCCTTCCTTTGGCATATGTATCCATAATCTTGCAGTGCATCCATGTCAAGTGTAGTGGGGTCACACTTCAGTATTTCAATGATTTCATCAAGTGTAACCTCCAACTTATTCTTCTTTGTCTTCTTCTTCTTCTTCTTCTTCTATGACTCAATGGAGTGTAGCACCATTGCTAACTTTTCAGCCTTTTCAGTTGTGCTTGATGATGTGACTTGCTGTGCATCTTTCTGCTGCTTTGCATCAGTCTCAACTTGTTTGGTGTCTGCAGACATCTCTACATTCACCTTAGCATCATCGGTAGCACCTTTGTCTATTTTTTCAGGAGTTCCATCTTTTGGTTTGTCTCCTTCATTTAAGTCTTTTTCATCATCTGACTTGGTGTTCTCATTTTTCTCTTGAGTATCCACATCTTTGTCCTTATCTCCTTCTGTAACCTTGCTAATGTTAGTTACATTTTGAGTATCTCCAATGTTTTGCTGATCATTGGTGTTATCTTTATTTTCTTCTTCTTTTGCATCCTTTGGATTTTCCTTTTTAGGTGATTTACTTGATTCTTGCATGATTTTGATAGCTTGTATCAATATTGGTGGTTTTCCTGGAATGATCACCTATGCTCCATCAATTATTGTGTCCTATTCATCAGTTGTATCTTTGACAACAGTGACATCTTCATCCTTATTGATTTCTTTTCCTGGGTCATCAGTAATGTTGATGACATTGGTATCCACAACATTGTCATTTGTGGTATCATCCCATATTTCATCTACCATATCTTCATTCTTATTCCCTATTGTATCATCTTCCTCTTTATCCAGCTCAATGGATGTATCATCTTTATTTTCCTCATCAACATCTTTTTGTTGATGGTCTTTGTCGGGACTGTCTTTCTCAACTGGCCTATTGATGATCTTGCACCATTTATTGTGACTGTCCTTTTCAAGTTCAATCAAATTTCCTTCAAGACATTTGTATGATTGTAGCTTCGATGAGAATTCTTTCTTGTGTTTCTCCATCATTTCATGTATTTCTATCTTTGTTGACTCAGGCGGCATTAGAGAGACAAGTACTCTCTCTTTGATTTCTTTCTCATTTTCCAAAGCAAATGTCCAATGGGTGGATAATCTATACAAGAGTTCCCATGGTACATAACTTCCTTCAAATTGTATGGGTACATATTTGAAGTTATAAATCTTAGCTATCATAGCTTCTTTAATTTTATTTTGATCTTCCTAATTTTGTTTTCCCCATTTTATAATATGTGGATCAGTAACAGATCCAAAATTTGCAATGTAAACACAAATGCCATCAATGGTGTCAGGTTTCTTTACCTTGACAATTTCTTCCTCTAAGGCTTCATCTCACTCGGTATCCTCTATATCCTCTTGGGTTCTGACAAATTTTCTACCCTTATTACTTTGTCCTCTCTTCAGTGCAGGTGCTTTTCTCTTATATGTCCCGACTTTTCCTTTCTTAAGGGGTGAAGGAGTATTTTCTTTGGACGTTTGGCTTCTAGTCCTTGAATTAGCTATAGTTCTTGGTCTCTTTGATGGCGGAGGAGGTGGTAAGTCTAATTCTTTTTCCTCTGAGTCAATCGTTTCATCATCTTTACCGATAAACACATATTCTTTAGTTTCCTCCTCTTGTTCTATCTCTTCATCTTTCTCACCTTCTTGCTCTTCTGCAGATAGAATCTTAGTGAGATTCTTTACCATCTTGTCCTTCTTTTTCACAGTATTTTTGACTACTAGGCCTAATTTGATTCTTTTCTTGGCCTCCTCATATTTTCTAAACCTTGGTTTCTTTTTGTCAAGTGGCTCATTGATTAAGGCATCAATTGCCTTTGTTGCAAGATCAATGTTGATCTCATATTCCAGTGGTTGCAACCATGCTATTCTTTCTACTACAAGTTTTATGTAAGTGTGATCTATATCGACCATGAAGCATATCTCATCCTTAAATTTCTTGATGAGTTGCTCAGGGATTCTTACCCTCTTTTGCATTTGGTCTTTGAATACATCAAAGTATTCATCCATGATAGTTTCAAAATTATCTCCTAGAGCATCTATGTGCTCATTGATTTGTACTATTACTGACTTGGTGTTGTCCCATTTTACATCTGCAACAGATGGGAAATTTTCTTGAAAATAAAAGAAAATGCACATGATTAATGAGCCAAACTTACAGGTGTTTGACTTTGCATTTATGATTGTCTTGAGATTTTATTTCAACTAATTTAGTACTAGCTCAGACAAGTCTAACTGTGTACCTTTCTTCATGATTTTTCAAGCTGTATCCACAACACCTGATGAAGTACTATTTAATATGCTAGCCTAAAAGAATTTTTAACCCAACACACATGTACCAAACTTAATTTCATCATCGGCTATGGTTGTCACTTTCAGTCCACGCCCATCTCATTTGGCTCTAGTCATGTTTTTGGTCTCTGCCTTCGGTGGATTCTTGAGCACCTTTACTTTATCAGTTATGGGGTAACCAGTGACTGCATGGATGACATCTCAGGTGATTTCCTTCGGTTCATCCAACCATAACTTGTTATTGTGCATTCTTCTTAGCACTAACCAAATCTAGTCTCTTTTGAAGACCTTCAGAAACTTTAGGGCATTGGTAAGCCATTTTACCTCAATGTGTTTGTGTTCATCCTTAAATGTTGTCTTCATTATAGAGATTTTGGTAAGCTTCTTCCATCTCTGCCGTTCTAATTTTTGAGATCTTGTAGTGTATGAAGGATCAAACTTCCTCAACTAGAAAAACCCTAGTTGGTATGCGTGAGAATGCACCAACATCATCATGCTGTGAGGCAACCTCTGGATGAATCTTATATTTGGGTTCCTCACATGCATTGTTTTTTATGAGTTCAAATTTATCATTCTTATCCTTCTTAGCTTTTACGAATCATGGTGTTGATGCCATTTCTATAAATTTAGGGCTTCTTCGTAAATGCATAAAGAATGGAGTTATAGGTCTGTTAGAATTTACTGTTGTGTTTGCACATATCTATGAATTGTTTTGGAGTTATTGGTGGTCAAGTCGCGATCACTCTACAACTTGGTTTCTTTCTACTCAAAATCGCCTTTGCTTGCTCTACTCTAGGTGTCATGATAAATGAGTCACTACAATGCCCTATTTATAGCCATTGCCCTAAAATGCATGTAATAAATGCTCACCAACTTGTTGGTGTTTGAAGACTGAGTTCATCGGTGGAGACTATTACTATCATTCATGCTTACAATGTTTCTGAGAAGTCAAAGTTGACTTAGCCTTTACCGATAGGTTTCGGTAACACAGACAGTTTTTTCATGTTCTTTTGTACCGACAAGTCTCGGTCAATACTAACAACTTTTGTTTGTAACTGACATCTCTTGGTAACTATAGGCAGTGTTTTCTTTAAGTGTATATTGACGAGTTTCAGTATATATGCCCGAAGACATAGTTTTCATATTTTTCAAAAAGTATAACCATTATGCATATGTCTTATGCTAATTTGGATTTATTTCATCATATTATGGAACTGATGTAAAGTAATAGCTTAGGGTTAATGCAGTTCCATACTTACTTGTCCTGCTTAGGTGGGGTTGGTGATGTCACTGGATCCATTGGATAGGGTGTCACCATTTGCATTGCTTGCTCTAGCTTCATCATTGCTTGAAGCTTTTCTCCACATATTGTCTCTAGCCTTTGATATATCTTCAATGGTGTTTCCATTGGGGTATGTTCTTGTCTCTATCATTTGGTCTCTGCAGTCCTTTTTGAGATGGCCAACTTTGTGATAGTATAAGCATGCCATTCTGGGGTTAGCCCATCCTCTTGAATTTCTAGTCCATAGTCTCATACAGTTTGCAGCAATGTGACCATAACTTCCACATGCTGTGCAATTTTCCCATGTATTGTAGTCCCATACATACTGATTACCGATATACTTCGATTGATATGGAGTGTCTTGACCTTTTGGCTTCCATGCCTGCCTTTTATTTTTCTAGCATTCAAGACTTGTGTGCCCATTCATCTTGCAGGTAGGACAGTATTTGTCCATGTAGATTTCCTTCCTTGGCTGTTCTATCTTAGACTTACATTCATATGCCTTATGTCCTTTCTTGTTACATTTATAATGGAATCCTTTGAGTGAAGGTGTAGATTTAGGAATACCTTTCATTTTGCCTCTGCACACATTTTATGTGCGACCTTGCTTTCCACAGTGTTTGTATGTAAGATTTCTTGGTCTTGGATTTTCATAAACATTCTTTGGATTGGATTGATTTGATGATTCTCCATTTTCGGTAAAGTCTAGACTGTTGTTGTTGTTGACTCTTCATTGTCCTTCCATAAATCATCCATTATTTTATTTCTCTCTTCAGCCTTTCTGATAACTTCATTATGTTGTTGCTGAACTCTAACCTCATGTTTTAGCTTTTCATTTTCTTCTCTTAGTTCACTGATAACCTGTATTCTCTCAATGAGTTCAACATTCATTATGTTTGCTTCTTGACTCATGAGAATGATTTGATTTGTGAGCTCATGGTGATGCTCTACATGTCTTTGTATTTCTAACTCCTTTTCTTGTAGTTTCTTTGTAATCTTCCTCCTATCATCAGTAGCTAGTGTTCTTTCTATTTTAGCTTGTCTAGCAGAACTCATCACATCAATCATTCTAACCATGTGGGTCTCTTGACCGATTTGCAACATCTTTATTTTCTATGTCAGATGTTCATTGATCTCCTTTAGATTTGTGACATTCTCTTCTGATGTATCTGATGCTTTGGTTGTATTTGATCCTAAAGACTCAAAGAAATCTAGAATATCTTATTCTTGATAATATTTTTCAGTTCTTCGAGTTGCCAGTCCTTTCCTGTCATCCAACAACTCTCTCATCTTGATTCTAGCTTCTTTATACTATTCATATAACATTTGTATCTCAAGATTTTTATTCTCAATATTATTATCAAGTTTGCACTTCTCCATTGTATGATCTTTTCTCTTAAGCCTTTAAGCTTTTCCAAGAAGAGACTAAGCTCTGATACCAATTGTTGGGTTTAATGGGAAGTAGTACTGAGAGGGGAGGGGTGAATCAGTACCTCTAAAAATTTTTCATATCCTTTAATCAATTAACCTTGGTAATCAATTGCATATCCATTCAATCTGATCTACACTATATTTGTGAGAGTTATATCATTTCATAACATTAATAAACATATGAATCATTCATAGAAACATTCATGAACATAATTAACACATAACACAAGATATGATATCGTAGAAAACTCCTATTAGGAAGTAAAAACTATGGTGGGGATGACACCCACAAAACTTCACTATCTACATAATGGAAGGGGCTGGTTAAGGCTTATAATTTTGATCACTTTTGATGATCTACCCTGTTAGGAGTATCGGTGGAGACCTGTTAAAGTCTACTCTGTTAAGAGATTTTAGAAACACTCTTAAGTGTGCACTCCGTTAAGAGATTTGATATAGGACTGTTAAATCCACCTTACAAGAAAGGATTTCTTACGCTTTTCTTCACTTGTTAGAATGACATAAAATTACAAATTGACCTAGTAAGTGTAATCTCCTATTGCTGATACAGATCCTATGTAGTTCATATACAAAATAATATCATCTTAACTATGATTTAATATTACCTCTGATTATCGGTTTCCTCTGTTCTTAATTTTGCTAACCAAATCCTTCTTTCTCTGCTCTGGTTCTTGAAACTCTCAATTCAATCCATAGATGTGCTCATTCTTTTCTCCTCTCTCTTCCACACATATTCTAATGAATTATTAAACCATCTATTTATAGATGGATTGATTTCATCGAGTTGATGATAAAAATAATGTTAACTCTAAGATCAGGTTTACAACTTGCACCTAGATCTCCTAGTCTATGTGCTTTAAATCACTTAGACTGATTAAAAAACTTACATTAATATTCCTTGTCCCTAAAGAAATGGATTTAAAAAAAATTAAATATCCTATAAATAGAATACCCTTTCTTTATCTAACGTGGAAGTCAGATCCAATTTTTGCAGGCTGCAACTGACTTTTAGTTCTATCTTTCACTCATGCTTGACTGTCCTTCAATTTTTACTGTCGGTTGCATTGAATCTGTTTCATTTTTCTGCACTGTAACTTTCATTTCAGGTTCCTCTGTCGGGTTCCACTTTAACTCTCTGCATTGTGGTTTTCAATTTACACACTACCTTGTGTCATCGGTTCTCTTTGTACTTAGTCATTTTCGGTGATCTGCCAATCTGATCTTCAGTTTTCCCTTTACTGTCTTTCGGTGTAAGCATCTCAAAAGTGTTGTTTGAATACTAATGACAAATTAATGTCATCAATTTTAGGTTGTGAATCTTCAAAATCTACTTGTGATGAAGTAGCTTCCTAATTTTGGACAGAAACATTTCCAACACCATGACCAAAGTATGATGATAAGGTTCTCTATTTTTCTGGCCTCTCTTGGCTTTCCCCACTTGCAAGAGCCTTACCCTTATTCTTGTTTAACATCTCCATTCTCCAACAACTTCCAGTGCAAAAACAAATGTTAAATTGTTGAAGAAGTGACAACAGACTATAATATATATAAATATGTTTCTGGATTCATTGGCCCTAAAATCATGTCTGAGGTCTCCCTGGTCACCACTGTTCGCTAACTAGTTACCACTAAATAATAATGAAATCAAAATTATAGAGTCGCATAATAAGTATCACTTACCTTTGACTCAAATTAAATTGCAGTCGTGACTCACCAATGCAGTGTGTAGTTGCACTACACAGTCTGAAACTTCTCTATCGATCAAATAAAGATATCAAAATGTTTTTATACTAATCCTTATTTGGCAAATTCAGCAGGAGATATTAGGTATAAAATTATTTGGTGAATCCCTCACAATTATAACATGTCTTTTTTTATTTATGAGGCAATTATAGGTCAGCCAATAACTTCGTATGATTAATAAAGTTGGCAAAGTTGTGTCGATTTAAGACACGCGTCTGCAAAATTCTAGGCAAATTTGGGGCCACCTATAAATATAAGTTTAAAACTATTGGCGACTATAGGCCGTCGATTAGGGGTCTCTTAGAAATTATAGGAGAATTTTTTAAATTTACCGAGACCAAAAATTATATTCCATTGGCGATAATGTGTAAGAAATGGAGAAAATTAAATAAACCGATGGGCGATGGGCCTGGGAATTGGACCCAATATTAATAAATTTCAGGTGATAGGGTCAATCCAATGTATGAAAAATATTCGCCAATTATCAGGTCTGCAACATGCGACATTCTCCAAATGGTGAATAATCACCACTAAATTTTTCGCTGATTTGGGGATCCCTTTTCTTCTTTCTCTAATGTGAATAATAAAAGAGATTGGGTGGTGAGTTGATAGTATAACCTTCCATCTATTCCCCTCCTTCCTTATTTTCTTATGTTACAAATAATATAGATCTTTTCATTTTGAATTGATATTTGATTAAACTAATCTTATGAAAGTGTTTTTGATACACAGGGTATAAGAATGTATATGATGTAAAATTAAGGGTTAGTCAAATGCATAAAACACGGAAAAAGTAAGACAAAGCATTCAACCAAAAATTTTACTCATACCTCTGATAGAGCCAAAATTGAGGCACCCAACACCATTTAATTTTATCTTTGATGATTTATGTGGATATGATCTCTAAACATAACGATGATTATCCCCAAATGATTCTAAATGGAAGGATGAATGACATGATGATTCTTGCAATGTAACTGTTGTCACTGAGGTTTGCACCCTTGCTGAAAGCTTCTCTAACAGCAACCTAGTGAAACATGGAATCAACCTCCAAGCTGTGGGACTTGAACTATGAGGTTGAATCTCTGGAGAAGGCCGGCTT
>MU223047.1:2035120-2052125 GCA_018584345.1 Thuja plicata | reverse complement strand
AAACTTCACAATACAGTAATCCAAGTGAAATAGACACAACACACAATGAACCAGAATCAGCTTGATCAATAAGGGGTAAAACATCTACACAGTTATTGATTGCAAAAGAGGGTAAACATGAATTACAAAAAATGAGGTACAAGGTAATTACCATAACAGCAAGCTGTCATAGAACCAGAAGAGAAGTAGATGGATGAAAGAATTAGACACAGGAGCAAAAAATACTACAAGTATCAGAAAGTTGCTAACAAAGCATGCCTTCTACATTCTTTTTCCAACCTTTGCAATTGCAACTTTCAACTATATATAGGGCTATGACCATCTTGGGATCCCTCAGGATGCAACAAGCTTCGGATGATCATGGAAAACCCTAACCCTAAAATCATAGGAGAGAGGAAAAGAGAGAAAAGAGGTGGTGGAGAATGACCGAGTCAAAAGATATTCACAGATATTTTCCTGACCTTCTCGATCTGGCAACTGGAAATCAGATTTGGTAGATGGTGGATAGTAGCATTTACGTTCACTCTGAATAATCATGCACACCTGTTCACCTATACTTCTCTGCAATAACTGCCTCTCTTGTCCGTGAACAGTGCATGGCCAAGTGTTCTCCTTGTCACCACCTAAGACTTCTTCTCCCTTCTCTTGGTACTTCTGGAAACTCAGTCATAACTCTGTTCTTTCCTGCAACACACTGAATCTCGTCCTGTTTACCAACATTGAAACAAAACTATTTAAATGTCGGCAGACTGCTCTGTGCATGACCCCTGTAACTAGAAACCCTTCTAATCAAATCTGGAACATGAGCACAGAGAAACCATGGCTGTCGAGCGTTCACAGTGCCAAATCTGCCGCTAGAATTTCAAATTCAAATCAGGCGACCACGCGACAACGGCTAGTCTCTAAGTCGTAGAACTCAATCTTTAATCATGGTTATATCTCATGACCCAACGATACTGTGCTTTCCTTAACCCCTGGCCAACCTGAGTTACTTCTGGCGACATCCTGACTGTGTAAAATCAAAGTCGCGAGGAGATTTTCTTAACTCACCATTCCTCTAGCGACCCAGTGCCTAACTGCTACCTTTTAACCGTCACGGCTTGTCGCCTGATCGCCAGATGCTCATGCCTCCTTTCAAAATAACACGACAACCCTTAGTCACCGAGTCGGGTGATCCTGAGTCTTTACCTTTAACTTGAAGCATGTGCCTTTTCTATTTACAGTGACCTCATGACATACCTTAATCGCTTAGTCGGAAGGACCTTTTCCATGGGGCACTTTTATCACCAGACTTCGCGACCACCGTCAGATCTCTTTACTTGTTCATCGAACGGCTGTTGCATAATCGCCATAGAATCTCATATACCTTTCAATTATCAAGAGACTTCGCGACTGAAGGAGAACATACCTTAGTCTTGTTATCGCGTGATCCATTTCCTTCTTTTGGCGATTACTCGACAACCACTAGCTCCGTGACAGATGTCATCTTTTCTTTTGTCCATGTAACACTTTCTGAACAACTGAGTCATCGCCCCTTTTCTAGCGACAACCCGACTGAGTATTTCTACTAACATCAAACAGTTAGTCGCATGGTCGGGAATGTTATCTCTTAACCACCATTTAATCACGAGACCACGTGACTGAAGAAAGAGCTTAACTGTTTGACTGATTTAATCAAGCGATCATGCGACATGAAGTAGGCGCAAGGTCGGGAGACATTTCTTTGACTTGCCTTTTCTTCTCACGATCACCCGAATGAAGGTGGGTCCCATTCTTTTAAAATCTTATATCATGAGATTGGCGATCATGCGACTGAAGAGAGGAGCTAAGTCAGAAGACACAAGGGGAATATTCCATTTCTTAACGAGACTACGCGACACAAGGCAAAAGCGAAGTCGGGAGATGATTTAGCATATTCAATTCTGGTAAAGCGATCAAGCGACCTGACTTATGGCACATGCCTTAAGTGACTTAAAAAAGGTAACAAGGAAATAAAATGAGCCAAGGCTTAGGGTTTATTACATCATTTGCATGAAAGACTGAGGGTTCTTAGGGTTTAAGCAGAGAAGTCTGGAAAACAAGACAGAGGAAACAAGATAGGGGAAACCAGATCAATTGCACAGAAAGGGAAAATTTGGGCAACAGTAACCTAATGGGGAATGAAGGATTAAATTGGTGCACGGAGATGCAAAATACACTAAAAAAACTATTATTTATACAATAATGAGATAAAATGCTATTAAATACTAAATTCTATGGTTGCTCATGTAAGCTCTAAATACTCTAGAAGAATTTTGACATAATAACAATGCACAATATAATGGATGAATTTATCATGGAGAGGCTCCAATTTATAGGATTTTGGATGGAATTAATGATTGAGATTCAAAATTGGATGGAGGGCTAGGATGTAATGCAATCAATGAGGTGGATTCAAAATACATGCCACATATGCAAGGGTAGTTGGCCATGCAAGATGAGGTGTTTCTCACATGTGTGTGAGAAACCTTGGAAGAGGTGGCAATAAATGCCTAGTGGGGGACAAGTAGAAGAGATGAGAGGCTCAATAAATCTCACACATGTGTGAGAAAGCCTCAAAGAAGAAAGTGGATACAATTATGTAAGAAGGTAGATGGAAATTTAAGTAAGGTTGGTGGTTGAATGTAGGAATGCACTCACACATGTGTGAGACATGTCCAAATTTGAAGAAAAAACTAATTGGTGTAGGAATCACACAATTTAGTTAATTTATCAAGGTTAGTCCATGATTAATTAGGGAGTAGGGCTTGGGATGCTATAGGCTAGGAATTAGGGTAGGTTTAAATTTAATTAATTAAATCATAAGGGTTAAGCTAGAAGGGAGAATATTTAAATTGAATTATTCAAATATTGGGTGAAGGGGTATAATGTGATAAATTTATTAAAATGTACCACATCATTGGGCTAAGGGGATACTTATTTATTAAATTAATTATTTGGGAAAAAGGATAAAATAATATAATTAATTAATTAAAATCAACCATATTATCCTTGGCTAGATAATTAATTAGCTATAAATTTAATTGATTGAATGGCTAGGATGGTTATAAATCGAATAAATTCACAACAAACAAATTTGGACATCTACATTTTGCCCCTTATTGATGTGATGCCTAAAATGATATTGTCTTAAAGAAGAGAAAATACTGATGCACAAGAAGAATATAGAGGTTTAGAAGTCATAATAGGGTAGCGACAATAGAGGGGTATGCCGCCTCGCAAAAATTATCGCACCAAATGAATTTATTTTATAATTTACCAAAAAGGGGAAAAAAGAATAGAAAAGGGAGAAAAAAGGGATAATTGCATGACCAATAGGGTAATGAGGGAAGGGGGTAGAAAAAAGGGTCCGTGAAGGAAAAGGGGCCAGTGGTAAGGCTACAAGTAGGCCTAGGGGCCCTAATAGAGAGGTCACTTTCACATAAACAATAGATAGAAAACGGATCTCTGAGTGAAGAGGATGACTGGGGTGACGATGAAGGGATAGCTTGGAGAGCACATGCAAGCTTTGTTAGGATCAAGCAATACTAAGAGGGGGGGTGGATCAATGTTGGAGTAATTTAATCTAATCTCAACCATTTGAAACTTAACCATGCAATAGATGAAATAAAGAGAACATACACATAAATAAAATAACTCATAACACCATGATTTGATGTCTAGGAAACCCTATTAAGGGAAAATCCCAATGGAGATGAAATCCACAAATAATGCACTAAAAGTATAATGTCTCTATTAGGAGACCTGGCCCTATTAGAAGCTGAGTATTGCATTTATTAGAAATCCCTATTAAAAGATGAACCCTCTTAGGGGTAATACAAAGAGGCTCACTGCCCAAGCACACTTCTCAAATGTGAAGGTTAAACCCACCTTCTAGGTCCACTGTCCAAATAGGAAGTATAGAGATATACTTATTACAATGAACTGACTGATAGAGACTTGCTTTTCTTATATAGTTCCAATGAAGTGCACTATAGTAATCATCTCTTCTCTACATCAATATAAATCACATCCACATGCTTTTCACATCTAACAACTACATACTACAACAAGGAATGACTTTCCTTTATACAAGTTACAAAAAGAAATTAGGTCAACCTGTTAAGACTTCCCCAATGCATAAATAAATATATAGACTATTTCTAAGATACACACGGTACCTTAAACAAGTAAACATCAAATAAAACTCATTCATTATGCTCCAAGATCCATAAATTATAGTCACCATCCTCTGAACACATTATCTTCTCTAGTCAGCCCCAAATAGGTCTTCGCAAGATCACATGCCATACCTGAAATCACCAAGAACCAAATTAACCAAGAATCACAAATAAATTTCTTCAACATGTCTTCTACCATGCCTCAAGATCGCATATCATAAAATGTTCTTACATCCAAGTTATCCCAAAAACATAGAGACTAACTTTGCCATAATTCTTTGTCACTACACTATAACCATTATTCACCAAATCTTCCATAACTCATTCAAAAAAGAAGATAATGATCTATGACCTTATACATAAGGTCTATACTCCTCCCTTTAAACAAATGTAAGCTCTCATACTCTGACACAATGTACACTATCTATACACTTCTGTCAAACCTTCCTGTTCTTTTCATAACTAGTTTATTTGAGACTCCTGATGAAACAAACTAAAACATATGTTGACATTGATGACAACACATGAATTTCAACACCTCAAAAAGAAACAATTCTGACATGTGTACCAGCAGCCAACATACTAGGAAGAGGTGGTGAGTACCTAGAACCTCCTATGTAATTTCTATTTTTTCCTTTTGATTTACATTGAACATGTCTCTATAGGTGTTTATAGGGGTGAAAATGGTTAGGGAAGAGACAATGATTGATATATAAACATCCTCATAGACAATGATCAATTGATTAGTGTCTGCATAGACGCACAGGGGTTCTAGCACTTGTGCAAGTGTTGATCCAATGATTGGCACTTTTGTGGTGCATGGTATAGGGATGGGGTTTTGTGGGGGGTCAAAATAGTTGACCAACACATGAGAAGACCTATGCATGCACTAACTAGTGTATGTTCCAATAGATCTATGTCCCTACCTAAGAGACACAAGGGGATGGAAAAAGGGGGGAAAGAGCAGAAAAAAATCACTTAGGTGTGGGTTAAAGGCAGGGATGGGATGTCCCAAAATCACATGGGTAAAGGGATAAGGTAAATGGATTAGGACATAAGCTGATATCAGTTGGGTATGTGTATTGGATATATTTTCCTTTATGGGGTCATGAGAGAACTATTCAACAACAATGGAGTTACATCTGTAGATGATAGAGGAGGATAGGTTTATTGTTGGTAGCATTTGGGTTAGATGATGTGCATGAGTGGTCGAGGATACTCATGCATAATGTCATGATGAAAACATTATTAGAGAGGTGACATAGTGAGACCTCTTCATTTCACCTGCCCACTAGAGAGGCCATCATCACATTACTAGATGTGTGGCGCATACTAAGAGTACCTATTTAAGTAGTGATCCTAGAGTATAGGTTAGAGGATGTAGAGTATTACATGGAGCGGGTCTTTGAGAGAAGGATGCAAAGTATGTTAGTGAGTAGGAAACAGATGCAATAGAGGAATGTGGTAGTTATGAGACTACCATGGTTAGCGTTGCATTTTTTGAGTTATTTAGAAGTAAGATGCTACTAGACTTATTAGGACATAAGTTTGGAATAGGGTGGGAAAGAACCTTATAGATGATGCTTGAAACATTAGGTATCTATTGATATGGATATACTATCCTAGGTTAATTGTACCATGACATATACATCTATGTATTTCATGAGTATAAGAACCTAGGGAATGGGGTGGATTTTCTATTAGTTTGGGCATGGGTGCATATATCAGTGTTCTAGCCTCTTGGGAGAGGAGAGAGGTAGATAAGAGACCCTTACACATGTAGATATTAAGGATGACTTTAGTATAGTTCATGTAGGGTTGTGAGGAACTAGCGGTGAGTGCTTGATGATTTGGTAGGGTTTAGCTAGACTCCTTTTAGAGATTGTGAGGAGTGAGATGAAAGGGATCAATATTACCTAGCATATGTGAAGATATATTGTTGTCTTCTAGGAAGGACCATAAATATTGTAAAGAGGTAGAGGCTAAGTATGGTATCTAGAAAATTTAGTGGGAAACAATACATGGTTGCAGATGGATTGACCTATCCACGTATTAGTCATGAGGCTGGGACCTAGGGCTAGTATATTGGCATAGTATTAGTGAGGGAGATTTTTCTGATTATAAAGCCTATCACATGGGTTAGGAGGAGAGATATTGATGCAACATGGGTCACTCAAACATAGTAGCATGGTGGGCCACTCATAGTCATATTATTCTAATAGACCTAGTGTAGGTGAGGGTGAAGGAGAAACTTGAGCATTATATGGATATTGATGAGGGGGATGGTGGTGGTGATGATGGGGGAGATAGGGGCATATGTACTAGAGTCATAAAAAATAGGAGTGGCTAGGGCTCTAAGGTAGAGGAATGTGTTAGGTATGGTTTAAAATTTTTTCAAAAGTAATGAATCCATGGTTTGTATTTGAAATAGGGTCTTGTATAATTTTTGAACCCTTGTTGTCATGTTTCTAAGTATGAATTTTGGTCCTAAAACCCTTTGTGTCAAAATAGTTTCTAATTCTTTGTTACTTTTTTCCACTTAAGTCATGTCTTGTATGTCTCCCTTTTTAAAATATGTTTGTGTTCATTAAGTTGTCGCTATCCTAACGCCGTGGTCTTTATTTATTCCCTAAGTTCAAAGTCCTTGAGATTTATTAAAATGTTATATGTCGATCTAATGTATTTTCATCCAACGGCTTGTGCATTCTCACACTAAGAAAGTGATCAAATTTTAATCTTAAAGGAAATGCGCCATTACGCCATGTGTCTTTGGCGGGACCAGATACATCAAAGATACAGATCGAAGGATGTCCGTAAGATGCTTTTCATCCAATGGCTAGCGCATTACCTTTAGCCCAAAGATGTGGGCGAGTTAGCTTCAAGGGATCGTGCCATGGTGATGCATGTCCTTGGTGGGCCCAAACATGAATGAGTAGATGAATTTAAATCGAGTGCATGTTAGATTTGATCTAACAGTTGGTGCAAAGGCTTATGATGAAGATGCACATACAATAGTCATTAAGGGAATGTGACATGCTACCACATGGTGTCTAGTGGGTCTGATGGGCGATTAAAGATTCAAGTAAATACATAGAATCTCTGGGAATATATAATGGCTAGCATTAATCTGCAACGATAAGATGACCAAAATATAACCTTTAAGGGATTGTGACATGGTGACGCGTGTCCATCTCAACAAGTTATAGGCTGCGATTACTATAAAGCTAGTTGGGTAAAGGTGTCACAAGTTAGAGAAGATCTGATGGTTGGTGCAAAGCCTTCGATGAAAGATGTGATGATTTTAACCATCAAGGCATTGCGACACTTTACCAAGTGTCCCAGGAGATCAAAGTTGCGGGCCATAGAAAGGTGTTAAAGATAGTAATAGTTAAGCAAGATCAGACAGATGGCATAAAGACTGAAAGATAAAGTGATCAAATTTTAGTCATCAAGAGAATGTGCCATGGTGATGCATGTCCCAAGTGTTGGGACCCTCTATTGACATTAAGTAAGGTAAAGAGTTATCATCTTCAAAAGGATCCGACAGTGCGCACAAAGCCTATGATGGAAAGTGACTGAGGGTTAACCTTTGAGGGATTGTGACATGCTACCACATGTCCGTGGAGATGAATGTTGTAAGAGAATTACTGTGAGCCATCTGATGCAAGGAAAACATGTCTGTATCGATGAACATATTCCCAAGGTTTCATTTTAGCATCTCCAAATTGTTATCCATGAGAGTTTGAACTCATGTGAAGTAATGGCGAACATGTGCTTTCACAGTAAAGAATTTTATGCCCAGAGAGTGATTGGATTGTTATCTATTTGATCGTTCAACCACTGATTATCATAATTGTCAAGTTTGTGAAGAAAAATAAAGTTGCAGTGATCGCATTTTCAACTTCTAGGATATTTGCAAAATGGGTAAATTTCTGGTGCGAGTTCTATCTGAATTCCAAATTCTGAAGAATTATTAGGGCTTGCAATTACTATATTCTATCAAATTGTTGAATCATTAGAATATAATGATTTTAATTTCAAACTAGCGCCTAGGAGAGAATTCAAGGGCCATGTAAATTATTTAAACAAAAATGTATGTGATGACCTACTACAGTAGTTAACTAGGTCAACAAATGATTTGACAAAGATCAAAGAGTTGGTCCCTAAAATCCCACGATTGAAAATTGGTGAGGGTTTGTATGATCTGGCACAATGGGCTAGGGACGCTAATATAGGTATGACTAGTTTGGCTCTATTCAGAGTACTTTTCGGCCTGGGAAATATTTTTTCTCATAACAACAATATATGGCAATTTGATGTGGGCAAGTTAGTAGTGCCTGGGGTTTTTATGGACATTGACATGCTTATGCAAATAGTAGACAAATATGACAAGATCTCCAAGGTAGTCAGGCATAAGAATGGGCAAATCATGGTCAATATAACTACAGAAGAAATCAAAAAAGTATTCAAGTTGAGTGGAGAGGATACCCAAATGGATAAGATTGACTTCAAAGAATTCACAGAAGTATATGAAGCACAACAGAATTATCTTAGAAATGGACCATTGAAAGAATACTTTAACAAAATTGGAGATCTGATTATGGTAGGGCCAAGAACCAAGGAGCCTTTCAAGTTAGATTATTTCACCCCAAAGGCCATAGGAACATACATGGCCTTATGTCAGATCCGTGGGGATGATGAAGAGAAGGAAGTGCCCATCCATTACATGTTCATGTTGGTACAAATTTTGCATCACCATTTGGCCATAATTTTTGATTTTGCTCCATACCTTGCAGATTTGATACATGAAGGATTGATAGGAATCCAAAATAGCAAGGTGGACATACATTTCACATGGTATTCCCTATTAATGCATATGTTTCTGTACAAAGGGGCAACTATTTTGAAAGAGAGATGGAATTGACAAAAGTCAAAGATGATGGGGAAATTCTTGTACAACTATGGAATGCAGCTATGTCATGGGACAACAAGGAGGCAAGTTACATAAAATTTGATAGATTTGTTGCTTCTAGGATTAGGGAATTATTGCTTAATGATGATCCCAGGATGCCTTTAACACTTCTATAATTATTGGGACCTAAAGAGTATACTCCTGAATTGAAAATAGTGCATAATTGGGGAGATGTCATTCTATACCTAGTGTCTACAATTTTCAGAGTTTATGGTTTCAGGGGAATCCCTTATATGTTACCCTATAGAGTTCCTATCAAATTAGGATTGGCAGAGATAATAAGACAAATTGGGGGTCTGTAGGAGGAAGCTCTAATAGGAAGAGGAAAGGGAACTATTTTTCCTACAATCACAGTATCCCATCAATTTATTATAACAAAGGGAGGGTGGAAGAACCTAGAAAAATATATGGCCCCTTATCATTTGAGTACCAAAATTTCTTTATGTGCTGATGCTAAAGCTTTCATTAGGGATATGTTTAGAGAAAAAACAAAGTGCCTGGTGCCAAGTCATCAAATCAATTTTCCTAAGGACATAATCAGGAATGAATTTGATCGGGTTGAGAAATAGATAAAGAAAGAGAAATGGCTGGCATACAAGAAGAGCCTCAATTTTGTACAACATTTTGACAAGTTGTATGACCCATTGAAAGATTTTTAGCCTTGGGCCAAGAAGATAGACTCCTTAATGGAGATGTTTGAGGATATTGTGTAGGCACTTAATTAGAAGAGGGCCAATATTTTACAAACAGAGCCAGAAAGGGAAAAGGCAATGATGAGAAGGATATCTCTAGCCATAAATGTTCCCCCAGGGAAATATGTGGTTTACCAAAGGATAGAGTACAGTACAATCTTGCCGCAGGCTGAGAAGACCCTATATCCAAAGGGGAAAAGGCCATTAGACCCCCATACCCAATCATTGTCATCCCCCAAAAGGAAAAGAGTAGAGGGAGAACAAAAAAAACAAAAACAAAATGTATATTCTCCTTCCCAATCTCCATTATGTGTTGATGAACAAGAAGTAGTAGAACAGTTGCTACAGATGGGAGATGCTAGAAAAATAATTGTCACAACCAAAGAAATACAAGAAGGAGTGCTTGAAGATCCAAAGCATGCTTTATTAGATTTAATTGTTGCAGAATATGCTGGGAAGGAACTAGACCCCTTAACTCAATAGGCCAGAAATGAAGTTATTTCTGATGACAATTTTGTCAAGGCCAGGGCATTATTATAGTTTTTTTGGAGAACCCATATACATGAATTTAAAGAAAAATGCCAAAAAAATAGACTGAGCAACTTGCAAGGAGCAAGGAGCAACAAAACAAATACTATCTATGCAAATGAGATAGAGGCAAGACAAGCATCTAAAGGAGTGAAATTTAGTGAAGATCATGCAACCCTTCTCATGTGGCATATGAGAAAGAAAATACCTAGTGTATCTGATGAAGACGATCAAATTGAACAAGAAGGTATCCTTATTGTGAGAAGAGTCTCAGATACATCTAGTGTGGATGCATCTAACCTTACCCTGCAAACTACAAAATTAAGTTTAAAGGTGGCTGAGAGACAAGAAGAGGAATTCCAAATACTAACTGAGAAATGTGAGATGGTCATGAAGGCCTACAATGATGAAAAGATTAAATCTATTGAGAAGGACAATATAATTTATTTCCTTTAGGGAAGACAAACAGTGCAATTTGTGCCTCAGAGGAGAATTTCACAGGATCCCCATCAGCCTTCATCATCAAGTCCTATTATCACTTATCCTCCTTCCCCTGCATTGTACACATGAATCGGTGCCTACTGCCATCTATATGCATTGTACACATGAATTGGTGCCTACTGCCATCTATATATGTATAAGGAAATAAAATTGTTAGCATGATGAATGAGTACAATGCAAACAAGGACAATTTAGACCAATCGGTGAATAAATGGAAAGGGAAGGGAGGAGAGTTGAAGTTCTTCCACACAACTTGTAAGAAGGATAACAATGTTGATTTTGTTTTAACTGGCACACATAAATGTGTAAAATTGCTCATGGACATGGACATAAGAAGGAGCATTGTCATAAGAAAAGTAATGGCCCTGAAAAAATAATATTCAAAGGACCGATATGAAATGTTCCTAAATATTTTTAAGAAGAATGGAGATATTAAATATGAAGAATTATGGCATCGACAAATGAATGAAGAATTGTTGGTTAGAACCAATAGCATAATAACCTTGGAAAGCACATTGATATTTGTTCAAAATATTGAGATAGTTGGTAAAGCCAGAGCATTTTTTGCATTTTGGTCACAAGAAATTAAGAAGGTAAATGAAAAATGGAGGGAGATTAAAAACAAAAAGGATGAGGTCTGTAACTTCAACTGGCCAAGTGATGAGGTGTACACTTCTTGGAAAGATAAGTACAAAATAGTTGATCCAAGTGAAGGTGATGACATGTAGGTGGATGATGAATCCCAAAAGATTGGTTGATACAGTTGAAAGTGAAGATCCTACATCACCAACATCAAAGAAAACAGACTCCAGATGGCTCACACTGATGAACTTTGAATTAGATGCAAGTACAAAGTAGTCAAAAGACAAAATTTGTCAAATATCTATTGTAACAAGAGTGGTTATCACTCCATTAGCTATTTTGTCTTTTTAGTGAGTCATTCATCTTTTCCTTATTCCAAATGATCTGAAACTTTTTGCAATCCTAATCTATAAAAGGATTCCCAAGATCATTGGAAAGGGATGGAAAATTTGTATTGTAAACCATTTGTAAAGTTTTCAGTCAAGAGGGGAAAGATAGTATAATTTGTACTAGATAGTGTAAGAAGTCAGAAATAAAAGTTGAGAGATCTTTTGTAGGTTATTGAAAAGGTTATCTTTGAGTACTTTTTGTATACTAAAATAAGATTTTCTAAATTTAATACAAAGATCTAGATTCCAATCTCTCCTGTGTTATGTGTCATATGAGTTATGAATTTTCTGATTCATTAGCATAGTTTTATCTATGTTTTTGTACTTACTTGAGAGTTCTGATCTAGGATCATATTAAATTAGGCTCTGATTTATGCATAGATTCATCTGACACATGCTATAATTCTATTAGTAGTAGGGGTTTTTGGATGGTTGTATTATGATTTGAAATATTTGGTGAATATTTATTTTAGTGTACTGTATCTGAGTCAGAATATAGCCCATTGGATAAAGCACTAATCTAAAGTTGATAAGTTTTGTTTTATTTCATATCTAGTTGCATATTGACTGTGTTTTCCTATAAGAAAACTTTTAAAATCCATTAAGTCTCCATTTGTATAAGTTTTTTATAATTTATATCTCATGCTCCATTTCAAGGTTGATGTTCAATGGATAATTAGCCAATTAGCTAGTATCTCCTGGTCATGTTGAGTCATTGTGAGGTTACTGCTTTATAGTACCAGATTGGATATATGAATATGTATAACAGGGTATCACCCCCTTGGTGTAGCAGGACATAAAGAGTAGAAGTATTAAGAGAGTGCTTGTTAGTTGGTCCTTTTCTTGCTTGAAAAAATATTTGGAGGTGGATCCTCTATAAAAACAATCATAAAGGGAAGAGGTTGTTATTGTTGGAGATTTGCTTCTATGCAAATAATTGATTGTATGTTTGTCATTGATGACAACATATAATATACATCAGTGTTCTATATGCAATTATCAGTACAGATGTTCTGGAGCTATGCATTTTTATTTACATGGTTTATACATGTTCTAGATGCTATGTGCATTCACACCAAGTCAGATATGAAGTTTCAATTGAGCTATATTAATCAGTTATGGCAGTTACAATGTCTGAAGATTATCTTTCAAGAGTCAATGTAAATACATTATTTCTTGAGTTACGCCTATCTTCGGGATATGTGTGGTTGTATTAATGTTTAGTTATGATTTATTGATGATTATACAAAGGCGCCAAGTGTGTTTTAACAGAATCATGATATTGGAATAAAATTGGTGAAGCCGACGTTGTGAAGCATTGCATCTATTCAGTTTGAGTTGCGCGGTTCTAACTTTGATTGCAGGGATAGTTAAGCCAAAAAAGAAGTTGATGAAGTGTTCCTAGATACTGTCATGACCTTATCCTTGGTGAAGATACATATATCAGTTCAATTGTGTTTGCTAAGTGTGAAAAATGAAGTGAAAAACAATAGACATAAGTGAGAAGAAAGTCAGATAGAATAAGTTGAAGAACTATGTGAAGAAATAGAAGAAGATTGTAAATCATTGGAACTGATGAAGACAGTAGGTCTACTCAAATAGTTCATCTATCAGATATAGTGTATATCTTTTTTACTGAAGGTTTCATGCTTCACCATTTTAGCAGTGAGCTTTTGGATAGTGAGTCCTCACCCCTAATAGGGTTACTTGTAAAATACTCCTAACAGGGTCTGACCTTTAACCAGGTCTTTGTACTTATTGTATTGTAAAGAACAACTCCTAACAGGGTTGCAAGATCCCCTAAAATGGATAATTATACTTAAGTAAAGTTCTTTGTGTGTTCTAATTCCCACCGGGGTTTTTACCTATTTGGTTTCCCCGTAAACAAAATTGTTGTGTTCTCTATTGTGTTATCTCAATGTGCTTTTTCTTTATGTTAATTGATATCTAAGTAAAGAAAAGAATTAAAGTAGCTGATAACTGATTCACCCCCCCCCTCTCAATTATCCTTTGGGACTATTCCAACAATTGGTATCAGAGCCAAGTGTCTTGGAGAGAAAGCCAAATAGCTTAAGGTAGATCATATGGTATACTTCAGCAAAGAGAGTCTTAAGTTCGATGGAGAAAACTATCTTGACTGGAAGAAAAAAATGATAACACATCTTCAGTGCATTGGATTTGATATCTATGAGATTTCCACTCAAGCAATTGAAGTTCCCACCTTGAAAGACCTTGTAGATGAAGACTCTAAAATAAAAAAAAGGGAAGTGTTCACTCAAAATGCAATCGCCAAAGAAGCCCTAATCAGTGCTCTATCCAACAGTGAATTTTCTGAGATCAAGAAGGCAGATAGAGCATACTATATTTGGAAATACTTAGAAGATGTGTTTGAAGGATACATCCAAGTTTTGAATGCATGTAGAAAGACATGGAAGAAAAGGTACAATAGCTTAGAGATGCTATCTGAAGAAAACATCAGATCCTACAATCAAAGAATTAATGAAGTAGTTTCAGGTATCGGGAACAATGGTGGAGAAATTTTAGAGGATGATATAATGGACAAAATAATGACCACACTAATAGTAGACTATGAGAGAAAGATCAATATCTTAGATGATACTATGCAATTTTCAAAATACTTCAAGAGAGAGACTTTGATCAGCAAAATATCTGCATTTGAGATATCAAGATTGAAGACAAAACCCAAAAGTGAGACAACTTTCAAAGCCTCGGTCCATAAGCAGCTCTAGTAATAATGAAGAAGTGGATAAAGAACTAGAAGAAATAATTTCTATGATTTCCAAGAAAGAAAGGAAAGGTAAAGGGAAATATGAAGGACAACTACCATTCAAATGTTTTTCATGCAACAAAGTTGCTCACTTTGCATTCAAGTGTCTTACAAGAGTCAAGAAGTTCAGATCAGATTACAAGCCCAAGTACACTAAGGAATGTTATCATGCTGAAGATGGTGTAACTAATGATGATCCAGGAGAAGATGAAATTGGTTTTGTTGCCATTAAATACATTGAAAAGATGTTTTAAGAAATGGACAAAGAAGATGAAACACAAGAGTTAGCATTAGTTTCAAAAGCTGACATCAGAACTACCTGGATCATTGGCAACGGATGTTCACACCACATGATAGGAGACAAATATAGATTTGTACATTTAGACAAATACAAAGGTGGCATGGTTAGATTTTGAGATAACACTCCCAAACCTATCATAGGCAGAGGTTCTATCACCTTAGATGGAAAGAATAAGACAGATGATGTTCTTTATGTTGATGGTTTACAGTTTCTTGATAAAGGTTATGAATTGCAATTCAAAAACAACCAGTGCATCATTAACAACAAAGAAGGAGACATGATTACATCAGGCTCAAAGACCAAAGGTAATTTCTTTCAGCTCAATTCAGAAGTAAGTTGTTTTGTTGCAAACGTGGATGAAAGTTGGCTATGGCACAAGAGACTTTGTCATATCAATTTTGACAACATAGTCAAGATAAGTAATGTAAAGGAAGTAAGAGACCTTCCAAGTATTGAAAGAATAGTTGACACCATGTGTAGGGAATGTGTGATGGGGAAGCATGTGAGGACCTTATTCAGGAGAAAACAAGACTCTGTAGAAAAAAATTTAGATCTAATACATATAGACCTATGTGGACCTGCTCAAACAAGATCTTAATAGGGAGAAAGGTATTTCATTTTGTCTGTTTATGATTACTTAAGGATGATGTGGGTTGCATTCTTAAAATACAAATCTAAAGCTTTTGAGAAGTTCAAAGTGTTCAAAGCTAAGGTTGAGAATGAATATGGATTAAAGATAAAATGTCTGAGATCTGATAGAGGAGGAGAATTCACCTCTGACCAGTTTTATGATTACTATGAAGAACATGGATTCAAGAGACAGTAAAGTGCACCTAGAACCCCTCAGCAAAATGGGATTGCAAAAAGAAGGAACATAATAATACTTGACATAGCGTGCACTATCATAATTGAAGGAAAGGTTGCTCATACCTATTGGAGAGATGTGGTAAATACAACAGTCTATGCTATCAATAGAATACAATTGAGTCCAGGCACAGACAAGACACCCTATGAACTATGGTTTGGTAATGTACCTACTGTAAAATACTTTAGAATCTTTAGAAGCAAGTGCTACATCAAGAGAGATGATAGCATTGACAAGTTTGATGCTAGAAGTGATGAAGAAGAATCACAGATTATAGATTAAAGTATCACTCCTAAGAAATCAAAATACACATCCAAATACCACTCTAAGGAAGATATCATTGGAGATTAGAGCGCAAAAGTCTTGACAAGATCTAGAGAAAAATGTTCAACCACTGATGAAGTGGTATGCTTAATTTCACAGATTGAACCCTTAAGTGTTGAAGATGCATGCAAAGATTCAAATTGGAAAATTTCTATGCAAGAATAATTAGATCAAATAATCAAGAATGAAACATGGGAACTGGTCCCTAGACCTCATGAAAAGAATGTGATTGGAACAAAGTGGATATTCAGGAACAAAATAAATGAAGAAGGCACAATGGTAAGGAAAAAAGAAAGATTAGTATGTAAAGGATAGGCACAGAGAGAAGGAATAGACTACACTGATACATTTTCCCCTATGAGCAGACTAGAAGCTATCAAGTTGTTTTTGGCATATGCAACATTCAAGAACTTTAAAGTATATCAAATGGATGTCAAGTCAGATTTTTTGAACGATGACTTGAAGGAAGAAGTCTGCATAGAGTAGCCTGAAGTATTCAAACTTTCACACAAACCAGACATGGTATGCAGATTAAAGAAAGCACTTTATGGACTTAAAAAGGCCCCAAGAGCTTGGTATGAGAGACTTGATGGTTACTTAACAAATATAGGATTCAAAAAAGGAGTAGTAGACTATACTTTATTCATAAGAGAGATAGATGAAGGATTACTACTCGTTGCTATTTTTTTTGATGACATTATCTTTGGAGGTAATGACAAACTTAGTGCAGAATTTGACAAAGAAATGAAAAGTGAGTTTGAAATGAGCATGATTGGACCTATCAAATATTTTCTTGGATTGAATGTAAAACAAATAGACAAAGGCATATTCATAAATCAATCTAAGTATGTGAAGGAGATATTG
>MU223047.1:1937906-2021792 GCA_018584345.1 Thuja plicata | reverse complement strand
ATCAAAGTATTCAAAAAAATCATACATGCTGAAACACTACAAGCATGAAAAATGGAAATGTTTTTGTATTTTAGAAGTAATGTTGCAATTTTTATGAATTTTGAAATATAAATGCAAAAGCATAAAATAAAGTTTACTTCTATATGCATACAAAATCTAATATGAAATGTGAATCTAACACCAATGAAAAATAAAGAGTTGCCTATCGCGGGTTCACCAAAATGTAATAGATAAAATTTAGCCTGAGAAGGTTCCCTAAATAAGATTTATTCAATATGGTAAAGTGAGATCCTAAGGCCAAATTTATGTTTTATTACACTTAATTATTATGATAAAATAGCATGAGGAACACATGAAATAAATGGACAAGATACCTACCTCATAACATAGCAGATCTGGAAAAACTCATTTTCTGAGGCTTGTATTAAGTTTCTGAAAAATCTAACAATTGATTTGGAACCGGAATGCAGAGATGAACAAAACCCAAAAATCATTTTCCGTTCCAATGTCTTCTTATGGAAAAGGTTGACCTTGACCCATAAATGTCAACCCTGACCCAATAATGTCGACCCTGACCTACACAAATCCAAAAGTGACTTTGTTCATGACGTCCGGAAGAAAACCAAAAAGGGTATCCATATCTGATCCCTGATCTGCTATTATGCACCTGTAACTCCCGAAAATAGTACCTGCAAATATCTGAAAAGAGGGATTTTGGGGTGGCTATATAGGGTTTTGCCTTAGTCAAACCCCCATTTTGGTGATATCCACCTCAATGAATAGCTGAATATAGAATGTAATGTGTGTGTATTGATCTCTTGTAGAGAGTTTGTAAACATGCAATATCAAGATCTAATCTTCTAGATTAACAATCCTAACATAACATGAAAATGAGAAAGAAATGCATAGATTTGAATATGACAAAGAAACCATACCAAGCCCCCAAGGCTAAAGTATTCCTATCAACTCATAATCTATAATTGCTACCCCATGGTAATGTCCTTTGAATGCTTGAACATTGAAAATAGTAGATCTAAAGAGAGAGCCTTCTTACTTCAATGAAGATCCACCATAGATTATCCTTCAAAATGCTTGATAGAAGATGATGATATGTCCACCTATCTTGTCCTTCTATATCATCCTCTTTCTTTTCTACATCATTTCATCATGTCATCTCCCGATTTTGTTTCATGATCAAATGAAGGCAAAAGAGAGTGTTTATATAGAGATTTCAACATAGGCCTCCTAGGGCAATGCAAGAGATCCAAATTCAAATTTCACCTTGAATCATGGTCCAATCACATTTTCCAACTATGGAGAAAACATATTAATTCAAATATCGGAGAAAACACTTCCGCATTTGAACTCGGGGACCTATTTTAAGTTTCGGGCCCCGATAAGCTCCAGATTTGAAAGCAGGCACCACCATCTAGAAAAGTTCTATGTCAACCTTGACCCTAACCTAGGTCAGGGTCGACCTCAACCCTAACTTGAGATTTCAGGCAGGTCACCAAGAATTTGCAAAAAGGTTTCCAGATCAGCCAGGGACCTAGAAAGGTAGGGGAATGTGCTAGAGTGTTTAAGAAGGCCTAGAGGCCTAGAGAGAGAGTAGAATGAGGCCCAAGAGGACCAATACATAGATCCTACCTAGATAAAAGAGCCATGGAGAGAGAAATTTGTGAGAATTCACAAGATCCTAACCCTAACTTCATCTATACATGTATAATCAAGCACAGATGCAAATCTAATATGCCAACCATACTAAATGAGGGTGCTAAGCCTATCAAAATGGAAGTGCTTCCATTTTAAGATGAAACATTTAGCCCCAACTTTAGCTTAGATATGATACTACGTGAATATGCAAGCTAAAGTAAGAAAAATCATAAAGTATAAAAAGGATATAGCTAAATCCTCAATGCGAAGATCCTGCAAGAAACCATTAGTATCCGCAACCTGCAACACACAAGGTTAATTAAAATCTAGAGAGCACCTAAGTCTTACTATGATGATCTTGAGAAGTATATAGAACCCTGTATGCCCCCCCTGATTCAGCTTACTGATTCATGGAAGGTGAAATAGGGTGATAAGGTAATTTCTATATACTGAATATGTCATTTGTTGAAAAATTCCTTTCCTAAAATATTTTGAAGGGTCTAAAACCATCCCAAACTAATTTAAGAGGTTAGGTATCTGAACCACAATTCCAACGCCTTTGACGGCACTGAAAATGGAGCTACCAAACTTAATTTATGATGAAAAGAGTAGATGCCTATCTAAATGCATATAAAGGGAAAATTCGAATTTAACCTATATAACTTCAAATAAAACCCTAGTAAAACCTTAATTTACTTCCTATAAATAAGATAAAGAGACATTTACCACCTCATTCTTACCATTTGTAGAGTTTGGAGAAGGGGATAGGATGCTGAAGAGAGAAGAATTCTGAGAGAGCCACATGGAGGTCCTCAGGGAGTGTGTGGCCAGCTGACAGCCACTGCCTGAGGTATGTTCCTATTTCTAGTACTTGTGATTGAAATTTTGATGTTTTTATAGGGAATTTGACCATGACCTAGTAAGGTCAACCCTGACCCAGTAAGGTTGACCCTAACCCATAAAGGTTGACCCTAACTAGGGAGGTTCTGTCCTTTTTGGGGCCAGGTTGACCCTAACCCAAAAATGTCGACCCTGACCCATAAAGGTCAACCCTGACCCAAAAAGGTCAACCTTGACCCAAAAGGTTGAACTTGACTAGGTTAGGTGGGTACAGTAGATGTTTGATGTAGAAGTACTGATATGATTCATATTTGTGCTTGCAGGATCCAGTCCATCTTCAAGAGCATCCCTTTGGAGGGTTACTGTTATCTGTCAAAGGGAGTGTTGCCGAGCTACAATAGGATGAGATACAATTATTGATAGACGTAGGATTATACTAGGTAGTAGTCCTACCATAGATAAGGTTCCACTAGCCTATGATATCGGCCCTAGTATAGAGATGGGATGAGGATACATGTTCTTTCCATCTTCCATCAGGAGAGATCACAGTCACACTGGAGGATGTGTATAGGGTCCTGCGGCTTCCAGTTTGAGGTGAGCCTGTCAGAATGAGAGGACCATGGGATTCATCCAAGGTTTTTGTAGATATGGAGTACTTTTTGGGATGGGTGGCATAGATGAGGACCCAATCAGATCAGATATCATTGGCAGCTATACTAGTAGGTACGAAACCCTTGGTACGGAGGGTGATGTTATGTATACTTACTTTGGTTTTAGTACCCAACACAAAGGGTATAGTATTTTTAGTGCCATTCAACCATCTTGTATGTAGGATGGAGAGTGAAAGGGTGACTATCACATGGGGCCGCAGTATGTTAGCCCGTCTCTATCATGATCTGAGTTAGTTGGTGAGGTACCAGCGGGAGAGTATTACGGTGTGCACCCTGCTACAGGTTTGGATGTTTGAGCATTATACATGTACATGACCATAGGGCACTCCTATGATGGTAGATGCGAGCACACCTAGAGCTTTTTCTTATCCACTGGCAGATGTCTAGCAGCACGGAGATATCCTCTTTTGGAGGGTATGCTTTGACCGTATCCTAGGTAGAGATTTGATATGGAGACCTTATTGTGAGATGGTAGAGTGGCTAGATACTCGACATTAGTTGAGACACTCACAGTCCTATAAGCTGTTGGAGGGTCCAACTAATCATGTCATGATGTCATATTATTATGATAGAGCGATGAGACAGTTTGGTTTGGTATAGGGGGTGCCTCGTACAGTACCTAGATATGTATATCCTAGGAGATACTATCAGAGACCCGGTACCATACATCAACCAATAGTAGCTGATATTGTGGATAGTGAGATGGATGAGACTGAGGATATAGAGGTAGCACCTGAGATATCCTATGCCGGTGTTACTAGAGAGTATATCAGATACTAAAGTTTACAGCGGACCCATCCTATCTTCCCCGATGACTACCCCACAGGTGATCCAGGTCCTTCAGAGAGGCATCACTAAGGAGATTACATGCCAGTAGGAGAGGAGGAGGAGGAGGAGGATCAGAGAGATGAGGAGGAGCCTCCCCTTGGATGAGATCCTATGGAGGAGGAGAGAGCAGAGGAAGAAGCAGCAGAGATGCCCCCAGGTCATGGTACAGACACCGGTGATCATCCAGTCTATGTTACACCCTTGAGATCACAACAACCTCCTTGAGAACATATAGAGACATGACCACCAAGGCCTAGATAGAGTGAGTGAGGGGAGAGTATTCTCTCCATGCCCCCACCATCTAGACCTTTTAGTGATATCAAGGCCGGAGATCCATGTATGATATAGCTTTAGAATATTTTTGAATAATGATTTTAGAAGAATAAATTGCGTAATCTTTATATTTTGAATTTTTGTAGGAAGTGTAACGGAGTGGAGGAGCTTTGTATCCAAGGTTCTGAAGGATACATGTATATCCTACCACTCGCTAGCTAGTGAGAGAGAGTCCTGTGAAGGAAAAAGAGATCCCGGAAGACATGTAGATATTTTCTTGAGTGTGCGGTGAGAGTTGAGATTATGCAAGGACAGAGAAGATAGACTGATGGCTAACTTAGAGAGAGCCTGGGAGTAGATCCAGGAGATGATCATATCGAGGAGTTGCACACGGACTTCCTTTGTGAGATCCTTAGCCTCATATCATAGATCTGAGAGATACGGGAGCCACCATCCTTCAAAGCATAGAGATAGAGATTGATAGATATGGCCCTTTGTGCCATATATGTATTGGACTCGAAAAGTTTATTTATGAAGAAATCTTTGTTTTGGAACAATTAGTTCTATGGTTGATTACTTTTTTTACTTTCATCAAGGCATAAAACTTAATAAAAGAAAGAGGAAAGGAAAATATGTATGAATGTATTCTAAATTACATAAATTATAAAATAATTATTCTATAAGGAACACATACATACATAAATAAATGATGATTTAAGGGTAATAATGTTTGAGATGCATGATATTAATAGGTTCCCTAAGAGGAATGCCATTCATATCAGCAATTTTATAAGCACCTGAAGTAAAATCCTTAATTACAACAAAGGGTCCAAGCCAATTTGGACCAAGTTTTCCTTTTTCACCAGGTAAAGCATTTACATTCCTTTGATTCTCATATAAGACCAAATCACCTACTGAGAATGACCGTTCAATTACTTTATGATTATATTGTTTTTGGAGTGATTTATGATAAGCTTTAATGTGTTCCAAAGCATTTATTCTTTGTTCATCTAACATTTCTAATTCTTATAATCGTTGTTCCCAAAAAGTATCTTTGTCAATAATCCCATGAAATGAAATATGCAAAGATGGTATTTCTAATTCCAATGGCATGATAGCATCAGTCTTATAAACAAGATTATAAGGTGAAGTGGCAGTGGTGGTATGAACACTAGTCCTATAAGCCCACAAGGCATAAGTATGTTGTGTATGCCAATCTTTCGCATGTTTGTTGACTATTTTTTTAAATATTTGTTCAATAACCTTGTTTGGTGCTTCAGCTTGACCATTAGATTGAGGGTAGTATGGAGTAGAAAATCTATGTTGTATATGATATTTCTCCATGAATTTTGTGACTTCTTTGTTCTTGAAAGATGTACCATTATCCAAAACTATCGTTGAAGGGATACCAAATCATGCAATAATATTGTTAGGGATGAAATCAAAGATAACATCTGCAGTAGTAGAATGAAGAGGAATAGCCTCTACCCATTTTGTAAAGTAGTTTGTAGCTATGAGAATGTACATGTGTCCTTTAGAGGAAGCTGGTGATATTTTTCCAATAAGGTCAAAACCCCAAATGCTAAAAGGCCATGGAGCAACTTGATTACAAAGCTCATGAGTAGGAGCATGAATTAAATTTCCATATTGTTGACACTGAGGAAATTTTTTGACAAATGTGAAAGAATCTTGTTCCATTGTTTTCCAGCAGTATCCCATTCTGAGAAGTTTATTAACTAAAGATTTTCCACCAAAATGTCCTCCACAAGAACCGGAGTGAGATTCTGCTAAAGCTACAGTTATTACAGTCTTGTTAATACATCTTAATAATAAACCATTGTAAGAACATTTATAAAGTGTTTCCCCTAAAATGATATAGCGGGCTGCAATTTTTCTAATACGATTATGTGTGTTCCTTGTTGCTGATTCTGGAAAAGTATTATCTTTAAAAAAATGAAAGATATGTGAATACCATTCATCTAAATAAAAATTACAACAATCCATGGTAACCTTATTAGAAATTGTAGGGAATTTAAGAGTGTGTATAGTAAATTGAAAGTCTTCCTTGTTGTTCTCGAGGCAAACCAAAGAAGCTGCGCTTGCCATGGCATCCGCATATTGATTATCTTTCCTAGGTAAAGTTTGAATTGTGTAAGAAGAAAATTGTGAAAGAATAACTAGAGCCAAATCTTGATATTGTGTCATCTTATCATTCTTAGTTTGATAACCTGCTTTGATCTGTTCCACAATCAATTGCGAATCCCCGTAAATTTCTAAGTTTTTAATATGAAGTGATAATTTGTCCGTAAACCAGCTATAAGAGCTTCATATTCCACAATGTTGTTAGTACAAGGAAAAGTTAATTTATATGACATAGGGATTAGTTTCTTTGTAGGAGGGATCAAGATAATTCCCACTCCAACGCCTTTCTTGCATCTAGAGCCATCAAAATATAATTCCCAAATGTCATCTTGTTTGATTACAAATATATTCTCATCAGGGAATTCTGCTGAGGTAACATGTGTATTAGAATAAGGGCAAGGAGCATCGGCTAAATAATTAGTTAATGCCTATCCTTTAATTGAATTTTGAAGGATGAAATTAAGATCAAATTCTGTGAGAAAAATCAACCATTTAGCTAATCGACCAGAGAGATCAGTTTTTGAGAAAAGATATTTTAAAGGATCAAATTTAACAATCACATTGACTTCAACATTGACTAAGTAATGCCAGAGTTTTTGACAAGCATAAACTAAAGCCAAGAATTTTCATTCTAGTTGAGTGTATCATGTTTCATAATCCAAGAAAGTTTGACTAATATAGTATACTGGTCTTTCCTTTCCATCATTATCATGCTAGGCCAACAATGCACTTACAACATTAGTTGTGGCAGAAGTATACAGATAAAAGGGTTTATTAAATTGAGTAGGTTGTAGGATAGGAGGATTAGAAAGATACTCCTTAAATTTCTCAAAATACTCCTTGCATTCCTAGTTCCAAGAAAAGGTATTATCTTTTCTGAGTAAAGAAGTAAAAGGAACAGTCCTATCGGCTAGGTTAGGAGCAAAGCGATGAATAGATTGTATTTTACCCTGTAGACTGCGCAATTGAGAGATATTCTTAGGAGGAGGCATGTTAACAATAGCATCAATCTTCTCAGTATCGACTTCTATGCCTTGCTTGGAAATAATAAATCCTAATAATTTTCCAGAATCAACTCCAAAAGCACATTTCTTAGGATTTAACCTCATGCTATAATTCCTAATTATTTCAAATATTTATCTTAGAATGAACACATGATCTTCTCTTTGTATAGATTTTGCCAAAGTATCATCGACATAATCTTCCAAAATCTTATGAATGTAATCATGAAAAATCAAAGTCATGGCACGTTGATAGGTAGCTCCCGCATTTCTTAATCCAAAAGGCATCATCACGCAATAGAATGTCCCCCAAGGTGTAATAAATGTGGTTTTAAGTTGATCCTCAATAGGAATAAATATTTTATTATAACCTAAAAATCCATCCATAAAAGACAATAATGCATGACCCACTGTTGAATCCACAATCATGTCAATATTAGGTAGCAGGAAGTCATCTTTTAAGGATGCTTTGTTTAAGTCACGAAAATCAGTACACATTCATATTTTGTTTCCTCCTTTAGAAACAACCACAATATTGGAAATCCATTCAGAATAATCAATAGAGCGGATGAATCCTACACCTAGTAATTTTTCAATTTCAGATTTTACCAATAAAGCAATGCTAGGATTCATCTTACGAATCTTTTATTTCACAGGTTTAGCATTGGGCTTAAGGACAATATTGTGAGTGATAATTTTGGGATCTATACCTGGCATATCCGAATATTTCCAAGCAAAGATATCCTTGTATTCAAGTAAAAGAGAAACCAATTGGTCATGTTCATCTTGATTCAAACACTTCCCAATTTTAATTGTTCTTTCCACATCATTCTCATCTACTTGAACCTCCATAGTCTCAGTTATTAATAAATTAATTTGTATGGGAGAATCTATTGGCAAAGGGGAAATATCTGATTCGTCATGTTCTCCAAAATAAGCTTCATTATTTAGACAATATATCCTTGCCCTTTTATGATGAAATGTAGGTAGATCTTCATAAGCTCCTAAAAAGTCAGCAAGAGCTTCATCCTCAGGAAATATGTCCAAATTTGGCTTTTGATCCATGTCAAGGAGAAGTGGATTAACCAGTTTCAAATGTCCACCAAAAATATGATTAAAATTAAGAGGAAAAACTGATGGTTTCCTATAAGGATTAAATCCTAACCCATAAGTATAATCACCACCTTCATTATCCAGGGGTACTTGTATACCTTGTTCATACTTACCACAACCTTTTCCCTTGAATCTGGCTTTCTTGAGTAAATGGTAACCAGAACCATACTTGTCGGCCATATCAGATTGAGTTAAAGGAGCGGCATATGTCACAATGTCATAACAATCTGATTTTATTGTCTCAATTGTTTCATCATGAGAAGCAACAACAAAGTTACTTTTTAATGCCTCAGAAAGCGGAGAGGGAATAAAAACTTGTTTTTCACACTCAGTTTGTTCTTTCATCAATTCCAAATCTAACACTTTATATTCTCCTATGAAAGTAGGATTAAAATCCAATGTTCCCCAATCATCTTCCATCAAGGAGGAAGATGGGATCTCATCTTGTTTAACCTCAGGTGGTTGTTCAAGTTTTTTAATTGGTTGTATAGGCTCAGGAACCTTAGCATATTTTGTGTTTAAACAGGGATTTGGTTCATCATCCGCACGTAATGTGTACATTAGATTGTTGTATATGAACCTAACCTGGTGATGAAGAGTAGAAGGAACCACATGCATAGTATGTAACCAAGGTCTTCCTAATAGAAGGTTATAATTGAGTGGTCCCAACATAACATGGATAGGAGTGTAAAGAAGCACAGGACCAACTTTAATGAAAATCGTGATAATACCCAAAGTTTTCTTTGCAATATTATCAAATCCACGAATAGGAATATTGTCTGGTTGAATAGTTGTAAGATCGGCTTTAATTGCCTTAAGCATATCCATGCTGCAAACATTAAGCCTAGATCCATTATCAATCAATGTTCTATGAATGATACTCTGATTAATAGAGATAGCAAACATAAGAGCATCATATTGATTCTGCACCTCAATAGTAGGTAAATCTTTGTCAGAAAATACAATAGGAGGTATAGAAGGCATAGTATGCATGCACTCAAAAAATGAATTAATGTTATCTTGATTAGGAGGTGTGGCAAGGAGAGTAGATAAGGCTTTTTGTAATGCCTCATGATATGTAGGGGAAGTTTGAAGTAATTCCCATAAAGATATCTTAGTGGGAGTAGCGTTTAATTGTTCCACTAAGTCATTTTCCTTAAAGGAAGAAGGTAACCTAGGTGCTTGAGGAAGCACGGGTTGAGAAGGAGGTAAAGTTGCTAGGACATTAGGTTGAGGATTATTTTGTGTGCGATAAGCATGTGAAACAGAATCCATGTTATTAAAGAAATCTTAGGGATCTCTGGGTTTTCCCTTAATAGTTATTTGAGGACATCCTTTCACCGTCATCAAAGGTTTTGGAAATAACATTTTAGGTGTCTCAATGTTGCAAATAGAGGAATAGGATGGTAACCATTCATACACTCTATGGTAAAATTTAATTGAAGAGGTGTGAAGGAGGATGAAATAGGAATGAGATCCATGTGGATCTCATTCGAACCATTTGCATTCTCACTTCCATGTACCTCATTAAGGGATCTATCCTTTTTTACAACAAAATCTTCATCAAAGTATTCAAAAAAATCATACATGCTGAAACACTACAAGCATGAAAAATGGAAATGTTTTTGTATTTTAGAAGTAATGTTGCAATTTTTATGAATTTTGAAATATAAATGCAAAAGCATAAAAGAAATTTTACTTCTATATGCATACAAAATCTAATATGAAATGTGAATCTAACACCAATGAAAAAGAAAGAGTTGCCTATCGCGGGTTCACCAAAATGTAATAGATAAAATTTGGCCCAAGAAGGTTCCCTAAATAAGATTTATGCAATATGGTAAAGCGAGATCCTAAGGCCAAATTTATGTTTTATTACACTTAATTATTATGATAAAATAGCTTGAGGAACACATAAGAAATAAATGGACAAGATACCTACCTCATAACATAGTAGATCTGGAAAAAATAATTTTCTGAGGTCTGTATTGAGTTTCTGGAAAATCTAATAGTTGATATGGAACCAGAACATAGAGAAGAACAAAACCCAGAAATCATTTTATGTTTTGATGTCATCTTATGGAAAAGGTCGACCTGGACCCATAAATGTCAACCCTGACCCAATAATGTTGACCCTAACCTACACATATCTGAAAGTGACTTTGTTTGCGTCATCCAGAAGAAAACCAAAAAGGGTATCTAGATCTGATCCCTAATCTACTATTCTACACCTGTAACTCCTTAAAATAGCACCTACAAATATCTGAAAAGAGGGATTTTGGGGTGCCTATATAGGGTTTTGCCTTAGTCAAACCTCCATTTTGGTGATCTCCACCTCAATGAATAGCCAAATATAGAATGTAATGTGTGTGTATTGATCTCTTGAAGAGAGTTTGTAAACATGCAACATCAAGATCTAATCTTCTAGATTAACAATCCTAACATGACATGAAAATGAGAAAGCAATGCATAGATTTGAATATGACAAAGAAAGCATACCAAGCCCCCAAGGCTAAAGTATTCCTATCAACTCATAATCCGTAATTGCTACCCCATGGTAATGTCCTTTGAATGCTTGAACATTGAAAATAGTAGATCTAAAGAGAGAGCCTTCTTACTTCAATGAAGATCCACCATAGATTATCGTTCAAAATGCTTGATAGAAGATGATGATATGTCCACCTAGCTTGTCCTTCTATATCATCCCCTTGCTTGTTTACATCATTTCATCATGTCATCTCCCGATTTTTTTTCATGATCAAATGAAGGCAAAAGAGAGTGTTTATATAGAGATTTCAACATAGGCCTCCTTGGGTAATGCAAGAGATCCAAATTCAAATTTCATCTCAAATCATGGTCCAATCACATTTTCCAACTAAGGAGAAAACATATTAATTCAAATATCAGAGAAAACACTTCCGCATCCGAACCCAGGGACCTATTTTAAGTTCCGGGCCCCGATAAGCTCCATATTTGAAAGTAGGGACCACCACCTAGAAAAGGTCTATGTCGACCTCGACCCTGACCTAGGTCAGGGTCAACCTTGACCCTGACTTGAGATTTTAGGTAGGTCACCAAGAAGTTGCAGAAAGGTTTCCAGATCAGCCGGGGACCTAGAAATGTAGGGGAATGTGCCAGAGTGTTTAAGAAGGCCTAGAGGCCCAGAGAGAGAGTAGAATGAGGCCCAGGAGGACCAATACATAGATCCTACCTAGAGAGAAGAGCCATGGAGAGAGAAATTTGGGAGAATCCACAAGATCCTACCACTAACTTCATCTATACATGTATAATCAAGCACAGATGCAAATCTAATATGCCAACCATACTAAATGAGGGTGCTAAGCCTATAAAAATGGAAGTGCTTCCATTTTAAGATGATACATTTATCCCACTTTATCTTAGATATGATACTACGTGACTATGCAAGCTAAAGTAAGAAACATCATAAAGTATAAATAGGATATAGCTAAGTCCTCAATGTGAAGATCCTGCAAGAAACCATTAGTATCCGCAACCTGCAACACATGAGGTTAATAAAAATATAGAGAGCACCTAAGTCTTACTATGATGATCTTGAGAAGTATATAGAACCCCTTATGCCCCCCTGATTCGGCTTACTAATTCATGGAAGGTGAAACAAGGTGATAAGGTAATTTCTATATACTGAATATGTCATTTGTTGAAAAAGTCATTTCCTAAACTAGTTAGAAGGGTACTAAACCTTCCGAAACTGATTTAAGAGGTTAGGTATCTGAATCATGATTCCAATGCCTCTAATGACACTGAAAATGTAGCTACCAAACTTAATTTATGATGAAAAGAGTAGATGCCTATCTAAATGCATATAAAGGGAAAATTCGAATTTAACCTATATAAATTCAAATGAAACCCTAGTAAAACCCTAGTTTTTTGCCTATAAATAAGAGAAATAAAAATTTACCACCTCATTCTTACCATTTGCAGAGTTTGGAGAAGGAGATAGGATGCCGAAGAGAGAAGAATTCTGAGTCAGCCACATGGAGGTCCTCAGGGAGTGCATGGCTAGCCGACATCCACTGCCTGAGGTATGTTCCTATTTCTAGTAACTGTGATTGAAATTTTGATTTTTTTATGTAGAAGGTTGACCTTGACCTAGTAAGGTTGAACCTGACCCATAAAGTTTGACCCTGACTGGGGAGGTTCTGTCATTTTTTGGGCCAAGTCGACCCTGACCCAAAAATGTTGACCCTGACCCATAAAGGTTGACCCTGACCCAAAAAGGTCGACCTTGACCCAAAAAGGTTGACCTTGACCAGGTCAGGTGGGTATAGTAGATGCTTGATGCAAAAGTAATGATATGATTCATATTTTTTCTTGCAGGATCCATTCCATCTTCGAGAGCATCCCTTTGGAGGGTTACTGTTATCTGTCAGAGGGAGTGTTTCTGAGCTACAACAGGATGAGATATAGTTATTGTGAGACATAAGATTATACTGGGTAGGAGTCCTACCATAGCTAAGGTTCCATCCGCCTATGATATCGGCCCTAGTAGAGAGATGGGATGAGGATACATGTTCTTTCCATCTTCCATCAGGAGAGATCACAGTCACACTGGAGGATGTGTATAGGGTCCTATGACTTCCAGTCTGAGGTGAGCCTGTTAGACCGAGAGGACCACGGGATTCATCTGAGGTTTTTGTAGATATGGAGTACTATTTGGGATGGGTGGCATAGATGAGGACCTGATCAGATAGGATATCATTGGTAGCTATACTAGCAGGTCCGACACCCTTGGTACAGAGGGTGATGTTACGTATACTTTCTTTGGTTGTAGTACCCAACACAAAGGGTACAATATTTTTAGCGCCATCACCCATCTTGTACATAGGATGTAGAGTGATAGGGTGACTATCGCATGGGGCCACAGTATGTTAGCCCCTCTCTATCATGATCTGAGTCAGTTGGTGAGGTAGCAGCAGGAGAGTCTTACGGTGTGCACCCTGCTATAGGTTTGGATGTTTGAGCATTATAAATGTACACGACCATAGGGCACTCCTGTGATGGTAGATGCAAGCACACCTAGAGCCTTTTCTTATCCACTGGCAGATTTCTGTCAACACGGAGATATCCTATTTTGGAGGGTATTCTTTGACCATATCCCAGGTAGAGATGTGATATGGAGACCTTACTGTGAGATGGTAAAGTGGCCAGATACTTGACATCATTTGAGACACTCATAGCAGCATAAGCTATTGGAGTGTCCAACTAATCATGTTGTGATGCCATATTATTATGATAGAGTGATGAGACAGTTTGGTTTGGTATAGGGGGTTCCTCGTATAGTACCTGGATATGTATATCCTACGAGATACTATCAGAGACCCGGCGCCATACATCAACCAATAGTAGCTGATATTATGGATAGTGAGATGGATGAGACCAAGGATATAGAGGTAGCACTTGAGATATCCTATGCTGGTGTTACTAGAGAGTATATTAGATACTGGAGTTTACAGGGGACCCATCCTATCTTCCCCAATGACTACCCCACAGGTGATCTAGGTCCTTTAGAGAGGAATCACCAAAGAGATGACATACCAGTAGGAGAGGAGGAGGAGGAGGAGGATCAGAGAGATGAGGAGGAGCCTCCCCTTGGGGGAGATCCTATGGAGGAGGAGAGAGTAGAGGAAGAATTAGTAGAGATGCCCCCAGGTCGTGGTACAGACACCGGTGATCATCTAGTCTATGTTACACCCCTGAGATCATAGTGACCTCCTCGAGCACATATAGAGACACCACCACCAAGGCCTAGATAGAGTGAGTGAGGGGAGAGTAGTCACTCCATGCCCCCACCATCTAGACCTTTTAGTGATATCCAAGCCGGAGATCCAGGTATCATATAGCTTTAGAATATTTTTGAATAATGATTTTAGAAGAAGAAATTGAGTAAGCTTTTTATTTTTAATTTTTGCAGGAAGCGTAGTAGAGTGAAGGAGCTTTGTATCTAAGGTTCTGAAGGATACATGTATATCCTACCACTTTCCATCTAGTGAGAGAGAGTCCTGTGAAGGACAAAGAGATCCTAGAAGACATGCAGATATTTTCCTGAGTGTGTGGTGAGAGTTGAGATTATGCAAGGAAAGAGAAGAGAAATTGATGGCTGACCTAGAGAGATCCATGGAGTAGATCTAGGAGATGATCATATTGAGGAGTCACACATGGACTTCCATTCCAAGATCCTCAGCCTCATATCATAGATCTAAGAGATCCGAGAGCCACCATCCTTCAGAGCATAGAGATAGAGATTGATAGATATGGCCCTTTGTGCCATATATGTATTGGACTCAAAAAGTTTATTTATGAAGAAAACTTTGTTTTGGAACAATTAGTTCTATGGTTGATTACTTTTTTTACTTTCATCAAGGCATAAAACTTAATAAAAGAAAGAGCAAAGGAAAATATGTATGAATGTATTCTAAATTACATAACTTATAAAATAATTATTCTATAAGGAACACATACATACATAAATAAATGATGATTTAAGGGTAATAATGTTTGAGATGCATGATATTAATAGGTTTCCTAAGAGGAACGCCATTCATATCAGCAATTTTATAAGCACCTGAAGTAAAATCCTCAATTACAACAAAGGGTCCAAGCCAATTTGGACTAAATTTTCCTTTTTCACCAGGTAAAGTATTTACATTCCTTTGATTCTCATATAAGACCAAATCACCTACCGAGAATGACCATTCAATTACTTTATGATTATATTGTTTTTGGAGTGATTTATGATAAGCTTTAATGTGTTCCAAAGCATTTATTCTTTGTTCGTCTAACATTTCTAATTCATGTAATCGTTGTTCCCGGAAAGTATCTTTGTCAATAATCCCATGAAATAAAATACACAAAGATGGTATTTCTAATTCCAAAGGCATGATAGCATCAGTCCCATAAATAATATTATAAGGTGAAGTGCCAGTGGCGGTACGAACACTAGTCCTATAAGCCCACAAGGCATAAGTAAGTTGTGTATGCCAATCTTTCGCATGTTTGTTGACTATTTTTTTTAATATTTGTTAAATAACCTTGTTTGATGCTTCATCTTGACCATTAGATTGAGGGTAGTAAGGAGTAGAAAATCTATGTTGTATATGATATTTCTCCATGAATTTCGTGACTTCTTTTTTCTTGAAAGATGTACCATTATCTGAAACTATCGTTGAAGGGATACCAAATCGTGCTATAATATTGTTTAGGATGAAATCATAGATAACATATGCAGTAGTAGAACAAAGAGGAATAGCCTCTACCCATTTTTTAAAGTAGTCTGTAGCCGTGATAATGTACTTGTGTCCTTGAGAGGAAGCTGGTAAGATTTTTCCAATAAGGTCAAAACCCCAAATGCTAAAAGGCCACGGAGCAACTTGATTACGAAGCTCACGAGCAGGAGCATGAATTAAATTTCCATGTTGTTGACACTGAGGACACTTTTTGACAAATGTGAAAGAATCTTGTTCCATTTTTTGCTAGTAGTATCCCATTCTGAGAAGTTTATTAACTAAAGATTTTCCATCAAAATGTTTTCCACAAGAACCAGAGTGAGCTTCTACTAAAGCTACATGTATTTTGGTCTTGTTAAGACATCTTAATAATAAACCATTGTAAGAACATTTATAAAGTGTTTCCCCTAAAATGATATAGCGGGTTGCAAGTTTTCTAATATGATTACGTGTGTTCCTTGTTGCTGATTCTGGAAAAGTATTATCTTTCAGAAAATGAAAGATATATGAATACCACTCATCTAAATGCAAATTACAACAATCCATGGTAACCTTATCAGAAATTTTAGGGAATTTAAGAGTGTGTATAGTAAATTGAAAGTCTTCCTTGTTGTTCTCGAGGCAAACCAAAGAATTTGCGCTTGCCATGGCATCACCATGTCAATTATCTTTCCTAGGTAAAGTTTGAATTGTGTAGGAAGAAAATTGTGAAAGAATATCTAGAGCCAAATCTCGATATTGTGCCATCTTATCATTCTTCCACAATCAATTGCAAATCCCCGTAAATTTCTAAGTTTTTAATATGAAGTGATAAAGTTGTCTGTAAACCAGCTATAAGAGCTTCATATTCCGCAACATTTTTAGTACAAGGAAAAGTTAATTTATATGACATAGGGATTGGTTTCTTTGTAGGAGGGATCAAGATAATGCCCACCCCAGCGCCTGTCTTGCATCTAGAGCCATCAAAATATAATTCACAAATGTCATCTTGTTTGATTGCAAATATATTCTCGTCGGGGAATTCTTCTGAGGTAACATGTGTATTAGAATAAGGGCAAGGAGCGTTAGCTAAATAATCAGTTAATGCCTATCCTTTAATTGACTTTTGAAGGATGAAATTAAGATCAAATTCTGTGAGAAACATCACCCATTTAGCTAATCGACCAGAGAGATCAGTTTTTGAGAAAAGATGTTTTAAAGGATCAAATTTAACAATCACATTGACTTCAACATTGAGTAAGTAATACTGTAGTTTTTAACAAGCATAAACTAAAGCCAAGCATTGTTGTTCTAGTTGAGTGTATCATGTTTCATAATCCAACAAAGTTTGACTAATATAGTATACTGGTCTTTCCTTTCCGTCATTATCATGCTGGGCCAACAATGCACTTACAACATTAGTTGTGGCAGAAGTATATAGATAAAAGGGTTTATTAAATTGAGTAGGTTGTAGGATAGGAGGATTAGCAAGATATTCCTTAAATTTCTCAAAAGACTCCTTGCATTCCTAGTTCCAAGAAAAGGTAGTATCTTTTCTGAGTAAAGAAGTAAAAGGAACAGTCGTATCGGCTAGGTTAGAAACAAAGTGATGAATAGATTGTATTTTACCCTCTAGACTGCGTAATTGAGAGATATTCTTAGGAGGAATGTTAACAATAGCATCAATCTTCTCAGTATCAACTTCTATGCCTCACTTGGAAATAATAAATCCTAATAATTTTCCAAAATCAACTCCAAAAGCACATTTCTTAGGATTTAACCTCATGTTATAATTCCTAATTCTTTCAAATATTTGTCTTAGAATGAACACATGATCTTCTCTTTGTATAGATTTTGCCAAATTATCATTGACATAATCTTCCAATATCTTATGAATGTAATCATTAAAATTCAAAGTCATGGCACATTGATAGGTAGCTCCCACATTTCTTAATCCAAAAGGCATCATCACCTAACAGAATGTCCCCCAAGGTGTAATAAATGTGGTTTTAAGTTGATCCTCAACAGGAATAAAGATTTGATTACAACCTAAAAATCCATCCATAAAAGACAATAATGCATGACCCGCTATTGAATCCACAATCATGTCAATATTAGGTAGCAGGAAGTCATCTTTTAAGGATGCTTTGTTTAAGTTACGAAAATCAGTATACATTCATATTTTGTTTCCTCCTTTAGAAACAACCACAATATTGGAAATCCATTTAGAATAATCAATAGATTGGATGAATCCTGCACCTAGTAATTTTGCAATTTCATCTTTTACCAATAAAGAGATGCTAGGATTCATCTTACGAATCTTTTGTTTCACAGGTTTAGCATTGGGCTTAAGGACAATATTGTGAGTGATAATTTTGGGATCTGTACCTGGCATATCTGAATATGTCCAAGCAAAGATATCCTTGTATTCAAGTAAAAGAGAAACCAATTGGTCATGTTCATCTTGATTCAAACACTTCCCAATTTTAATTGTTCTTTCCAGATCATTCTCATCTACTTGAACCTCAATAGTCTCAGTTAGTAATAAATTACTTTGTATGGGAGAATCTGTTGGCAAAGGAGAATCTTGGGTGTAAGAGAAAATCATATAATTATTTTCATGTGGCTACCTCCCAAGTGCTTTAATAGAGCCAGTGAGAGTGGATTGCCCAACCGATAAGAGGCTAAAGGAAAGCCCTTCCAAACCGTTATATAAAAAATGCCATTGTGATTAGTCTCATAGTGGATAGGTGTGAATTTTTTGTGACAACCAAAATCTCCTCTAGTACCCTAGTGGTGCGCTAAAGTCCCTACATTGTTAAGGTGAAAACCTTGCTTTGAAAGGATTGAGAGAGCCCCCTTAATTGGGAAAATGACTTGATCACAACCACCTGAACGGATGCCTTGACTATAAACTTTTTTTTAGTGATCAAAAAACCCTCTATCTATTGGCACAGAAGTTAGAGACTGACTAAGATGTCCCACATTTTTATGGCTCTTAGTAGAGACAACAATCCTTTGGAAAGTGATTCCCTCGGGATTCAAAGCTTGGTGTGCCTGAGAAGTGAGTGCACATGTAAGGAGGAGCCCGTGCCTCCAAGCTTCTAAGTTGTCTACTATGAGTAAGCATGGCTAAACTTTGGTTCAAGTGGGAATTTAACAAATATTGCCCTGGCTTACCTAGGTTTTGTTGTGAATGTTTCTTTTACAAAAAAAAATCTTCTTAATGTGTCTTGCGTGAGTGAAACATTGAAATATACACCAAAAATCAAGAAAACATCAAAACAAACAACATACTTGCATTCTTAAGTGTCAAACTATCAACTTGCTCAATTTGTTATCCAGTCATTTTCAGTCTTCCTTGGTTGATCTAGATCAAATTAGATTACTTACCCCACTGTTAGAAGCTTTTTTACACTTTGGATTCTTGTGTTGACCTCTTGAACTAGTAACATTTGATTTCACAAGTGACCTTGTTTGGAGTTGGTGAGCTAGAAATCATCCTTGTTGAGAAGACAAACCTTTAGATCCTTTGGTACCACACTTGGAGACTTTTGGTAATCTCTTGTCCATTCACTTTCATACAAATTCAAATTCAATCATTATAACTTGGGTAAATAATCCTCCTAATCCATACGTGCTAGGGTATTCACCCATTCAGTGGGCACCTCTATGGCAGTGTTGATTTACGCCTCTTGCAAAAATTATATCTTATCACCTCTCTTTAGGAGCATGATGGAAAATATGTTAGCACCCAATAATTCATTCTCACTAGATTTGATTTGTCCTAATCCTTTTGACAAAAGTGTTAACATGAAAGAATTCCCTAGAAAGATTGAGATCCCTCAATATGAAAAATATGATGGGAATGGAGATCCACATGATCATGTGCACCAGTTTTACACCACAAGTTTTGAGTTCCATCAAGATGACTCATACCTCATGAGATTGTTCCCAAGGAGTCTTAAGGGTCAAGTGATGGAATGGTTCACCAACATAATTCCCCCCATTAAGACTTTCAATGAGCTCATCCGTAGATTCGTTCAACACTTTGTATACAATCTTTCAAGATCTATCACCATGTTGGACTTATGCAACTTGAAGAAAAATCAAGGGGAATCCTTTGTTACTTTCTTGCAAAGGTGGAGATGACAATTCTCTTGCTACCCTAGGACCATTCCTAAAAATGAAAAGATTGACATCCTTGTTAACAACTTGGTTCCCAAAATGCGGTATGAAGTTAGGAAGATGGTTTTTGATTCCTTTGACACCATAGTTGAAACCGCATGTAGGAATGAGGATGTTTTAAAAGAACAAGGAATTTTGACCAAACATGGAAGCAACAACAAAAACTATGGTCAAAATAAAAACCCTAACAAGGATAAAGGGGAGAAATCACATTGAAATAGGAACAAACAAGTGGTCAATGATGGAGTTGTGGACTCCTCCCAACCCAAAGATCAAACTGTGCTCCACTTGTCTATTATTTTTCAAGCCATGAAACTCAATGCATCTAATCAACAAGAGAACAAGCCAAGATATCAAGATAGGCCTAAGAAAGAGAGACATCAATTTTCAAAACTTGGTGACTCATATGAGGATGCCTTGAAAACACTTATTTCCAACAACCTTGCACGTCCTCAAGATCCTGCAAAGCATTATATACCTGATGTTAAGCCACATTAGTGGGATGAGAAGGCCTTTTGCAAGTTTCACAATGGTATTGGACATGGCATTGAAAACTACTGGAAACTCAAGCATATTATTCAATATCTCATTAAGAATGGAAAACTTAAGATAGATGGATTGAAAACCAATGCCGATCATAAGGCATTCAAAGAAACATTTCCCAAGTATGAAAAAGGGGAAACCTCTAAAGCTAAGAATGGAAAGGCTGAGATCAATTACACTTACACAGACGCAGAGAGTGTTATCAGCATGCTTGAAGTTGTAGAAGAAAATGTCAACATGATGAGGGGTAAAGATCCCTATGGTTATAATTTGGACATGGAATTTCCTCCTCTCTTTGATGAAGAACCCATTGTGGTGCTAAGGGGTCCTAACTCTAGAGTGTCATCACAAACTCTCAATGCTGTCACATGAAGTCAAGGTCCCATTTTCATTAGGGGACCCAATTCAAGTCAACCCAGTAAACCTAAGCAAGTGGCATCCAAGAATGTCACCTTAAAACCAGTTGTCGATCCTAAGTCAAGTTATAACCTTGTTAATTAGTTGCAAAGAACCCCAGCTCAGATTTCAATCTTTGAGCTCTTAGAGTTGTCCCTGAGACACAAGAAAGTCCTTGAAAATGCTTTGTGCACAACGAACCTCCCCAACAAATTAGATGTTGATCAATTACAGAACATGGTTAATCATATTGCTATCCCTCATTACCTTAATTTTTCATAGGATGATGATAAATCTTTGAGCCACCCACACAATCTTGCCCTTCATATTGAGGTCATGATCCACAAAACCCGTGTTAGGTACGTGTTGATAGATGGGGGTGTTGGGCTTAATATTTGTTCCTTTAATCTTTTGAAAGAGTTGGGTTATTCTAAAAAAGTCATAGATACCAGGAAAAGGATCACCATCAAAGCCTATGATGAGGCAGAAAGAAGTTCCAAGGGGTTGGTTTTCCTCCCTGTTAGGATTGGCCTTGTTGAAAAAGATATTTTATTTCAAATAGTTGATGCTGGCCCCCTTGCCTTTAATATCTTGCTCGGTAGACCGTTGATTCATAATATGAAAGTAGTGTCATCTACTTATCATCAATGTGCTAAGTTCCCTTACAATGGAATAGAGATTTGTATACCTAAGGATAACACTTTATCTGTTAACTCAATTTCAACAGGAGCTCATGTTCCCCTCAATATAGAAGCAGAAGACTTTGATGCAACCTTAGCTGAATATAAAGACAAGATCAAGTTAGAAGATCTTGACATGGGGGGGTATCAAGTCAACTCCCTCACAACACTACCAGTTTTGTCCAGGTCTTATGGAAAGCCTTCACAAGAGAATAGACCTTCCTCTTTAGCTATGACTTTATTTGGCACGTTTGTAGAGTCCTCGGTGCCTATTCAAGATGAGAAAGAGGAGACATTTGTTAGAGACTGGATTTATAGAGAAGAGAAATACATGCACAATGAGAACTTATCTCCCTCTCCTAAGGTGTATGGAAGATGGTATAATTTTGTCAAATAGATGGGCTATCCCAGACATGACCCTCTTAATCATAGATTGGATGTTAGGGCCAAACCTCTTGATCATGCTCTTTTTGGACGCAAGTCTAAGAAGACGGTTGGCCTAGGATTCAAAAATCACAACAAGCACACTACTCCTATCCTTGATAAGTTGGATAGTGAAGATGAACCAAAATATGTACCTAATTTGACAAATCAAAAGGACATGTGTGAAGATTGGGTCCCTTCCACTAAACTCATCTTGGGAGATTCATATATTTTGGTCACTCATGCGTCAGTTGCAACTTTAGAACAAGATGAATCAGATGTAGAAGATCCTTTCAGAGAATGTCAATGAAAGAATCTTGTTGGTTTAATAGGAAAAGAAGGTGTTACACCTGATGACATTAGACCTTCCACATCAAGAGGTCCCAAACCTTCATGGTGTAAACATCCTAGTCACAGTTTAGACACAAGTTCATATGAGTATGAATGGGACTCCTTCTCAGAGCCTTCTACAGTTGATATGGATATTGATGTTATCCACACGTATAGTTCTCAACCTGAGGTAGCCAATGAGTCATGTGTAGGATTAGAGGATTTGAACCCATGTATTTCCTTAGGGGATGATTCTTCGCTTGTTAGGATGAATCCTGATTTGGGTATCTTAGAAGGATGCTTGACATACTCTGACTCTTTGGTCACCAATGATAATATCATTCACATTTATAACCTTGAACCAATCATTGACTCGCCTCTTGTTCATCCTGACCTCATTGATTTGTCCCAACGCTATCAAGAACCTAAGCTCTTAACATTTCAAAATGATTACAAGATAAATTGTTACCTAAATGCCATTAAACCCATAGTCTCTTCCACTAGTGAACCGGCTACCAGCATGACAGAGCTAGAAATCAAGTACCTTAGTCACAAAATAAAAATAAAAGAAAATCAAAAGAATAGGAGTTCTTATGGTGAAAACCACTATGTGGCGGTGTCAAAATTGAAAAAAAAAAGTAAAAATAAATGACGTATCCAAGGGTGAAAACCTCTTTGTGGCACCTAAGGATGAGGTACTTGATCGTCTCCCTAGCTACTTTCAAGATATATCTTCAATGCTTATTGAACCAACACAAGCAGTCAATTTGGGTACAGATGAGGCTCCACAAATAGTACACTTGGTTGAGTCCTTGTCACCACAAGAAAAAGAATCTTACACTAAGTTCTAAAAGAAAAAGAAGATCAACTTTGTGTGGACTTATTCAGATATGCTAGGGTTGGACATTAATATTATCATGCATCATTTTTCCATAGCTCTAGGTGTCAAACCAGTTAAATAGAAATTGAGAAAGATGCATCCTCATATAGCTCTCCTAGTCAAAGATGAATTGGAGAAACTCCTTGGTGCAAGATTCATAAGAGCTATTGCCTATGTTGAATAGATATCAAACATTGTACCAATTTCCAAACATGACAAATTCATTCCATTTTGCACAGATTTAAGAGATGTTAATAGAGCATGCCCAAAGGATGACTTTCAACTTCCCAATATAGACATGATAGTGGATATGACTGCGGGTTATGAGATTTATTCCTTGATGGATGGTTTTTCTAGATACAATCAGATTAAGATAGCTCCCAAAGATCAAGAAAATACTACATTCACTTATGCATGGAGTACCTATTGTTGGAACATTATGCCTTTTGGATTAAAAAATGTAGGATCCACCTATCAACGAGCTATGACAACCATTTTTCATGACATGATGCATAAAAAACATGGAAGATTATGTGGATGACACCTTGGCCAAATTTAAGCAAAGAGACATATACTTAAATGATTTAGAAGTCATTCTAGATTGCATGGAACAATTTCAACTAAGTTTAAATCCTAAAAAGTATGCATTTGGAGTCACCTTTGGAAAACTACTTGGATTCATCATTTTAGCAAAAGGAATAGAGGTAGACCCTAAAAAATTCCAAGCAATCATAGATATGCCACCTCCTTGAAACATTAGTCAAATGAGGAGTCTTCAAGGATGTCTTCAATCTATAAGGAGATTCATTTCACAATTGGCGGATAGAGCTCAACCTTTCAACAAGAACTTACACAAAGGAGTCAAATGTGTTTGGAATGAGGATTGTCAAAAGAGTATAGATCAAATCAAGAAGTACTTGGAAAATCCTCCCATTTTAATGCCTCCTATCCCAGGGAAACCACTTATTCTATACATTTTAGTGACATAATCTTCCTTGGGGGCATTACTGGCTAAACTTGATGAACATGGGAAAGAAAGAGCAATATACTACATTAGCAACACTCTTGTTTCATATGAGGTTAACTACACGAGCATTGAGAAAGCTTGCCTTGCAGTTGTGCTTGCTTCTAGAAAGTTGTGATATTACATGCTTGCACACACTATACACCTCATAGAAAAAATAGATCCACTCAAGTATTTTCTAGGTAAGGTTTCCCTCATAGGTAGACTTGCTAAATGGATGATGATACTTTCAAAGTTTTATATAGAGTACATTGAGCGTAAAGCAATCAAAGGACAAGCCATAGAAGATCAATTGGCTGATTTACCAATACAAGATAATATAGCTATTCAAGTTAACTTCCTGGATGACTACCTCATGTATTTGACTGAAAGAACATGGAAGTTGTTCTTTGATGGATCCTTTATGCAAAATAGTTCAAGAGCTGGTGTGTTGTTTCTTTCTCCTCATGGGTACACGATTCCTAAGTCTTACAAGTTATTGTTCCCATGTACAAACAACATTGCTGAGTGCAAAGCTTTAACAAATGGACTTAAGATGGCTATAGAATGGAGAATCATAGAGTTACACATCTATGAGGATTCATAGCTGATAATCAACCAAGTTAATGATGAATATCAAAAAAAAAATGAGAAACTGGTACCTTACAAGAAAATGGTTGATTTCTTGAAGTGATACTTCACCTTTGTCACATTTCAACAAATCCCTAGAGAAGAAAACAAAGAAGCTGATGCTATGGCTACACTCACTTCACTCCTTCAGTTAGAGAAACATGAATCCAGATTTGAATTCCTGGTGGAAGAACTACATCACCCTATCTATGACTCCCAAGAAATTCATGTCATTTGTACCCTCGTTGGTCATGAGTCATCCCGTTATGGTGACATTTACTCCTAACTTCATGATGGTATTATTCTTGAAACCTTTAACCGATCTAAATGCAGAAACCTTATCTAAAATGCCTCTCTCCATTCCCTTATCTTTGGTGATTTGTATAGGAGGGGTCTAGATAGAACACTTCTTAGATTTTTAGAAAAGGAAGAATTTGACCAAGTGTTAGTTGACATCCACGAGGGCATTTGTGGGGGGCATTTCAATGGTCTTGCTATGGCTTGAAGGTTTCTTAGGGTAGGGTACTATTGTCCTACGATGCAGATTGACGCAGTAGCTTTTGCAAAGTCATGTGAAAAGTGTTAAAAACATGGTAACCTAATACATGCTCCAGGAAGGGAGCTCATTCCTTCTATATCTCATTGGCCATTTCAGTGCTGGGCATTTGATCTTGTTGGGAAGATTCATCCCAACTCATCAGGTGGACACAAATTTATTATCACTACTACTTATTACTTCACTAAATGGGTAGAAGTTGTCTCACTTTCTGTTGCATCAGGCAAGACAGTCTCTCTATTCTTTCTAAACCATATCATCTGTAGATATGGAGTGCCTTCCAAGATTATCACTAACAATGGAGGCCAGTTCAAAAACAAGGACCTTAAACAACTCTGCAATAAATTCAAGATTAAACAACATTGGTCCTCCATTTACTTCCCGCAAGGAAATGGTCAAGCAGAGGCATCAAACAAAACCATTCTTAAAACTTTACATAGAACAGTCTGTAAGAATGGTAGAGATTGGCACTTACAGATAAATCCAACTTTCTTGGCTTATAGAATGAGTATTCATACTCCTACTAGGGCTAATCATTTTTCCCTTGCATATGGCATTGAAGTAGTGTTACCTTTGGAGGTTGAGATTCATTCACTTAGAATTTCCCTCAAATGTCTAGTTACAGATGAAGACTACCGCACCATGAGAGTTCAAGAGTTAGAACTTCTAAATGAGAAGCATCAAGTGTCATTTGACCATATGAGGATTTATCAAAAGAGCATGTACAAATCCTTCAACAAAAAGGTTTTCCCTAGAGAATTCCAAGTGGGAGATCTTGTCCTACGTGAAAATCCCAAGAATCAACAACATAGAGATCAAAAGGGAAAATTTGAACCTTATTGGCTTGGACCTTACATCATTACAACAGCTTTTGGGTCAGTGCCTATTTACTTTCTATAGTAGAGGGAGAGAAGCTCCCTGATCCTATCAATGTCTTGCACCTGAAGAAATTTTATCCATGATGCCCATTCTGTCTGGGGGAATCCTTTGTACATAATTATTGATCCTGAAAAAATCTAAAAAATGATATGTTGTCAAAAATTCTAAAAATCAGAAAATGTCCTAAAAAAATGAACATCTAAGTGAAAACCTAGCAATAGGCGCTTTGATGTATCTCCAAAAAAAAATTATATATTCCAAAAATAAATAAAAAATAAAAAAAATTCAAAAATTCAAAAAAATAGAAAAGGTGCCTTGGTGAAAACCTGGAAATAGACGCCTTGGTAGAAAAAAATTGCAATAAAATCCAAGTGGTGAAAACCTAGAAATGGGCGCTACTTGAGGCCTTTGCACCCATGTTTCTTAGCACAAGTCCTTGACACTTAGCCTTTCTCCATCATGCCTTGTCCTTGTTTCCTCAGTCTAGAATTGGTCTTTGTCTTTGTCTAGGGGGCATAACTGTGTTAGCTTTGGTCTCTTGGATGCATTAGTCTTTAAGACACCTTGCAAATGGTGTTTTTCAACACCACCCCAACTGTGTTTTTCATCACAACCCCTGACATCGAGTGTTTTTCAACACTTATTGGTTTGGTCTTACCCAGTTTTGTCATGTGATATTACCTCTTTGCAAGCATTCAATCCTTATCCTTGGAACTCATTATTAGTTAACACACTTAAATTTTTAAACACAACACTTAATTCTTGAGCTATGTCATGATCTTTTCTTTGTGTGCTGACTGTTATTGATTTTTGTTGAGTGCCCTTGTCTAATAAGTCTCTCTGGGATGCATAGCTAGAGGACTTGGGGCATGCGGCATGTTTTATTTTCTTTCTACTTGTGGGTGTGGTTTTGAACCACTTGAGTGTCTCTTGTTGTTCCCTTGAAACACTTAGGATATTTGAGGCTTCATCCTTGACCTTTTTTTTGCACAATCGTTCTTCTGGTCATCCTGTCATCTAGCCTTGATGTGAGCGTGGTTTTTCTACATTAAATTGGGTAAGCTAACATCTAAGTCATCTTTACCTTTATGTCTTTGATGCTTATGTTAGAATCTTTCCACATTCCAATCCGATATAAATCACATTCATATCTTCATAGTTGTGCTTGTGACTAGTGATGGTTGTGTGATTTTCCAATGTCCGTTAATAATGGCCCAATGATGAAAAAAAGTTCCTTAACATTTTCTAATGAATGATGAACAAAAATTCCTATGTTATAGTTTCCCTATTGCAAGTACACCTTTGCATTTTCATGTAGCTTTCATTGTTAAACCTCATGTTAGTTTGCATTTTTAGGCTGCATTATGAGTTTGCGAGGGTTTTCCTTCATTTTTCTTGTGGACTTTTAATCAATTGTGGTCATGTTTGATCTTCATTTCCTTATCTTCTTTTGTGATCTCAATCAAAATTTTCTATCTTAAACAGTTGATTGATTTTGGGGAATTCTCTTTCTTAAGGAAAATTCTCTTTCTTCTCTCCATTTCTTTCCACCTCTTCCAAACTTCTATCTTCCATTCAATTTCACCACACTTCTTTTCTTCTAATTCAACCTTGGGGCATAATCTTTCATACTTGATGATCTACCTTGGTTATTTGATCCTTATATCTTTCATCTTACACCAAGAACCTTATCTTTAGTTCAATTTGATGTTTCTCCTCTATCTCATTTCGATTTTGATCATGAGGGGGTAGTACCTATCAAACTTCAATCCTTGATTCGGATTTATCAATCCTATCAATTTATCCGCTTGGGGAAACCTTGCTTGAGATTCTTATCTCAGACATGTCAATTACCTATTTACAAGGGTATTGACCTTGTCTTTTTTAAAATAGCTTATCTTAGTCCTGATGTGTTCCCGTCTGTTGATCACACGTCTGGGTTGTTTTGTGATCCCAAATTGATCTCACACTTCAACTGTATTCTTTAACTACATGTGTTCCCATAAAGATCACACATTAGTCAAAGAGGGGTAAATGTATTCACCCTAAAATGGTCACCTATACTATGGGCCCCCATTCTAAAATTTATCAAATGACATAATCAATTTATCAAATTCCTGAATCAATGCTTTGCAACATTTTTAATTCAAATCAATTTCCTTGATCAAATCGTAATTAATTCAATTACTTTAATATTTCCTAAGGTTTGATCATTTTATCCATAATCTTATTTAATTAAAAGCAAACACCCCTTTTAATTAAATAAAATGATCTTATTTAATTAAAAGAAAATCCCTTTTTATTAAATAAAATAATCTTATTTAATTAAAAGAAAATCTATCTTTTAATTAAATGATCTTATCTTATTTAATTAAAATCTCTCTTTTAATTAAATAAAATAATCTTATTTAATTAAAAAAAAATCCCTCTTCTAATTAAATAAATAAAATCCCCACTTAAAGCTCTCTTTTTTATGAAAAAAATGAAATAAATCAAATAAAAAACAAATAAAACTCCTTTTTTTCCACACATATTCCTAAGTGGTGGGCTTTTTCCTCTTACTTACCTTTTTAGGGATTTATCCCACATTTATCTTGAGGATGCATTCCTCTCCACACTTTCCTTTATAAGGAGCCCTCTCCTTCTCATTTAGAGATCAAATATAGAATTTTTATGTTATTGTTATGCTGTAGGTTTGGAGAGCAACTTTGGAGGAGAGTTTGATCATTTGAGCTTGAACTATGAAACTTCTCTTCTTCTTGTCTTGTTCTCTCATGCATCAATGACAATCCGTTTAGAGTAGATTCATGTTAATTTAGATGCACATTTCCTTCATAGATTAGTTTGAATATTTCTTTTCATGAATTGTTATCATATAGATTAATTTGCTTCATGCATTGTTATCATATAGAGTAGTTTTCATTTTCATTTGCAATGCATATTTGATGATCATGGAGACTAGAATTCTTGCTCTTCCTCTTTGAATCTCTCATCTCATGGTGTACTTGCATGGGCATAAATAGGTCTAAAATGAGGGCCTCCATTACAAACCCTTGCACTCCATGAATAGGGAGCTATGAGTCACCATTTGGGACCTCATTCTTGAGCAATCTTGAATATAATGACTCATAGAAGTGTGACTACTTTTTAGCACACAATCACATCAATACCCTAGAAGAAGAACAAAGACCTTTCATCTGTAACCTTGACCATTGTGACTGGTACACTAACATTATTTATTATTTGCAAAGGATGAATTGTTCACAGGGCATGGATGAGAATAAGAAAAGAAAATTAAAGTTGCAAGCAATCCATTTTTCCCTGATAAGAGATGAGTTGTGGTGGAGAAGCTCTGAAGGAATTTTATTGAAGTGTGTTGATAAAGAAAAAGCAAATAGGATCCTGCAAGAGATGCATAATGGAGTGTGTGGTGTCCATTACATGGCCAAGACTACTGCACATAATATTTTAAGAGCAGGGTTATGGTGGCCAACTATTTTTAAAGATGCTTATCAACTAGTTAAAAGATGTGATGCTTGTCAATGCTTCTCTGGTAAGCTAAAATTCTCAGGTAATGTACCCTCACACCAATGGAAATTCAAGCCCCTTTTCAACAATGGGGTATTGATTTTATAGGAGAGATAGCTACAAAGTCTAGTGGAGGACATTCATTGGTCATTGTAGTTATAGACTACTTTATTAAGTGGGTGGAAGCAATTCCCACTAAGAGAGCTACAAGTAAAGTGGTGATTGATTTTATACTGAAGAACATAATTACTATATTTGTTTGCCTGGAGAAGATATTCTTAGATAATGCCATGTGTTTTAAATATGAGTAATATGTCAGTTTTTATGCTGAATATGGTATTCAGACCTCTTACTCTGCACCTTAGCACCCACAAGGGAATGGCCAAGATAAATACACCAATAAGAGCCTCCTCAAGATTATTAAAAGAGTTGTGGATACAAACAAGAAGGCTTGGGATTCAAAGTTATATTGCCTGTATGGGCAGATAGGGTGACATCAAAAAGTGCTATATGATGTGCACCTTTTGATCTAGTGTATGGGATCCAAGAAATATTGCCCCAAAATAATTTGATGTAGATGTACAAGTTTGTTCAAACTTATGATGATGATATTGATAATGACATGCAATTGAGAATTGATGACCTGGTGGAATTAGATGAAGCCAGCAGGGAAGCTTCTGTGAAAAATGCAAAACTTCAATTGTAGGTGAAGAAATTGTATGACAAGACGCCAGTCTCAAGACATTTTTATGTGGGAGATTATGTTCTCATGTGGAATGCCAGGATGGAAGACAAAGGAAAGCATGGAAAATTTGAACCAATTTGGCAAGGACCTTATATTGTCCATGAGAGGTATGGACAAAATTCATATTTATTAAAAGATCTTACTAGAAATATTTTAGAACTGCCAGTTCATGGATAGTTCTTTAAGTTATACTTCTCATGAAGTCTAATTGTCCATGAAAATTAGGATTGTGTACATAGTGTGTTTCTTTCTGTCTTAGTTTAGTTTTCTTTCCTGTTGTGTGAGTAGTTTTGTTTTCCAGTAGTTTGGTCTGCTCCCTTGAGATTTTGAATTCTTGTAACACCTACAGGAGGTATTCATCCCCAGAAAGAGCCACTATTAGGTCTGGTTTAATTTTTTTTCAAAAGAAATGAATCCATGGCTTGTATCTAAAATAGGGTCTTGTATAATTTTTGAAACCCTTGTTGTCATGTTTCTAAGTGTGAATTTTGGTCCTAAAACCCTTTGTGTCAAAATGGTTTCTAATTCTCTGTTACTTTTTGCCACTTAAGTCATGTCTTGTATGTGTCCCTTTTTAAAAGATGTTCACATTCATTAAATTTTTGGTATCCTAACATCGTGGTCTTTATTTATTCCCTAAGTTCAAATTCCATGAGATTTATTAAAATGTTATTTGTTGATCTAAAGTATTTTCATCTAACGGCTCGTGCATTCTCGCACTAACAAAGTGATCAACTTTTAATCTTCAAGGAAACATGCCATTGTTCCACATGTCTTTGGTGGGACTAGATACATCAAAGATCCAGATCAAAGGATGTCCGTAAGATGCTTTTCATCCAACGGCTGGCGCATTACCTTTAGCCCAAAGATGTGGGTGAGTTAGCTTCAAGGGATCACGCCGTGGTGATGCATGTCCTTAGTGGGCCCAAACATGAATGAGCAGATAAAGTTAAATCAAGTGCATGTCAGATTTGATCCAATGGTTGGCGCAAAGGCTTATGATGAAGATGCATGTACAATAGTTATTGAGGAAATGCGACATGCTCCACTTGGTGTCTAGTAGATTTGGCGGGTGATTAAAGATTCAAGTAAATACATAGCATCTCCAAAAAGATCTGACGGATGGCGTTAACCCACAATGATAAGATGATCAAAATATAACCTTTAAGGGATTACACCATGGTGACATGTGTCCATCCTGGCAATTTGTAGACTGCGGTTACTATAAAGCTGGTTGGGTAAAGGTGTCACAGGTTAGAGAATATCTGACGGTTGGCACAAAGCCTCTGATGAAAGATGTGATGATTTTAACCATCAAGGCATTGTGATGCTTTTCCACGTGTCCTAGGAGATCAAAGCTGTAGGCCATAGAAAGGTATTAAAGACAGTAAAAGTTAATCAAGATCGAACGGATGGCTTAAAGACTGAAAGATAAAGTGATCAAATTTTAGTCATCAAGGGAATGTGCAGTGGTGATGCATGTCCCAAGAGCTAGGACCCTCTATCAGCATTAAGTAAGGTAAAGAGTTATCATCTTCAAAAGGATCTGACGGTGCATGCAAAGCATGTGATGAAAAGTGACCAAGGGTTAAACTTTGAGGGATTGCGACATGCTACCACTTGTCTGCGAAGATGAATGTTGTAAAATAATTACTATGAGCCATCCGATGCGAGGAAAAGATGTCTGGGATCAATGACCATATTTTAAAGGTGTCATTTTAGCATCTCTGAAATGTTATCCATGATATTTTGAACTCAGGTGAAGTAATGGAGAATGTGTGCTTCTGTAGTACAAAATTTTATGCTCAGAGAGTGATGGGATTGTTATGTGTTTGATCATTCAACCACTGATTATCATAATTGTCAAGTTTGTGGAGAAAAATAAAGTTGCAGTGATCACATTTTCAACTTCTAGGCTATTTGTAGAATGGGTAAATGTCTGGTGTGAGTTCTTTCTGAATTCCAAATTCTAAAGAATTATTAAGGCTTGCAATTACTATATTCTATCAAATTGTTTAGACTATCAAGATTTTAATTTCAAAATGGCGCCTATGAGAGAATTCAAGGGTGATGTAAATTATCAGGAAAAAAATGTATGTGACGACCTACTGCAGTAATTAACTAGGTCGACAAATGATTCGACAAAGATCAAAGAATTGGTCCCTAAAAGCCCACAATTTAAAATTGGTGAGGGTTTGTATGATCTGGAACAATGGGCCAAGAATGCTAATATAGGTATGACTAGTTTGGCTCTATTCAGAGTACTTTTTAGCTAGAGAAATGCTTTTTATCGTAACGGAAATATATGGCAATTTGATGTGGGAAAGTTAGTAGTGCCTGGGGTTTTTATGGACATTGACATGCTTATGCAAATAGAAGATAAATATGACAAGATCTCCAGGGTAGTTAGGGATAAGAATGGGCAAATCATGGTCAATATAACTGCAGAAGAAATCATAAAAGTATTCAAATTGAGTGGAGAGGATACCCAAATGGATAATATTGACTTCAAAGAATTCACAGAAGTATATGAAGCACAAAAGGATTATCTTATAAATGGACCATTGAAAGAATACTTTAACAAAATTGGAGATCTAATCATGTTAGGGTCAAGAACCAAGGAACCTTTCAAGTTAGATTATTTCATGTCAAAGTCCATAGGAACATACATGGCCTTATGTGAGATCTATGGGGATGATGAAGAGAAGGAAATGCCCATCCATTACATGTTCATGATGGTACAAATTTTGCATCCCCATTTGGCCATAATTTTTTATTTTTCTCCATACCTTCTAGATTTGATACATGAAGGATTGATAGGAATCCAAAATAGTAAGGTGGCTAGACTTTTCACATGGTATTCCCTGTTAATGCATATGTTTCTGTACAAAGGGGTAGACTATTTTGAAAGAGAGATGGAATTGACGAAATTCAAAGATGATGAGGAAATGTCTGTACAACTGTGGAATGCAGATATGTCATGGGACAACAAGGAGGCAAGTTACATAAGCTTTGATAGATTTGTTGCTGCAAGGATTAGGGCATTGTTAATGAATGATGATCCCAGGATGCCTTTAACACTTATACAATTATTGAGACCTAAAGAGTATACTCCTGAATTGAAAATAGTGCATAATTAGGGAGATGTCATTCTATACCCAGTGTCTACAATTTTTAGAGTTTATGGTTTCAGGGGCATCCCTTATATATTACCCTATAGAGTACCTATCAAATTACGATTGGAAGAGATAATAAGATAGATTGGGGGTCTGCAGGAGGAAGTTGTGACAGGAAGAGGAAAGGAAACAATTTTTCCTACAATCATAGTAGCCCATAAATTTATTATAACAAAGGGAGGGTGGAAGAACCTAGAAAAATATATGGCCCCTTATCATTTGAGTACCACAATTTCTAGATGTGCTGACCTTGAAGCTTTCATCAGGGATATGTTTAGAGAAAAAAAAAGTGCCTGGTGCTGAGTCATCAGTTCAATTTTCCTGAGGACATAATCAGGAATGAATTTGATTGGATAGAGCAAGAGATAAATAAAGAGAAATGGCTTGCATACAAGAAGATCCTGGATTTTGTACAACATTTTGACAAGTTGTATGACCCATTGAAAAAATTTCAGCCTTGGGCCAAGAAGATAGACTCCTTAATGGAGATGTTTGAGGATATTATGTAGGCACTTAATTAGAAGAGGGCCAATATTTTAAAGATAGAGCCAGAAAGGGAAAATGCAATGATGAGTAGGATAGATCCAACCGGAAATGTTCCCCTAGGGAAATATGTGGTTTACCAAAGGAGAGGGTACAATATAGTCTTGCTACGGGCTGAGAAGACCCTAGATCCAAAGGGTAAAAGGCCATTAGACCCCCATACCTAGTCATTTCCATCCCCCAAAAGGAAAAGAGTAGAGGGAGAAAAAACAACAATGGGAAAATGTATATTCTCCTTCCCAATCTCCATTATGTGTTGATGAACAAGCAGTAGCAGAACAGTTGCTACAGATGGGAGATGCTGGACAAATAATTGTCACAGCCCAAGAACTACAAGAAGGAGTGCCTGAAGATCCAAAGCATTCTTCATTAGATTTAACTATTGTAGAATATGTTGGGAAGGAACTAGACCCCTTAACTCAACAGGCCAGCAATGAATTTCTTTCTTATGACAATTTTTTCAAGGCTAGGGCATTCTTATAGTTTTTGTGGAGAACCGACATACACAAATTTAAAGAAAAATGCCAACAAAAACAAACTAAGAAACTTGCAAGGAGAAAGGAAGGGATTGAAAATGATATCAAACAAGAAATGGCATCCAAGTTTGACAAGATAACTCCTGAGGAAGGAAGGACATTAGTGAAGAAGGAAGGAGTGTTGATAATCCCAGAATGGGATATTGCAAATGCCATTGTCTTTGATGTTGTGAGAAAGGAAATAAAGAATATTTATGCAAATGAGATAGAGGAAAGACACGCATCTAAAGGAGTGAAATTTAGTGAAGATCATGCAACCTTTGTCATGTGGCATATGAGAAAGAAAATCCCTAGGGTATCTGATGAAGATGATCAAACTGAACAGGAAGGTAGCCTTATTGTGAGAAGAGTCTCATATATATCTAGTGTGGATGCAACTAACCTTACCCTACAAACTACAAAATTAAGTTTAAAGGTGGCTGAGAGAAAAGAAGAGGCATTCCAAAGAATAAATGATAAATGTGAGATGGTCACGAAGGCCTACAATGATGAAAAGATTAAATCTATTGAGATGGATAATAGAATTTCTTTCCTTGAGGGAAGAAAAATAGTGAAATTTGTGTCTTAGAGGAGGATTTTATAGGATCCCCATCAGCCTTCATCATCAAGTCCTATTATCACTTATCCTCCTTCCCCTACACCATCAAAATTTAACACACTAGAAGAAGTGGAGCAAGAAAAGGCCATACTGATAGCTGAAAGAACAGAGCTAGAGAGGCAAAAGAAAAAATGGGTTGAACAGTTTGTGACTTTCAGAGAATCAGAGGCATGGGTGAAACAAAAATATGCAGAAAAGATACACAACACCTTATTCATTGTACACATGAATTGGTGCCTACTACCATCTATGCACAAGGAAAGAAAATTGGTAGCATGATGAATGAGTACAATGCAAACAAGGACAATTTAGACCAATTGGTGAATAAATGGAAAGGGAAGGGAGGAGAGTTGAAGTTCTTCCACACCACTTGTAAGAAGGAGAACATTGTTGATATTGTTTTAACTGGCACCCATAAATGTGTAAAATTGCTCATGGACATGGACATAAGAAGGAACATTGTCATAATAAAAGTATTGGCCCTGAAAAAAGAATATTCAAAGGACTGATATTAAATGTTCCCAAATCTTTTTAAGAAGAATGGACATATTAAAGATGAAGTATTATGGCATCAGAAAATGAATGAAGCATTGGCAGTTAGAACCAATAGCATAATAACCTTGGAAAGCACACTGTTGCTTGTTCAAACTATTGAGATAGTTGGTAAATCCAAAGCATTTTTTTTTGCATTTTGGTCACAAGAAATTGAGAAGGAAAATGACACATGGAGGGAGATTAATAGCAGAATGGATGAGGTCCTTAACTTCAACTGGCCAAGTGATGAGGTGTACACTTCTTGGAAATACAAGTACAAAATAGTTGATCTAGGTGAAGGTGACGACATGCAGGTGGATGATGAAGCCCAACAGATTGGTTGATACAGTTGGAAGTGAAGATCCTACATCACTAACATCAAAGACAAAAGACTCCAGATGGCTCACACCAAACAAATTTGTAGCAGTTGCAAGTACAAAGAGGTCAAAAGACAAAAAATTTCGAATATCTATTGTAACAAGAGGGTTATCACTCCATTAGCTATTTGTTCTTTTTAGTGAGTCATTAATTTTGTCCTTATTCCAAATTATCTGAAACTTGTTGCAATCCTAATCTATAAAAGGACTCCCAAGATCATTGGAAAGGGCTGGAAAATTTGTATTGTAAACCATTTGTAAAGTTTTCAGTCAAGAGGGGAAAGATAGTATAATTTGTACTAGCTAGTGTAAGAAGTCAGAAATAAAAGTTGAGAGATCTTTTGGAGGTTATTGAAAAGGTTATCTTTGAGTACTTTTTGTATACTAAAATAAGATTTTCTGAATTTAATACAAAGATCCAAATTCCAATCTTTCCTGTGTTATGTTTCATGTGAGTTGTGAGTTTTCTAATTCATTAGCATAGTTTTATCTATGTTTATGTACTTACTTGAGAGTTCTGATCTAGGATCAAATTAAATTAGGGTTTTATTTATGCATAGATTCATCTAAAACATGCTAGGATTCTATTATTAGTAGGGGTTTTTGGATGGTTGTATTATGATTTGAAATCTTTGGTGAACATTTATTTCAGTGTACTGTATCTGAGTGAGAATATAGCCCAATGGATAAAGCACTGATCTGAAGCTGATAAGTTTTGTTTTATTGCATATATAGTTTCACATTGAATGTGTTTTCCTATAAGAAAACATTTAAAATCCATTAAGTCTCCATTTGTATAATTTTCTTATAATTTCTATCTCATGCTCCACTTCAAGGTTGATGTTCAATGGATAATTAGCCAATTATCTAGTATCTCCCTGTCATGTTGAGTCATTGTGAGATTACTACTTTATAGTACTAGATTGGATATATTAATAGGTATAACAAGATATCCCTCCCTTGGTGTAGTAGGACCTAAAGAGTAGAAGCATTAAGAGATTTCTTGTTAGTTGGTCCTTTTCTTGCTTGAACAAATATTTGGAGGTGGCTCCTCTATAAAAACAATCATAAAGGGAAGAGGTTATGGTTATTTCTATTGCAACATAAAAAGAAACCAATAGAATGCATAGAGATGAGTACATAGGCCTAGAAAAGTACAGAGGTCATTACAGGTATCCTAGAGCTTGAGAGGAAAATTACATAGGAAGAGTAAGATAATTTGAGAGATCAACTCACATGTGTGTAGAGTGATATAGAGGCAAATAGGATCTAGGCGGACACCTTGGATGTTTCCCTTATAGTTATAAAGAGTTAGAGATATGTTGCTAGAGAAAAAGTCATACAACAAGTCAGGGAGATATGGGGAGAGGGTGGCCAGAAGTGGGTGAAAATGGTAGCTATAGATTTGGAGAAATATGTTTTAGATACAAAGGTGGAGGTGTAGGACCTGAGATCCTGATTGCACACAACTGAGGGAGATAGGGATGCATCAAGAGCACAAGTGTCTTATTATCAATGCACCCTAGGGATAGAGTGGGATACTAGGGAGGAGGTAGGCAATGTAGTGTAGTTGAGTGTCCATCTTGAGGAGGCCTAGAGATAGGCACAAACTTATAGGGAAGAGAAAAAGATCACTCAGTAGGAAAGGGCTCCAAGGGGGATTAGTAATGTACTAACACATGCCTTTGTAGCACATAGGCTAGAAGAGAGGTAGGGAAGAGAGACCAAGTACTATAGGGCCTTATATTTTAGGGTAATTCTTCATGGGATGAGGGAGACCTCATTTGTAGATAGGACCCATAAAATAGGAGGGGCATCAATAATCTTTGGTGGATCAATGGGTATAAGAGAACCTAGAGCACGAGGAGGAGGGGATAGGGAAACCAGGGGTGATGAGGGTAGAGGAAACATGGACTAGTGCCCACACTAGTCACATATAACACATTTTTTTATCATTTATATTGATGAGATGTACTATTGTCTGACCTATATGTATGTATTTTATCATGATGGACTATTGATGGACACTTATTATGTATGGACATTTATTATAAACTTTATACACTTTTATAGAATTTTAATTATGATTATGATGGATGGATATTTGTTATGATTATTGACACTATGATCATGATTTATATATGATTATTATGTAGATGATGATTATATGCATGTGTTTCCTATATGTATATATGTTTGTGTAGATGTATTTATGAATTTTGATAACACATTTTATGATTACATGTGATATATTGATACTTATGTATGCAGGATGAATGTGTTTATGTATGTGTGATGCAAATATATATGTATGAGTGTTTGATGTAATTTGATGTTATGTATGGGATTCCTATATGATGATATGATGCAGTAAGATATGTTGTATTGACAATGTTGTGATGCAAGTGGATATACAATGATATGTGTGATGCACATATGTATATATCCATTGTGATATGAGTGTGCACTAACATGTTATACAAGAATGATTATGAAAATGTGATATATGTATGCCATTACATAATGATGCATGATGACATTATGGGTTTAACGTGAAACTAATATTTACTATGCATGTGATGCTTATGAAAATGCAACTATGTGATTGAAAAAAACTACATGCAATGTGGGATATATGAAATATCTAGTGAAATGAATTTAACTAAATATAATATGAAAATAATCCAATGAATGCAAGGAAAATGTAATGAAAACTAAATAAAAAATGCAGCTAAATAAGTCTTAAAAAAATGCGATTTATAACTATGTAATTACATGATATAATTAAATAACCTAAATAGGCTAAGTAAAATGAGATGCAATGATTGATAGCGTATCTAAAATGAGCTGAAATTTACTATTATGCAATGAAGATGTAGCTAATTAAATCTTCCCTAAATAATATGTAACCAAATACAACTATAGTAATACGTAAAAATAAAATGCAAAATAATGAAAATTAAATGGCATGCAAACTAAACGCAATGTTTTTGTGTGTTTCATAGTAACTAGTAGGGACATGTGGATAAGTGGGATAGGGATAAATAGGAGCTTAAAAATGCAATGATGGGTGGGGATTTTTTTCTTTTGAATGTGGAGAGCATAACATAGTTTGATTTGTCAAGAGGATTTATGCATCATATGCTAGAAAAGAAAGGATGACATGGTTCCTCTATGTACAGAGGAGACTCTCAGATAGAAAAGGTGAGTTTAAGACATGCGTGTGAATTATCAATTAGGAGACACCTATCTAGAAAAATAAATTTGGGGTATCCTAATACATCCATGTCCTTGGAAGAGACTTTGTGAAATAAGAAAAATATATTCCCAAGTGAGATACATACATAACCATGATTGAGTAACCAACAGGTGAGATCATGTACTAAAACACCTACAAACACATAATACTACAAAAAATGCCCCAATGTATACCAACTCATGATACACCAAGTTATGGATAGATGAAGGTGGCTCAAGTAAGTTTAAACTAGGGCACAAAGGATAAAAAGAGGCCTAGTGACCAAGTGGTCATTCAGCCCACACTTATTTCCATTAATAATATCATGATTAATTTATTGGTAATGATGGATAGGCCCCCTTGAGAAGGATGCATTCCTAAGGGAAATTATTGACAATATCATGAATGATCATAGGATAAGAGAGGATCTATGGAAAAAATGAAGATTGTGAAACTGAGTCAAAAAATTTGATTTTGTGTAAGTGTATGTGGTCAAGAGTGTTTGTTATGTGCCAGTCAAAGCTTAGTGTAATGGGGTTAAGCTTGGTGTAATGGGCTAGATGGATAGAAATGTAATTTTATTGGAGAGAGAGAGAGAGAGAGAGAGAGAGAGAGAGAGAGAGAGAGAGAGAGAGAGATCCTCATCATCACGTAAGGTGGGAGGGATTATATGGGATGCATGCTAATGATGTAGAGGATACTAGGTGGGATAGGTAGAATCCCCACATAGATATGGGAAAAGACAGAAGGGGGAAAATGGATGAAAATTGATACGGAGGCCATAAGGATGACCATATAGATGATGGATCCAATAACTACGCATGGTGCATGAGGTAGGTTTTCACCATGGTACTTCATCCATGATTCCATAAAATTAGTTTCACTAATGGATGGTTTATTTCTTTGTACATTTATTTTTTGGATTATTTGGGTTTAAATTTTATTTTTTAAGGTATTGGTATTCCCAGATGGGTTATGCATAAAATCACTTGAGGTGCATAATATTGATGGGGTCAGGGATATAATGTCCTTATAGTGTAGCAATATGATATTCCCTAGCCCCAAACTTGGCAGTGATGACATATGGGTCCAACCAGTTAGGCTTAAATTTTCCTTTCTTTTCATGGCTTAGAAAGTTCTTATGATTTTGCATGAGGAAAATATCACCTACTTAAAAATCACAAGGCTTGATCTTATTGTTATAATTAAAGCATAGGATATTTTTACACACATAGAGATGGTTCAAGTCTTTGATATACCTCTCAGAAAGGAGTTGGATTTCTTGCAGTCATGCAAATCTATACTCTTCATCTATAAATAGGTTCTTTAAAGAAAGCTTTATGGAAGGGAGATTGATCTCAATAGGAAGGACAACTTTGGAACCAAAAAATAGGTAATATGTAGTGGAATCTGTAGGTGTGTGGATGAGAGTATGGTAAGCCCATAAGGTAGGATACAATTGTAAGTGTCAATCATGACCAACTTCATTGACTGTCTTCCTGAGGATTTTGATAATGTTTTTATTTGTAGCCTCAACTTGACCATTTCATTTTGGATAATATATTGAAGAAAAATAGAGTGTAATACCAAACCTATGACATAGCTCTTTGATATCCTTGATTTTTAAGGGTCTTCCATTATCAATAAGGATTCTTTGAGGTATGACGTAATCAAAAATAAGATAATTCAATATGAACTTTGAGATCTTTTTAATAGTAGTGTAGGTCAAAGGCATGGCCAAAACCCTTTTAGTGAAATAATTGGTGGTGGTAATGATGTACTTGTGACCATTGGAGGAGGTGGGGTGTATCTATCCTATGAGACCAAGCCCCTAGTGTGAGAAGGGCCAAGGTATAATGATGGGTTGCGAAGACTAAGAGGGTGAATGCATAAAATCATTATGTTGCTAACAAGGTACACATTTATTCACAATGTGATAAGAATCTTGTTCCATATATAGTGAGTCAGTAATAGCCTGTGTGCAAAAGATTCTTCATAAGAGTAAGACCACTAGAATGTGCACCATAGATTCCTTGGTGAACCTCTTCCAATACCATTTGAGATTCTTTTGATCCTAGAAACCTAAGAAGGGTTCCATAAAAGTGTTTGTGGTAAAGGGTGTCACCTAGGAGGGTGTATCAAGATGCATGATGAATGAAGGTCTTATGTTTTATAGTAGTAAGATGGGGTGGTATGAGTTCATCATGGAGATAGGTGTAAAATTATTGATACCAAGGTGAATTAGGACCAAAAATGTCACACACCATTTCAAACTTGTGCATGTTATAAGAAGGGACCATAAGGTGCTCAACAAGAAACTCACACTGATGACTATTCTCAGGCATAGCAATCAGGGATCCAGTGGTAGCCATGGAATCTGTGGCTTTATTATTTTCTCTTGGAATCTATTGGAGTTGAATCTCTACAAATTTTTTCTTTAGATCCTCAACCATGCACCGATAGGGTAGAACCTTATCATCCTTAGTTTGATACTCATCATTAACTTGTTTAATAACTAGCTCAGTGTCACCAAAGAAAAAGAGACTAGTGATCTTCCATCTAATAGCTAATCAAATTCCTATAATTAGAGCCTTGTATTTTTCAATTTTTTTGGCACATTCAAAGGTCAACTTATAGGATTTTGATATGTAGTCGCCTTGCAGGGTTACAAATAGTATGCCTTCTCTTGATCCTTTCTATGTGTATGATCCATCAAACTATAGTCTCCATTGTGTGTTAGGGGTAATAGTCACGGTAACATCTTTAGAGAATTATTTCACAATGGGATGATCTCTAGGAATATGAGCTTCTACTAGTTTGTCTATAATGACTTACCCTTTGGTTGCTTTGCGATCCACAAATTTAATATCAAACTCACTAAGGATGATTACCCATTTTTCTCTACACCCACTAAGAGATTCCTTAGACATTAGGTACTTGAGAGGATCAATTTTATAACTGAGTTTACTCTAATTTTATATAATAATGAATTTTTTGTGTAAAATAAAAAAGTGAAACATGGTCATTCTATAGGTGTATAGTTCAACTCAAAACAACTAGTGTCCTACTAATGTAGTATATTGCTCTTTCTTTTCCATCATTATCTAGTTATGCCAAAAGTACCCCTGGAGAAACAATGGTAGCAGATATGTACAAGCACAAGCAGAATACTAGAACATGAGGGGCAAGGACTGGTGGTAAAGATAGGTACTCTTTAAGTTGATCAAAATATTTTTGAAATAGACAATCTTACTGAAAATTGATATCCTTGCGATGGAGGTGGGCAAAAGGGTGACACTAAGTTATGGAATCAACCATCTGATTGATTGGAATTTTCCTTGGAGACTATGGAGTTGTTTGAGATTCTTAGGAGGTGGAATTTCCAAGATTACTTTGACTTTCTTGTGGTCCAACTTGATTCCTCTTCATGACACAATGTAACCAAGAAAATTTCCTGATGTTATGCCAAAGAGCCACTTCTTAGGATTCAATCAGACTTTGTATTGCCCATGTATTTCAAATATCTTATTAAGAACTGTAATGTGCATCTCTCTTGTCTTTGATTTTCCTAGCAAGTCATAAATGTAGCCTTCCATGATATCATGTAGAAGGTCATGAAAGATGGCAGATATATCATTTGCGTATGTGGCTCTAACATTCTTAAGTCCAAAGGGAATGACTTGATAGAAAAGAGTACCCCATGGTGTAGAGAAATCAGTCTTATGTTGGTCTTCTATAGCAATCTTGACTTGATTATAACTAGAGAATCCATACATAAGTGATAGCATTTCATGTCCAATAGGCAAATCCAGTATGATATCTATATTAGGGAGTGGAAAATCATCCTTAGGACATGCTTTTACATGTCTCAGAAGTCAGTGTAGACACAGATGCCCCCAATAACTTTACCAATAAGGACTATGTTGGAGACCCATTCTAGATAGTCTGTAGGTCTTATGAATCTATAATCTACATCTTCTATAGTTATTCTTGTACTTATAATGCTATTTGTGGATGCATCTTTATGATTTTCTATTTAATGGGCTTGGAAATAGGATATACAACAAAGGTGACGTAAAACAAGATCTGGATCTAAACCTAGCATGTTTGCATATGACCAAGAAAAATTATGTTGTGATTTACATAGGAACTCAGTCATATCTTTTATCTCTTTCTCACTTAGTGATTTAATTATAGATGTGATCTTTTTTTTATCTTAGGTTCCAAAAATTACTTCCAATGTATCTTCTATGAGGATATATGATTTTTCACAGGGAAAGGCCATGAGTGGCAAGTCAGATTCTCCCTCTTATGTAACCTTAGAGAGGTTTTCACCATAATGTGTATCCTTTATTTTAAAATTTATTCATCTTAAGGTTCCTTAGAAAGGTTTTCACCAAGGGATGTTTTATTATGTTTTTGACTTATATTTTTCTTTTCTCTTTTGTGACTGAGAGAGTTGAATCGTTGTCTAAATTATACCTTTTATTTGTATGTAATTTAATTATTATATTATAAGAGATCCTTTAGGTCTAAAAGAGACAACACTACTTCATCTAGTTCACATATGTCCAATTGTGGTGGTCCTTATTGATCCCAATCGATTATCTCGAGGTGTTTAAGTGGAAGGCTAGGGGATGAAAGGTTGGTGACTATTATAGAAAGGACATGCTTAATTCAAAAGATATCATCATCTAATAATTTAGAGGGTAATTCATATATCCTCCTCAATGTCTATGGAGTTATAAGAAGTTTCATTGTCATTTTTGGAGGACACCTTAGTTTCCAAGTGATATTTGAGTCCACTATTGTGATAGTAAGCTTTTGGTTGAATGAGTTCCTTTAGACCTTGTTCTTTTTCTCCTAAGCGTGTACCATGGTATCCCATATTCTCCACTATGGGATATGCTTTAAGATATTTATATTTAGGTATATCAATAGGATTTTCCTTTTCCTCTTTGTAGAGTCGTGACAATACATCTTCTTCTAGGTTCTCTTCATCAAGGGGTCCCCATTGTTCAAAGGTAGTTTTCTTGCATTTGATGATGGGTTTGTTCTTAGGTATTATAGGTGAGGGTTGATCATAGGAATTTGGGTATAAAGGGAAATATTTATCAATCATATTTACTTGGGAATCTAAATTGGTGGTCTTATAAGAGAAGGCTTCATTTATGGATGGATTGGAAATAGAAGGTTTGGCTAATTCATAGAGTGGGTTGAAGTTGGTTTTCTTACCTTCAAGCATTTTGCACTACTGGAAGGGCTCAAGATCTCAAAGGATGGTAATTTCTCTATCTTTATGGGGGAATTTGAGGCATTAATGGAAGGTGGAGGCGACACAATGTATAACATGGATCCAAGGTTGACCAAGAAGAATTTTATATCATAGGTCAAGGTCAAGCACTTAGCATGTGGTTTCGATTAATGCAGGACCCACTTAAAGAGGAAGTATAATAAAGATCTTAGATTCTCATTCTCTATCATCATATTCCTTAATTTTTATCCTCTTTGTTGGCTCAATAATATCATTAGGGTATCCTAATTTTCTATTAATTTTAGTGTACAAATATTTAAGCCAGATCTACCATCTATAAGGACTCTCTTGATTTTATGTTGATGAACATTGACTTCAATATGAAAAGGCTTATTTTATTTTGGATCGGGGGCACATATGGATTTTTTGGTGAGGTTAAGGTGATTTTATGTGGTTAGGTTTGCAATAATATCTTGAAATTGTGAGGCATTGATGTTGTCGATGACACGTGATGCAAGAAGAGCTTGCTAAAGGATCTCTTTATGAATAAGATATGTACAAGGAAATTCAAGGATGGATATCTATGTCGGGATCTTCCCAAGGTGATCAAGGAGGATATATTTTGAAGTGGGTCTAGTTGAAGTGTAGGTAGCTAATGGAGAAGCCGAGGCTTAATACTGACCCTTTCTCTATGAGTGGTAGCATTGTAGCTAGCACCTTTCATAGTGATATTGTTATGTGATTTTATGCTTCTTCGATGTATCCACATAAGGAGTCAAATCCTAGAATGTTTTTGGTGGTATAGTCATAAGGTATTGCATTTAATGATGATGTTTTATCCTTCTCATGCTCAGAAAAGGGGGTAGTTTTGAGTTTGGAATTTGATAATGATGGGTTATGTCCTTTGACTTCAATCTTACTACTATGAATAAGGTCTTGAATATTGTTCTTGAGTTTCATGAATTTCTTTAGTTCATGACCTTAAATTTGATGATAATTGCAATACTCATTATCATTGTACCAAGTAGATTTAAGTTGATTCTCATCATAGGGATTGGTGAATGGATATTTCATCATGTTTTTCTCAACAAGTCAGTGGAAGATGACATCAAGGGACTCAGAAAGGGGAGTGTATTGGTGACATTATTAAGTGTTGATGTTGTTTGTGTTATTTTGATGAGGAAAAATATTGGTGTTTTGATTGCAATTAGGTTGTTGTTGTTGTTGTTGTTGTTGTTGGGGGTTGTTGTGATTACGAGGTTGTTGATTATTGTGATTTTTTTGGTTGGATCGATTGCCTTGATTTGAAGTGGCTTGGATGTTTTGCACATGCTTAGAATCAATCACCCCATCATTAAAATTATTATTGTTCTTGGTCCAAAATTTAGGTTTGTCATTAGGTGAGGGGGTATAGTGCTTGATTGTTACTTGTTGGACAAGGCCATCTTTAATATTCTTCCCTTTCTTGACCATAATTTAAAAGGTATTGGGAGAGGCCATTTTCATGTGGAAGGCCATTTGTAGTACGGTATTACATGTAAATATATCAATAAAATGTTCTTTGGAAATTTCCAAGGAATCTTTTTTGCAAGGTATCTCTAACATTGTTAGAAATTAGGAAAGGTCTCACCATTGCATTGTTTTGTGTTGCACAAGACACCTAGGGATGCTTGATGTTCGATGTTATATGAATATTATGCAAAAAATTTCTATGAAAGATAAAAAAAGGTGGAGATGGATCCCTATGGTAAGTTCATGAACCATTCAAGAGTGGGATCTATGAGACTTAAAGAGAATAGTCTCTTAAGGTATTTTTAATTGTAGGAGACCTCTTGACATGCCAAATAGAATTATTTAAGTTGTTGAATTGGGCATGTTTCCCTCTTGTATTTGTCAAATTTAAGGATCTCAAAGTTTGGGGGAATGGTTGTATAGTGATAGATATATCAAAGAGGTAAGGACATATATCATCAAATTAAAATTCCTTCTTTTGTCCCCTTTTTTGCATATTAAGAATGATATTCTTGAGTTCACTAACTTGTTGAAAAAGGTTGGGGGAATTATAATGCATGAGTTGGGCCCAAAAATTAGATCCTCCACCAAGTGAAGATGATGTGTGTCACAATGTAGGAGGAGACATTTATCAATAAGCTTTTGATGATTGAGGGATGTATATCTTGATAGAAGATGAGGGGACTGTGAAAATTGATGAAGTGTAGTCATGTGTGGATTGTGGTGGACCCTTGACTTGTGTTTAGCACATTTTTATCCATGAAATTAGATGTAGCCATTTTAGTATGAGTGGTATTATGTGAGGTCATTATAGGTGTTGTGGGTCCATAACACACACCCCATGTTGGTCCTCTGACCATGTGGACCCCCCTTCTTTTTTTTGTGTTTTTGAGTCTGCCCCCCTTTCTCACTCCCTCACCAAATTGGCCTCATTATCAGCCTGTTGAAAAAAATAGACACCTTCTTCGGCCTTTTCATCCTTTTGGCCTTTCAGAGGACAACATCCTCCAAAATACTGAATTGGCTAAAAGGCCGAAGACTGGCCCTTTCAGTGTTTCAGCCTCCAAAAACACTGAAAGGCCGAAAGGTATCCACCTTTGGACTTTCAGGGTTTTAGACGCCGAAAAACTAAAAAGTTTGACATCCCCCCCTCCCGGCCGGGTTATAAAAAAGGAAAGAGGCCCTATTTTGATTCACTTTTCTTTATTTTTCTCATCTCTGACATCTTCTGAGCAAAGATTCTTGAAGCTTTCTCCTTTCTCCCCATTCTTGACCGCTCCACTTCTTCGCCTCTTGGTGTCTCCATCCTTCTCTCTTAAATATCGAGAGGTAGGTTTCTTCCTCACCACTCAGTGGTTTCTTTTTCATCTTCATTTTTGTTTGGTTAGGGTTTTTCACCTGGTGCCTATCCAGCTTAGGGCACGTCGACTCCCCCAAGTCTTTTAGGCATTTTTGTGCCCTTAGCTTTGCGGGGGAAGTCCCTCCTTGTCAGGTTGGGCCTGGCCTTTTTGATTTTTTTTTCTCTAGTTAGGGATTTTTTTTATCTTTGGTCGCGACCTTTGTCACAGGTTTTTCATCCTCCAAAAGGCCGAAAACTAGGTCATGTCTGTCCTTAAATTTTTTTGGCATTTCTAGATTATTCATTTCTTTACACATATAAAACCCTGATAATTGCATATCTCTTTGACGGAATGCTTGAGAAAAAGACTGTGTCACCCGTGAAGTACTTATACAAGGGGAACACTCCCCCTTCCAAGGTTGGCAACAAACACTTTGAGATCACTGATACCGATATTAGGAATGTAGATTGGGACCAGCTCCTCACAAAGTGTTCCCAATAATTTGGAAGATTAGAAGACTATACCTCACTAGTCCCACTAGGATTAGTCAATGCGGAAGCCCACCTAGTGGCTATCACATCATCTGAACTATTCATAACTTTCACAAACCATTATGACTCGAATAAAAAGGTGGTCCAGAATACAAAGGGAGAAGTGGTACTAAATATTAGGCCAAACTTCATATAAGAGGTCTTCCACCTCCACAAAGGCATAGATAAGTTCTACGACTTCTGTTAGCCTACTTTTAGCACCCAAATTTTAAGCTTTTAAAGCTATTCATATTGAAAATGATTCTCTGATTTTCCCAATTGTTGTCAATTTTTGTTGCTGATAGTACCTTTGCAAGGTTTGTTTGGTGAAGAGATAATGACCCAAGATGGAGTTGAACTCAAACTGGAGTTGAACTCAAACTTGAACCAAAAGCTTCAAAGTTCAACTTCAAGATCAAGCCCATGTATGCATACTCAAAGTTCAACTTCAAAGATACATTTCAATATCACAGTTTCAAGGATTCTAGCAAACTCAAAAATTAAATGGCCTGTTGGATTCAGATGTGCATTGAGGATTGTGTTCAGTGGCATAGCTTCAAGACTCAAGCAGAGGTGCTGCAAATGATGATTTTCAAACAAGGGGGCCAAATCAAGGCATTGAAGAATATACAAATTCTTGATTAAAATTCTCTGAGTCAATCCAATGTTAAGGATTTTACCAGACCAATTCACCAGTTTTTCATAAAATTCACAAAGTTTGAATGGTTAAATGAATTGGAGTTCACATCCAAAGTGGTAGTTGTGATGAGTTTCAGTTTCTATTATTTCTGATACTCCTTTGTAGTGAGAGGTTCTAGAATGTTTAAAAAGTAAGAGTGTCATGGAATTGCATTGTCTTCAAAGGCAAAGTAAGTGGACTTGGCTAAATCACACAGATGAATGATTGTGGATTCAGTGCATAAGCATAGATCACATGGATGTGTAGAAAATCCCATAGTAGAGGTACATTTTGAAGACTATCAATGCTAGATCATGAAAATTAATGTGCACCATGAGAACAGGATGCTTGAAAGCGAGGCCCTCTATTTTAATTAGTAGACTGATACATTGAGTAATAGTCCCGAGATATGGAGACTTCCCACGGTTCTTATTGTTCTCTTTGCAAAATCTATAATCGCTCTAGTCTGAGATGGAGAAGATCATGAAGTCGGGTTCCCACATAGTTCAAAATGATCGCAAGGTGCTTGATAAAATTCCCGCAAGCATAGTGTCACTAAATACGATGAAGTTCTAATTTCTTACAATTTCTCACACAAATGGTGTCACATCATGCTAATGGTGTTCGATTCCCATCAAAACCTAACATGAATTTATCAAGAGGAATTTATTTCCAAAAGAATGATAGATATGGCATCCTTGGTCACAAGAAGGCAAGACCATTATACAAAGTTTAGGCCTTATAATAGATAAACGACATTGCTGAAAACAATGGTGTCAGAGAGAAAGATGGTTTTGCACATAACCAGGAGAGAATTCTTATATTGATGAGCTTGAAATAGAGACACCGGTGAATGGATTGGCAATAGAAGATCCATTGCTTTTCAATTTAGGGATCATGGTGTGCAGATAGCCAAATAAATTTGAGGACATCATACTCCAAATTCGCGATGGATATCATTTATCTAAAGTTCACGAGGAATACTTAATGGTTTGAGATAACACCTCAAACTTAATTCAAAGGAACACGATGGTATATATTCAGAAACCATTATGTGTAATGATCTGATCGGTGAAAGGATGGTGTTATGGTTCTAGGAACTACTATGTATGTTGAGACTTAATCAGAGGGAATTCAGACATTCAAGTGGCAATATGTTGTGCGGAACTTGCAAATAATTTGCTAATTCCCCGAAGCAAATACATATGGTGAGGGAATATTTCAGACCATGCATTATGTGCCTCTATTTGAAGATGTCAGTTCTAGCATGATGGTTAGTTCACCGAGGTAAATGTTGCATAAGCCTCCAAATTAGAATGCTGAAGCTCATTATATCTTGAGTACCATATCATATGCCACAGGAGTAACATGGAGAAGTGTATGAACTATTAGACAAATTGCCATTATAGTCATAATATATGTTACTGATATCATTAGGGGCATGATGGTGATCACAGTAAACAACAAGAAAAAGTGGAGCATATTTGACCATGATACCTTGGGAACAGTGGACACAAGTTTCTTATCCACCAAGTGCCTTCATCTTTGAATATTCAGAAACATCTCATGAACATTGTCTCAGGGAGTGCCAACATGAAACAAATATTTCATTCTATGTTTGTGAACTCAAACAAATGGGGAGTCCACCATTGTTTGGTATCCAAAATTGTGAAAATACCAACATTCATATGTAGGGACTTTGATGAAATTGATTACCTATCGTGTAATCATCTAATGATATTAAATGTTGATCCAATAGGAGACAACTGTAAATTAGTTGCAATACACAACAAGACACATCCATGTGGCAGTTGCACAATCAATTCATAGCTTGGAAACCTAGATAAGTGAAGTTCGGCTTCATGTTATTGAATAGGTTCTCACCACTAAAGGTAAAAATGATAGGTGGCTTTCTCAACCAGTGTAACATTATGATTGCTAACCGGCAATTTTGATGTTTGAAAAGTAATAAAGTCCTTAGGAATTTAACCATCAACAAGAAGGGAAAAGATTAAAGAAATAAAATAAGAATCTTCCCAAGAATCAGTTATGACAGTAACTGAAACATTACTGGAATGGTCAAGTGTTAAATAAGACAGCAAGAGGATTAAGCAAGGGTTCTTTTTTCGATGTGAATTCTGAAGCTGCTACAGGGAGAAGATAGTTCTATTTTGTAACAGGGGAAATAATTTTGTCTTATGCATAATGATTGTAATAAAGGGAGCGAACAATACTGTTATTGTTTTTTCATGTCTCTAAAATGAAAAGGAATATACTTGTGTTCAATCCTGTGGTCTATACATTTATGTTTCTGATTTTGAAGAATACTGTGTTCTTTTATTTCCTATTCAGATACAATCTTTTATTACTACTTTGAATGTGATGTACGTAGTCTTGTGGTCATGTACCCATGTTTTTGCAAAAGAATATTTCTAACTTCTCTCTCTTCTATAATATGAAAGATTGGTTAGGTAGCCTTGTGGCTGGTTATTCATCTTTCTCTATCTATTCAGTTTATCAATCCAAGTAATCGCGTTCATCTCATGTCTATGGATGAATGTCAAAAAACCTTAGTACCTTTAGGTTAAAGGTATATCCTATCATTAAATTCATTGAAAATCTATAAATGAGGGAGTTTTACCTCTTAATTCAGAGGATAGTTATCAATTAATGATAACTGATCCAACTATTAGCATGTTTTGTTCTTCCTAATCGGGCATGTTGAGTCATTGTTTATGTTTCTATCCGAAAGACAAATCTATTGTCTAACAGATTTTTGGTGACTCTACTAGGGAAAGAAAGTGAAGTTCCAGTACTTTCTTTTCTTGGACATCTGAAAGTTACCTCCCCGAGGATGGAGGTTGGCAACTCTGATCTATCTTGTAAAATAAGTCCAGTATAAATATGGCCTTGACTGCGACTCAACCATGGCAGCCACATTTTGGTCCTTTTGGTCTTCCTCATCTCACAATCATGCCTGCCGAATCAAAAAAATACTTTCTTAAGTATGCCGGAAGAAGTGATCATGATCTAGACAGTCACATTCGAGCATTCAATATAGCCTATGGGGTTCTTGGTGTTTTAGAGGAAGATGTGTATGTTCACCTATTTGTTAAATCGCTCATTGATGAAGCCGCTGTTTGGTTTCAACATTTGGAAGATGGGTGCATCACTGGTTGGAATGTGCTGGAGAGTAAATTCCTTGTGAGATTTAAACCAACAGTCAATGTGGGCTACCTATTATGCCAGCTCTTCAAAATTCAAAAAGAAGAGGATGAAGAGATGAGAAGTTTTGTGGATAGATTCACTCAGACCTTGACAAATATTCCATAGGTTGACCAACCTAGCCAAGCTAACTTGTTGTCGATCTTTATTGCAACATTGCATCCAGAATTCCTATTTCATCTCCAAAGGAGTAAGGTACGTGACCTTGAAATTGCCAAGAAAGAGGCTGTTAGAATTGAGGATGATTTATTTTTATCTGGTTGGTTTCAACAAGACGACATTGCAAAAGTCTCAAGTCCAGATTTGAAACTAAAAGATGAGCCTACAAGTGATAAGTCTAAGCCCTCAGTTGATGATTGTGATAAGCCTTCGCAGAAAAGAGTTTGCCTCTATGAGCAGCAGTATCATCCAGAGGTAAAACCCAGAATGAAAAGGCTTGTCCTCAAAATAGTAAAACCAACACCCTCTATTTCTGATTGTCAAATTACGACAGTTTTTGGTGCAAAATATTTGGTAATGCCTCCTTTATTTTAAAGCAATCCTCACAATACAATGGGATCATACCACCTACATGCCGAATATGATGATGAGGATTCTCCAGAAGTCACACCCAAGGAGAGTAACTCTTTTGATATGACAGGGCGTTGTTGTTCACACATTGAGGATAATAAGGATCGTGCCCAATCAGATGATCTGATGAATCTAAGTATGTCTCCTGTAGAGAAAGAAATAGATGAATTTGAGTTACATGCAAGCTTTCCCATGGTTGCATCTTATCCAATTTTTGAACCTTTTTCTTTTGAAATTCCTAATGTAGTTTCAGCCATCAACCTTAATCAGGAAAGCATGGCAGATCAATATGACAAAGGGGGAATTCATGGGGAAGAAACAAAGGACACCTTTCAAGATGATGAAGAGATAGAGTATGAAACCTTTTTATTTCATTACCAATCATCTCAAGGGGAATGGTCACAACCTAGCACACAAGGAGACTTTTACACTCCTATGAGGTGCTTAAGAGGCTTGAATGCTAATTTGCAGCCTAAGATTAAATCCCAGCTGGGCAATCTTCAAGAAACAGAGGCAATTACATTCATCCATGACAGTGAGGATTCCCAAAAAGGAAAACCTCTCATATGCTTGGGTAGAGAAGACACTCTTCAAACAATGGACGGATCAGTGTGTGAGACAAAAACAAAGTTTGAAGGGATAAATGATAGGTGGACTTGGAGTGAGCTTAACCCATTATACCTACCAACCGGGTTCCATGAGGACGTCACTATTAGAGAAAACCCTCTTTTCCAAATACAAGGATCACCTTTAGGTGAGAAAGATTATTTATTTCCCTTTGGCATGGAGGATGCTGAAACAAGTATACTACAAGGAAAGCCACAAAGACCATGTAAAGTTTCAACAAACACATTATCTCACAGTGAGGAAGTGTTTTCCCGCTTTCACCCGGCAAACAAAGAAGAAATTGCTCTCATGAAAACTCCAAGTGTTTTGAATTCTGAAAATTCTCTTACTTGTGCTAATCCCAAGATTATATGTGCTTAAGATGACATAATCCCTACTTTGGAAGTTTTTGAACAAGTTTTGTTTCGGTGGGTTGTTGGAAAGAGAATTGAAAACTTTTTGCAGGATGCCCGGGAAAACTCATAATTTTATGATGAGATGTGGCTCTTTAGACGTGATGATCGGTGGATAAGGTTCTTGCACATGATAAGTTTGAGATGCCAAGATGGATATTTTACCAAATGGAAGTGGTGCTGGACTGCGCCATGCTGATGCAACCCATTATTCAGAAAGGGCTCTTTCTTCTTACAGCCAGTGAATGGCTTTGTGTAAGTTTTTTTTTTCTCAGCTCTGGTCCTATGGTGAGTTCTTCTCATTTGTGTACATTTGTAAATCTTTCTGCTCTTTGAGTTTTTGGTGATGTTTAGTGTAGCTGGTTGTTTCCTTTTGTTTTTTGGTTGCTTTGGTATTTTTGGTGTTGTCCCCTATTTTCTTTTTCTCTCTCTCTTTGCAAGCAGCTCCCTTTCTTTGTTCCCTAGACTCTGCTCTCCCAATGGATAAGCACTGGTCTTTTACTAGAGATTGTTGGATTCTTTGTGCCCCTTGCAGTCCACATCCCCAGTCAGAGCCAGCTGTTAGCACCCAAATTTTAAGGTTTTAAAGCTAGTCATATTGAAAATGATTCTCTGATTGTCCCAGTTGCTTGTCAGTTTTTGTTGCTGATAGTACCTTTGCAAGGTTTTTTTGGTGAAGAGATAATGTCCCAAGATGGATTTGAACTCAAACTTGAACCAAAAGCTTCAAAGTTCAACTTCAATTTCAAGCCCATGTATGCAGACTCAAAGTTCAACTTCAAAGATACAGTTCAATATCATAGTTTCAAGGATTCTAGCAAACTCAAAAATTAAATGGCTTGTTGGATTCAGATGTGCATTGAGGATTTTATTCAGCGGCATAGCTTCAAGACTCAAGCAAAGGTGCTACAAATTATGATTGTCATACAAGGGGGCCAAATCAAGGCATTGAAGAATATACAAATTCTTGATTAAAATTCTCTGAGTCAATCCAATGTTAAGGCCTTTACCAGACCAATTCACCAATTTTTCATAAAATTCACAAAGTTTGAATGGTTAAATGAATTGGAGATCACATCCAAAGTGGTAGTTGTGATGAGTTTCAGTTTCTATTATTTCTGATACTCCTTTGGAGTGAGAGGTTCTGGAATGTTTAAAAAGTAAGAGTGTCATGGAAATGCATTGTCTTCAAAGGCAAAGTAAGTGGATGTGGCTAAATCACACAGATGAATGATTATGGATTTAGTGCATAAGCATAGATCACATGGATGTGTAGAAAATCCTATAGAAGAGGTACATTTTGAAGACTATCAATGCTAGATCATGAAAATTAATGTGCACCATGAGAACAGAATGCTCGAAAGCGAGGCCCTCTATTTTAATTAGTAGACTGTTACATTGAGTAATAGTCCCGAGATATGGAGACTTCCCACGGTTCTTATTGTTCTCTCTATAAAATCTACAATCACTTTAGTCTAAGATGGAGAAGATCATGAAGTCGGGTTCCCACATAGTTCAAAATGATCGCAAGGTGCTTGATAAAATGCCCGCAAGCATAGTGTCACTAAATACGATGAAGTTCTAATTTCTTATAGTTTCTCTCACAAATGGTGTCACATCATGCTAATGGTGTTCGATTCCCATCAAACCCCAACATGAATTTATCAAGAGGAATTTCTTTCCAAAAGACCGATAGATATGGCATCCTCGGTCACAGGAAGGAAAGACCACTATACATAGTTCGGGCCTTATAATAGATAAACGACATTGCTGAAAACAATGGTGTCATAGAGTAAGATGGTTTTGCACATAACAAGGAGAGACTTCTTATATTGATGAGCTTGAAATAGAGACACCGGTGAATGGATTGGAAATAGAAGAGCCACTGCTTTTCAATTTAGGGATCATGGTGTGCAGATAGCCGAAGAAATTTGAGGACATCATACTCCAGATTCGCGATGGATATCATTTATCTAAAGTTCACGAGGAATACTGAATGGTTTGAGATAACACCTCAAACTTAATTCAAAGGAACCTGATGGTATATATTCAGAAACCATTATGTATAATGATCCAATTGGTGAAAGGATGGTGTTATGGTTCTAGGAACTATTGTGTATGTTGAGACTTAATCAAAGGGAATTCAGACATTCAAATGGCAATATGTTGTGCAGAACTTGCAAATAATTTTCTAATTCCTCAAAGCAAATACATACGGTGAGGGAACAGTTCAGACCATACATTATGTGCTTCTATTTGAAGATTTCAGTTCCATCATGATGGTTACTTCACCAAGGTAAATGTTGCATAAGCCTCCAAATTAGAATTATGAAGCCCATTAGATCTCGAGTACCATCTCATATGCCACAGGAGTAACATGGAGAAGTGTATGAACTATTAGACAAATTGCTAGCAGAGTCACAATATATGTTACTGATATCATCAGGGGAATGATGGTGATCATAGTAAACCGCAAGCAAAAGTGGAGCATATTCAACCATGATACCTTGGGAACAGTGGACACAAGTTTCTTATCCACCAAGTGCCTTCATCTTTGAAGATTCAGAAACATCTCATGAACATTGTCTCAGAGAGTGTCGACACCAAACAAATCTTTCCTTCTGTGTTTGTGAGCTCAAACAAATGTGGAGTCCACCATTGTTTGGTATCCAAAATTGTGAAAATACCAACATTCATATGCAGGGAATTCGATGAAATTGATTACCTATCGTGTAATCATCTAATGATATTAAATGTTGATCCAAAATAGGAGACAACTATAAATTAGTTGCAATACACAACAAGACATGTCCATGTGGCAGTTGCAAAACCGATTCATAGCTTGGAAAGCTAGATAAGTGAAGTTTGGCTTCATGTTATTGAATAGGTTCTCACCACTAAAGGTAAAAATGACAGGTGGCTTTCTCAACCAGTGTAACATTATCATTGCTAACCGACAATTTTGATGTTTGAAAAGTAATAAAGTCCTTAGGAATTTAACCATCAACAAGAAGGGAAAAGATTAAAGAAATAAAATAAGCATCTTCCCAAGAATCAGTTATGACAGTAACTGAAACATTACCAGAATGGTCAAGTGTTAAATAAGACAGCAAGAGGATTAAGGAAGGGTTCTTCTTTTTTCGGTGGGAGTTCTGAAGCTGCGACAGGGAGAAGACAGTTCTATTTTGTAACAGGGGAAAGAATTTTTTCTTATGCATATTGATTGTAATAAAGGGAGGGAACAATACTATTATTGTTTTTTCATGTCTCTGAAATGAAAAGGAATATACTTGTGTTCAATCCTGTGGTCTATACATTTATGTTTCTGATTTTGAAGAATACTTTCTTCTTTTATTTCCTATTCAGATACAGTCTTTTATTACTACTTCGAATGTGATGTATGTATTCTTGTGGTCATGTACCCATGTTTTTGCAAAAGGATATTTCTAACTTCTCTCTCTCTTCTGTAATATGAAAGATTGGTTAGGTAGTGTTGTGGCTGCTTATTCGTCTTTCTCTTTCTATTCAATTTGTCAATCCAAGAAATCACGTTCATCTCATGTCTATGGATGAATGTCAGAAAACCTTAGTACCTTTAGGTTAAAGGTATATCCTATCATTAAATTCATTGCAAATCTATAAATGAGGGAGTTGTACCTCTTAATTCAGAGGATAGTTATCAATTAATGATAACTGATCCAACTGTTAGCACATTTTGTTCTTCCTAATCAGGCATGTTGAGTCATTGTTTATGTTTCTATTCGAAGGACAAATCTATTCTCTAACAACTTCTTCATAGAAAAGGGCAACAAATGGTTCAACAACAAAGGGGTTGAGGCATATGACATAGTCAATAAGAATTACCTTGAGAAACCTCTCCCCCAAAACAAGATGGACAAGATAGGCCTCGGGAGGGGGTACATGAAAGATGATATTCAGGAAGCCCTGACATTATTAAGCTAGGTATATGGATTACCGTAGTCCTTCCAACTAGAAAACTAGATGATTCTCTTAATAGAGAAAATTAGAGTTCATAAGTCTAGGTTCAATTGGGGAACCATCATTAGTGACATGTTAGATGAATAGCCGGTGGCAGTAAAACAAAACCCTAAGTTCTATTTGAGTACCTACATGGTATACTTATTGACAGCATGGGAAAACTACCCAGGACTCACTAGGAGGGAAACATCAATGATCTCAATGCATGGCCTCACATTGTATACCCCTAGTTACAGAAAAAGGAAAACACATCAGAAGACATCCTGGACTAGTACAGGATAGTTAATGACGCCTTCACCTTCATAATCATCTGATCCATTGAAGGTAATTTTTCAAAGAGGATGTCAGAGGAAGAATTTGGCAAAGGTGAGGGCCATTGAGGCTTACTATATATAGTACAATATATTCAATTACATCTGGGTGGAAGGATCTACCTTGAGACCTAATAAGTTTCCCCGATACCCATTTGATTGGATTACCACCCTAGAAATGGCCAGACAGCTTGCTGACATCTATGAGCATATCAATCACAAAAAGAAACATTGTTGGGACTTCCCTATTTATCTAGGCCCATACACGTTATAGGATATGAAGGTCTAAAAATCCTTGGCCTTCGAATGGGATGAATGCCCACTATAGCTCTACAAAATAGTTGGGACAAGGTTTCACCTGGTAGAAACATACAGCCACATCATCAAAAAGTTCTATATCCATGAACCACATCTGGAAGACCATTTGATCAATTGTGTGGATGATCATGAGGTCAGGATCTAGGATTATTGCAGGATGTCCCTCGCCCTTGCACAACACATATTGAAGACCACAATTCCTTTAAAGGTTTTGGATAAGGATTCAGATAGGGTATTAGAGGCCATCTACACTATGGATAAAATATATGATAGGCCCATCATGAATGCCAAAGTGGATAAAGATGAGAATGATGACATTGAGTTCCAGGCTAGGAATGTACTCAGAACAACAGAAACTTGGATCAAAAGGCCTTATAAAATGGATCCAATCTCAGTAAAAACCCTAATGGATCCACCCAAGAAGGAGGATAAATAGTGTGGGGATAAAAATATAGTACCACAATACAAGAAGGCACCACCACAAAAGCCAAACATGGTGTATGGCCATGAATGCATAGTAGAGTATGGGTAAAACCCAAGGAAAAGGCTCCCAATACTAGAATGACTGGGCAGATGGATCATCCAGTGGGGGAAACACAGGCTTTGAAAGATGAAGGGACATCCACTTCTAGATAGTATCCTCCTACCACTGAAAAGGGTAAGAAAACATACAAGAGGAAGAGAAATTCTGTGTCTCTACAATTAGAAACTGTACAAGAAGACCCAGAAGAAGAGGAAGAAGAAGAGGAAGAAGATGTGCATCTAGTTAAAAGGAAAAGATCTCAGAAGAGGAGAGAGATGAAGACTAGTAGGAAACACCATGAAGATCCCAAGGCGCAAGATAATCCCCTGGATTCTCTAGGATCATATGAGTTCCAGATGTTTGACTTCGAAGGTCTAGAAGGCTCTTCTGAACAAGGCCAAGATACACGAGGTTATGCAATAGGGTATGAAATAGGAGGTCCATCTCTCTTTTAGCCATAGGTAACCCTCACTCCACCACCTGCCTGATTCACTAATCTAGTGCCTGGTGTACCTATCATGGAAGCAAGCTCTAAAATAGCTCAAGGGCCCAGAAATCAAGATCACTCAATCACCTAAGATGTAACAGAAGATAAGTTCATAGAAGAGACCCTCGTTGCTACTCCTCTGCCTCACATTCCTACTCCACCAACTACTCTTCCACCTCTAATTCCTACTCCACCACCATTCCTCCCAAATCCAACACCGACTCTGCCTCCAACTATTATTCTCCCATTTCCCATTCCAACTCTCCTTACACCTACTCCATCATCATCAATCTCTTTGCCTTGCTTCTGTTAGTAATAACTGAGAGCGGGGGGTGAATAAGTGGCCTCAAAAATTTATCCTTCAAACTTAACCACCAAACAATAAACCTCAGATTATTATGTCGCTACAAGATGCATGTCATGGAATACTAATAATTATTAACTATCCGTCGATGTTCTCTGTCAATCCTTAACATTGTTAAGTGCGACCTTGTTGGAGGATTTTATACATAGAGGTTGTCACTTAGTATCAGGAATCTATTGCTACCATCCTTGAATCAGCCTCCTTCTTAGACTGTCAATAGGTATCACACAAATCCAATGCTACTTTCATGAATCAACCTTTTTGGCACTCCTTGGGATGTACCTCAATATATAGAAGACTGTTAAGTCCTGCTCAGTTAAGAGACTTGATGCTTCAATGGTTAAAATGAAACACTATGACCTATTCATGATGCAACTTTGAATTGTAGAATTTCAGATCTATTTAAGTACATTACCTCTCTGATCAATGTATCAATTCAATTCTTTGTGCTCCACACTTTCTGCTCTATGATGCTGTGCTCACTGTTCATCGGTGTCTACACAATTCCTTAGCTCTCCTTCATCTTGATTGATCAAGACTGTATGAAGTTATTCTTCATCATTTTCTCTTCAGCATCCTCTTTCTATTCACTCCCCTTAATCCCATTCGTAAATGAATTAAGCTTGTCTCTTATATAGACATGATATTCATTATTTCTTGATTCTTGATTCTTGGCATGAAAAACAATCCAGCCAATTAGATTTAAAGCATAACTCCTAATTTTTCTCATAGTTATCTTCTTGCCAACTATACAAATCATCTTTAAATCAATCACTTAACTCTGGTTGAATAAAACAAAGAAAAAAACTAGTTAAGTCTATCTTTAGCTCTTGCCAGCTAGATATTTTGTCATTTTTCTGAACTCTCTATTTTGTCGGTCACCTCTGTAGTTAGTCGTTGGTCACAACTGACAGTTCCATTAGTGTGACTCTAGTTAGCTTCGGGATCTACATCCATCGGGCAACATTGGAATTTTACTCGTTGAGCAACTCTGTTTTTAGCTCGTCAGGCATCCTGTGGTTTTGTTTCGTCAGGTAACACTATACTTTAGCTCATTAGGCATCACTATGACTATTTTTCTTTCCCTTAACTGATGGTGTGCACTCTATCAGTGTTGTTTGTCACTTAGTGAATACTTGACTTTTATACATTGTTGAAAGCATAACCTTTGTTCCTTTGGTTCTCTAAAGTCTTTGGCATTATGTACATGACCTTTCAGATGATATCAAGTTGACATCAATGACAATACAAACCATTAACTGATTTAATGCCTTGCATTATCTTCAACTTAACATTATCAAACATCCAATCAGTTACATATCATCAGCTTTGTCCCAACCCATGAAGGATTAGTAAGTGCAAAAGTGTGTCACCTTTTGAAACCTCATTGAAAGTCATGATCATTCTTAATACCGAAGTGTTGGTTAGCTCCTCAAGAGATGAAGACCGTGACAAGGAAAGGAATCATAAGGTAGTAGAAGAGGGAAGGGAAGAAGGAGGAAATGAGGAAGGAAAGAATGAGGATAAACAGAACAAGGAACAAGAAGAAGGGTCAGATAAGGAAGTGACCTCAGATAAGGAAGTAAACCCAGGGCCCCAAAACCTAGATTTAGTCCTTTAGGTTTCCCCATATGAGCCAATCGCCGCATCTAGTAAACCTACATGGCTCACTAAAGAAATTCAGTTAAGGAAAAGAACTTACATAGATGAAGATGAGGGGGAAGATGTAAATATGACTTCTTTAGGGAAATTTTTTCATCAAACAGGGGTCATATTACCAGAATGGACAATGTCCTATATTACCCAAGATATTAGGAGGCACTAGAAGGAAAAAATTGCGATTCCTTTTACTATCACCTCTCAAACACAATACACTCTATAAGAATACGCATTTGAGGAGGTAGATTTGGGAGAGCCCACCAGGGAAGGGAGAAAGACACTAGTAGCCTTAGGGCTTAAACATGCCTTAGGGTTCATGAGTAAGGATGAGGAGACCATAAAGTCCTTGATGGAATAGAATGAAGCTTTGAAGAAGTTAATTCACAAGATGGTTGGTCTTATTGACCCAAGCTATCCAGAGGCCTCACTACAGGCAGTGTTAGAGAAGAGGAACACCCCAGACTTGTTTGTAGGATTGCCACCATCCTTTATCCAAGAAAGTGCAAATTGGAAAGGAGATTTTGAGTAGTACGGGGAAGAGGCCATAAAATGGGTATTCAAACCCTACACGGTCATTTTGGTTGAAGCTAAAAATTTGATAAACCTAATGGAGGATGAAGGTGGACTGAAATCTGAGATAGAAAAATGACAAGCCACCTCCCAAGACCTAGAAATAATCAGGAAACAACATTTCCAAATATTGGTGATATGAAGGTGAAGAGATTGATAACTTTAAGGCTTGGAATAAATGGATGGCCAAAATCATTAAGGTCTATAAGAAATGTCAGGCCTCCATCTTTGAGAAACAAAAGGAGGTCTTGGAATGGGTAGAATAAATTGATGTTTTCTTCATAGGGATTGGCCTTGACTTGTATCGAGATGAAGATAAACACATCTTACAACCATCAAAATAAGTGGTGCAATAGTTCAAAGACATTATGGCAGGCATTAGTACCAAGGAATCCCTACAATAGATGTTCTATTCAAGGGAAGAAATGTTAAGGATGATGGAACATAGAAGAATACATCCATTTCTTTGTTTCTAAACTGATAATATTCAAAGGGAAGCAGGAACAAAAAGTTAATAAGGTAAAAATGAAGGAGATAAAATACGAAGAAGTTTAGGAGATCATATAGAGGCTCTGGGCTGCACACCCAAAAATATTCCAAAATTGACTCCTTGGACCCTTGAACATTTTTGAAAAAAGTAGTTTTTAGCACTTAGCAAAATTCTCCTAACAAAAGCTTTCGGCATTTTGGCCTCATCAAGCAATGCAGTTTTTGGCCTTTCAGCCTTCCAGTATTTTCAGCTTTGTGGCCTTTTGGTTTTTTGGCCTTTTAGCCCTTTTTGGCCTTTCGGCCTTTGAAAAGGCTTAAACCTTCAGATCTCCAGAGTCATTTCAACACTTGACCATTTTTGGATACCAAAAAATTTGGAGTAGAGGTTGGGGGCCAAAAATCTGAGTGCTTCCAGCGAGATCATATTTCTGCATGCTAGTTGAACTCCATATCAAATTGATGGTTGACTTGAGTTCATTTTGGGAGGACTAAGAGTCTCCTATCAGTTCCCACTATAGGAAGACCCTCCATATGAAGATTCCAAGAAATAACTCCAAGAGACGAGAAGAAGACTCCAGTTCACAGAAGAAACCCTATCTTCTTTTTTCTTTCTTTCTCAGCGAGTTTGATCCCTCCTGCATGGAAAAACTGATTGTAAAAGGATTTAAAATCCATGAAAGCTATTTAGTATTGGTTAGAAATATTTTATTTTCTGCTAAGATTTAGTTTTAGTTTATTTTCTTAAGTTTAGACTCTTTGATGCCCTAAATATGGCATTCAGAGTTGGTAGATCAAAAATTCTATATATTGTAATAAAATCAATGTAATAGGTCCAAATTCTTAATACAATAAAGATCTACATTTGGTGCTTCATTTGTGGTGTGTAAATTTCTGTCATCTATGTGAATTGGTGAATTGTGTGTATGCATTATTCATTACTTTCAAAGAGCCTCTTGTTTGTTGTGTTTTGAATTCGTGTTAACCTTAGTTGGAGTTTGTTGTTGTCTGTCTACCTTGCTATGAAAAATGTGTGGATGGGATCATCTATTGTGCTTAACGATAAATCTGTCTCATGGGTGCACACATCTTGGTGGCTTCACGATTTGATAGGTTTTGAATATCTTGCATGAGTGAATTCACCTTCTTTCCAAACGCTTGCATCCATTGGGTATTGAATTGTGAATTTGTATTATTTGTATCTCTTGGATTTGTTCTAAATATCCCCACCATTCAATTCTCAAGGAAGGGTTTATAGTGGTTTATGTCCGTAGGATTTTTTTTCAGTAATTTAATTCATCTCTTGTTACCTTGCTCCTTTGAATTCTATCTCAATCTAAAAGTAATAACCTCAAAATACAAAATTGTATTTTTATTTCAAATACTAATCTTGTTAAAACATAAAATACCAAAAATAGTACTAAAGATCATTTTTCAGTTTGATGTCTTGAATGTACTAGCAAAGGCCTCCTCATGAACATTCACATTTAACTTCAACTAAGTAACCAAGCAGGTTGTGACTTGACCCTGGAGAACCTTGGGAATAACTTTGTTATTCTTTCAAGAGAGGAAATCAAATCTTGAGATCCTAGAAAGTTGACTTGGGTAAAAACAATGCTCAACAGTAGGAAAGATGCCAAGGATTTGTTGGATGGTTTCTTGTGAAAATTGAAGAATTTGTGTAGATTATGAAACTTGTGATGTGGCAGGTTCAAAGGCGGTGTTTTTTTCTTTATTTTTATCTCTTTATGACATCTTTACATTGGTTTGAGTTGTTTTATTTATGGTATTGGTAGTAATTATGGTAGCATTGGTACAATTTTAAGTGGCTTTATCTTTAACCACATTATGATAGAGAAAGGAGTCATCAAAATCATAAAGAACTATGACTCCGTGTTTGACAAGATTCATAAATATTTCTCAATTATTATGTAAGATAGCCTTTTCAACCATTTATAAAATTGTAGGGATATTTAGGGAATTCATCCAATTAAGGGGATATATCAGGTTGGTCAAAAAATTATGCCTCTTATTTTTATATTGTTGGTTTTCTTTGGGTTGCACCCCTTCACCATTGAATTTTATGTTAGAAAAGGGGTTTCTTCCTCATTGTTGGTATTGTGCATTTTCACATGTGCACACATCATCTTTTTTTCTTGTGATTGGGTGATGATAATGAAAAGTGACCTTGGGAGAATGAAATGATGAAGTCTAGAATAAACTTTGGATGGATAATTGATTCATTAAGGGGATAGATGATGGATGAAAGGTGTCTTAGGGTAATGGGTCAAAGGTGTGTTGATGAACTAGAAGAAATATATGATTTATTTTTTATCAAATTTTGAACCTTGGGGATTTGGATTTGATAGGTTCATATTTGGATCAAAGATTTGATGCTTGGTTTTATTAAAGGTTGGATTGATTAACTGGGTCAAAGGTTTGATGTTTGATGTTTGATGGAAGATTTAATTTTATTCTATTTTGATTGAATTGATTCTTTTGATCAAAGGGATGATGTTTTGAAAATAATATTAGTAAAACAAAGATCATTTATACACTCAAAGGGAATTTTATTGATTTGGGATAAAAAAATCTTCTCTCACTTGAGATAGGCTAATTTATCAATTAGCAAGATTAGCTTAGGGATTATTTGAAAATCAAAAACTTAGGGATGACCACTCTCTAAGATAATAATATCCAAATATTAGGGCTAACTAAATATACTACTTGAGATAGGCTAATTTCTCAATAAAAAAATCTATCTAAAGGATAATTTGGGATAAGGATCTTACTATCATTTAGGAAAAATTTCAACCTTGGGTTTGATTAATGATTAAAGGATAGGATTGATTTGATCAAGGTTTGATTTAGATTGATATTATTTGATTAGGATGATAGATTATGATGCAAGAGCATCTTGGGATCTTGGAAATCTTGCATCAACCAAAAATATTTCCTTCTTATTTGTTTGTTGTTGTGTTCCACTTGGGCAATTTTGGTGTTTAAGGTGGTAGTCACTCCAGTTTGACTTTTACCTGATATGATCTGATGGGTTTGTTCTAGACATATTGGGGAACATTTTTCTATGATATAATCATGTTTCATTCTATTTTGGACAAGACATCTTAGGTTTGGTCTGGTCTTATTCTTTTCTTCAGTTGCTCGGTTGGTCTTGGTGTTTTTTGATTATTTGTTGATCTTTTGGTCATAATCTCTGTGTGATCATGTTAGCTCATTATTAGGGTTGAGACTAATGTTATTGTATGATCTTATCTCTTAATGATTTCATTGGAGGTTGTTCTTAATGGTTTTGGGTCCTAACCTAATTGTTGTAATACGTTTTCTTCTTCTTGGAGGATGTAAACTTTTCTTGTTGACTTGTGGGTTGCGATCCTGTATATATTAGTAGTCTTAGGGTCTTTAGAGGGAGATATTTTTGGTAGGTATATTTGAGAGGTTAGTATCCAGTATGGATCAATTTTTTTGTATGTAAGAAGGCATGTGTTTCTTAATATAACCTGACATATTTCTTGTCATGTATGATGTAAATCTTGATTATCTGATTCTTAATATAACATGGCATATTGCTTGGCATGTATGATGTAAATATTGATTATCTGATAATAAGAAGGCATGTTTGTTGAATATTTATAAGTTTAATATTAATTGGTGTAGATTGTTTCCATTGTGTTGGCTCTTTCTATGTAATTGGATTGTCCCCATTGCGGAAACTCTGGTCATGTCTGCATCAGGTGGTATTAGAGTGAATTTTGATCTTGTGGTGGAAGTGATCAAAGATCCTTGATTTGAAAAGTTTGTGGTGCGTTTCTTGTGAGGTGGAAAAGACTATATTTGGCTCTCATCAACAAAGGAAATGAGTAAGAGTGGTTGGAAGGGATTTTTGTGGAAGGTTGAATTACTATTACTGGTTGATGGCTTGTATGAATTTATCAGAGTGTGATTTGTTTATGTGATGGTTGATTATTTATTCCAGAGCTTGTAATCTTGTAGAAGGATTTTTGTGGAATGGAAAAATGTAGATCTAACCTATGAAGGAAGAGGATTTGCACGAGGATTGATTGAAGAGTTTTTTTTTTTATTGTGAAGCTTGGAGTGGGTTGAGTTCCTTGAGACATCTTGTTGGTGGAAAAATCGCGGGTTTGAGGAAGGTCAAGAGAATGTTCAATAGATTGTTGAGTGAGATGCAATTTAGATCTTGTAGTTAGATCGCCAAGGAGTGGCAGTTGTACCTTGTGAAGGGAGAGAGGTTATTGGATAGGATGAACCCTAAAAATGTGAATAAAATGTTTGAAGACCTTAGGGTTTAATTGAGGTCTAATATTTGTAATGCTTTGGTTGGTTTGAAGAGGAATCTTAAACCTGAAAGTGAGTGTGAAGAAGCTACTAAAGAGCTCAAGAGGTTGAGTTGGAATCTACCAGTCAAGAGGTGGATTGCTTGGCCTATAAGAAGGATTGTTCATTGGAGGAGAAAGAAAATTAGGGTTACTACTAAGAAAAGGTTAAGCTTGATGAGGTATGTACACCGGTGAAAGTTTTGACTGAGATTGCAGAGGATAAGGTAGATGTGGTTATGGGTGAATTTCATAATCTGTTGATTGGATCTAAAGAGCTAGTTGAGGAATGTCTTTTTATTAAGGAGGATAATGAGATTTATGATATTGAAGAGCTTGATGTTTTTGAAGTTGGAATTGAGATTCCTTTGGCTGAATCTAATGACCTTATTGGGGTGGTTCTTAAGTCTAATGTTGTTTGCATTATTGGTGTTACTGTCGATGAGATTAGTAAGTATTAGAGGGCTTGTGATAAGACTATTAGTTTTGATTATGTGCATGGTGTTTATGGAGAGTTGCAGACTGGATTTCTTTAGTTAGAGGTTGATTTATTACAAAGATTCCCTAGAGGGTGTGAGAGAGGAGACATGTGGTTCTTTGTTGATGTTGATTCTAATTAGATTATTGTTGTGGAATATGATGTTTTATTTTGTGTTGCAGTGCAGGTGTGAAAAGAGGGATTGCATTTCCTTGACAGTGATGAGTACTTGAGCTTGAGGATGGATATGCTAAGAGTGAACATGAAGATTGATATGAGGATAGAGTTGTTGATGATGATGAATACGGATGAATGGTTGAAGGATAAGGTTGGTGGATTCACTTATGTTCCTATTTCTAGATTGCTAATAGAGTGATGACAGAGGGTGTTTATATGTGCGATGAGAATGAGTGGTTGAACTTGATCAGTGGGTTCGAGAAGAAGAGTGGAGATCTGATGCATTATTTTGTTGCTAATCAATTTGGTTTTGTTAGAAAGTTGGTTATCTGATTTGATTTTGTGCTGATTATGTCAAAATAAGATCAAAGAGAGAAAAAATTTATTGTGTACCAGTTCATATTCCTAACCATGAGGGTTGGGAAGCCTCAAGTCAAAATGAAATCTTTTTATCTAGTTGGGCATTTTTGGTATTTTAGGTGGCGGTCACTCCAGTTGGATTTTTAGCTGATGACATATGACAAATTTGTTCTAGACATCTTGTGGAACATTTTTCTATGATTTCATCTTGTTTCATTCTATTTTTGAGAGGATATCTTAATTTTAGTCTTGTCCTATTCTTTTCTATAGTTGTCTGGTTGGTCTTGGTGTAATCTGATTATTTGTTATCTTCTAGTCATAATATCCATGTGTTGTAATGCCAGATTATTATTATGGTTAAGACTGACCTTATTGTATGATCACATCTCTTAATTATTGTATTGGAGGTTGTTCTTAATGGTTTTGGGTCTTGGCCTAATTTTTGTAAGATATTTTTCCTCTTCTTGGAGGATGTGATCTTTTCTAGCAGACTTATGGGTTGCGGTCTTGTATATATTAGTAGTCTTAGGGTCTTTCAAGGGAGAGATTTTTGGTAGGTAGATTTGAGAGGTTAGCATCTAGTATGGATCTGGTTTTTTGTATGTAAGAAGTCATGTGTGCCTTAGAATGTAACCTAACATGTTGTTGGGCATGTATGATGTAAATCTTGTTTATCTGATAATAGGAAGGCATGTTTGTTGTTCATTTCTAAGTTGATTATGAATTGTTGTGGATGGTTTCCATTGTGTTGAATCTTTCTGCATGATTGGATTGTCTTCATTGGGGAAACTTTGGTCATGATTGCATCAAATTAGGTAAAATTGATCAATGTTTCACTAAGGTCCAAATGGGTAAGGTTGATGATTGATTGGTGATCCTAGATCCTTGATTGTGGAAATGGTTTAATGTTGAAAAGGGGTGATGGTTAGGTTAAATGAACTGGTAAATATAAATGAAGGATGTGATAAAAGGCTTGAATTTGATGAAATAGAGGGTAAACATATAAGTTTGAGGGAAAAAAAACACAACAAATGGATTCTGGTCAAATGGGTATGATGAGGGTTCAAAATGATAGGTCTGATTATAGTTGGTTTTCTCTTGGCCAAAAGATAGAGATGTCATTCCCAGTCAAAGGTGTTGATCTACGTAGGTGATGATAAACAAACACATACTCTGGTGTGTCAAAGTATTCAGATCTTTGTGAAAATTTTGTCTCGGTCTGAAGAGTGGAGACACCATTTTGTAGGCACAGATGTTGAATAGCATAGGCACCAAAAGGTAGGTAGAGACGTCGATTTATAAAATCAAGATTTTGGGACATTGTTTGAATTTTTAACTAGTTTTGAACAATGTTTGACTAAAGTTTTTATTTTAGAGGTGGTATAAGTTTGAATAATCTACTTAATGGAAAGAACACATGCCAAAAACAATGATTTGTTTGAACAAGAACTTTCACAACCTAGGCTAAGTGTAGGACTGCACTTAATGATTTTCCTTGCAATAAAATACATCTTCCAACCAAATAAATAGACACTTGGTAGTATTGGCTCCCCTCCACAACACTCACTTCTTGAACATACTAATTATCAAGTCTTAATAAAAAGACATTATATCTCAAATTGGAGGGGGCATGAGGGATTTCTTTGGGCAGTGCATCTCACATACCCTGCACCATCAAGTGGGGGATTTTTGGCCTCTATAACAAGGTCGCTAGTAATTTATTCAATCAACCCATTACAAGCATCCAACAAACCACTAGAGGATCTTACAAACCTACTGAAAGTGACTCTTATACCTAAAGGTATGCCTCATTGTGGTTGGCATTGTGTGTTAAGGGCTAATACCAGCCAGACTTGGCTTTGACCCTATCCTTGAATTTATATAGAGGATTAAATCTAAATCCCCTTGAGATTGTTCCCTTTGGGTGATTACCTCTTTTCCCACCAAGGTAGGCCTCTCTAGAGGAAAAGATAGGCCTCTCTAGAGGAAAAGATAGATAGTAATTTCTCTTACACCCAAGATCCACGAAGGTGAGCGGGGATACTTCTCATTCTATATTTTCATCACCTAATTAACAAATGCTAAAAAAAACCCTTGCAAGGAGTTCCTCTACTTGAAAGGGTTCACAAGAATGCAAGGCACATGATTAATTCCAAAATAAATCCTAATTAGTCTAGATGCCACTATATTAAAGAAGAAAAGAAAAAAGAAAGAAACAATATCTCTTTCATGATTTATGTGGGTATGCTCTCAAAACACAACAATGATTATCCCTAAATGATTCTAAATGAAAGGATGAATGAGATGATTATTCTTTCAATGCAATCTAAGGAGAATGAAGGATTAAAATAGTGTATGGAGATGGAAAATACACTAAGAAAACCATGAATTCTACACTAATGAGATGAAAATGCTATGAAATGATATGAAATATTAAATGCTATGGATTCTCAAGTAAAATATAAATGTTATAGAAGAAATTTGACACAATAACATTGCATAAGATAATGGATGAATTGCTTATGGAGAGGATCCAATTTATAGGATTTTGGGTTGAATGAATGGTTGAGATTCAAAATTAGATGGAGGGATATGATGCAATATGATTAATGAGGTGGTAATGAAGTGGATACCAAATGGAGGCCACATATGCAAGTGTAGTTGGCTATGAAAGATGAGGTGTTTCTCACACATGTGTGAGCAACCTAGGAAAAGGTGGAAATAAATGCCAAGAGGGAGACAAGTGGAAGAGGTGAGAGGCTCAAGAAATATCACACAAGTGTGAGAAATTATCATATAAGAAAGTGGAGACAATTGTGTAAGAAGGTAGATGGAAATTTAAGGAAGGTTGGTGGTTTATTGTGGGAATGTGCTCAAACACATATGACACACATTCAAATTCAGAGAGAACACTAATTGGTGTAGGAATCAAACAATTAGGTTAATTAATCAAGGTTAGTCCACGATTAATTAGGGAGTAGGTCTCGAGATGTCATGATTGAATTTCTAGACTATGAATTAGGCTAGATTTAGATTTAATTAATTAAAAAAAATTTAAATCACAAAGGTTAAATTACAAAGGGGAATATTTAAGTAAAATTATTCAAATATTGGGTGAAGTGGTATAATGTGAAAATTTTATTAAAACATACCACATTATTGGGATAAGGGGATAATTAATTATAAAATTAATCATGTTTGCAAAAAGGATAAAATAATATAATTAATTATTTAAAGTCAACTATATTATCCTTGGCTAGATAATTAATTAAATATAAATTTAATTAATTGAAGGGTTAGGATAGTTATGAATTTAGTAAATTCAAAATAGATAAATTTGGACGTCTATAGGACAGTGTCAAGATAGTTGTGAATCACTACTAGAGTAATGAGAGATAGTCACAAAGTGCTACATGAAACAAGCTAAAAAGATCCGTGTTAATTAAAAGATGGATGCTTCCATTGTTATCATATTATGGAAATTACAAGCAATACATTTTATAGAAAATAGACTTTTTCATGGTTATAGAAAGTAAGAGACATAAAAATACCAAACATGAAGATTTAAATACATCATCAAGATGAAAAATATTAGTAAAGCATCAAGAATAGAAATAAATGTGCATTCATATAGATTTATCATAGTGCCTAGAAATATGAAAACTTGTGATGTATATGTCATGGAAATCCAAAGGCAATAATGGTATGGTATATAGTCATAAATGTTGTCATAAGAGTGATCTTTCATGGAGAAACACTAATTTATTATACCTTGTGATAACAATTCCAATGAGGTTCATTACAGAGGATGATGTTTCTATAATGATAATTTCAATAAGTGATTATAATATAAATGTAGTGCTATGTCAAGGTATAGTATTCAAGGGAAAAGTTAACACTAAGACAAAGGTCAAGACATGAGTTACCACAATAGGTAAAATATTCTCGATTATGACATGATCATCATGGGTCTTGAGGCATCTTAAGATCTTAATGTTAGTTTGGCTTCTACTACTACTACTTACATATCCAGTTGGAAAGTGAGTCTGAGACATCAAGTGTAAGAATTGTGCTAGTTTTTCTTTTGTCTAGATATAGGGAGCAATAGGTTTTCTATATTTTTTTATCATATTATTTTTGAACTCAAATATTTTGATGAATATTTAGTTGTCAAAAGTATTCACGTGATGAATAGTATTAAAAACATGAAAATGAGTTTCTATAATACTATGGGCTATATTTTTCTCAGTATGCATAAATTAAACAACATGCCTAATGGCTATATACTTAAAGTATGATAACTTATAGAATATGCACAACTATTTTACACCGCTTTCATTACATGTATCATATCTACTACCAGCAATCCTATCATTATCAATAAATGACATTCTTATTTGTCTATTCTAAAGAATGTAATCACCCATTATTAACAATAGTGCTTCATGGTTCTCTTCTTGACCATTGAAACACGTCTTTTGTTAATGATATATATGATCTATTTTAAGGTAAGCTTGATGTCCATAATAAATAAACTTACATATTCTTCTTAAGTGCCTGACAAAATCCTTAAAGTTGTAAGCAGGACATCTATGGTATCCATGAACAATGAGACCAGATAATGTGCCATATGTAGGAAGATAATGAATCATAAACAATAATAAATCTCTTAAAGTGGATTTTATTGAATTAACATCCCTTAAAGATTGAATTTCTTCAATTCCTTTCCATAATTTCAATAGCTCATAATATAATGGCTCTAGATAAGCATTGACTATATCTGAAATAACACTTTTATTTCTTGGTATAATCATGATAGAATTAAGTAAAATAAATTAGTTTCTAACCATGGAGAAAAGTTATAATTTATTAAAAACACTACCCAAGTTGACCATTTATTACTTCGATCTAAGAGTGGTTTCACATTATCTAGATCTAAACCCAATCTTATATTATAAGTATCTTGATAAATGTTAGGCCATCTATTGTCAAATTCCATTCATGTCTTAGAATTAGGTACATGTCATTGTTTTCCATTGGTTCTCTTATAGTGCTTCTTATTGTGGGTCCAAAACACACACCCTATTTTGGCCACTTGGCCATGGCCCCCCTTATTTTTGGATGATTTTCCCCCTTTTTTTGGTTCCTTCTTTCTTGTACTAGATCTTTCTTGGATAAAATCCCTTTGCTAAGAAAGTATTTTTTTGGTCTTTTGGCCTTTCGGTGTTCTCTGGATCTCTAAATGTCTAAAAAGATGAAAGGTCAAATTCAAACCCCCGAGGAAAGTCTTCCAGACTTTCGACCTCCGAAGACTCCAACAATGCATGACTCATTGGGCTTCAAAATTTTGATCTCCAAAGGTCTAAAACCTAATGATGATGTCATCAGCTCCAAACACCTATAAAGTGGCCAAGGGTTAGTTTCTTTTTTCATTCTGCATTTCTGCCTTTGAGTTTTGTTCTATCTTTTTTTGGGCGTGCAACTTATAGACTCCTATTTTTTTGCATTTTTCTATGTAAACCCTCATTGTATTTGGGCTGGTTGTGTTTGTATTCCCCTCCACCATGTTTTGTAGGTAGGGTCTTGTCCTCTTTTCCTTTCTTTTCAGGTTTCTAGTGTTTTTCTTCTTTGGTTTTGTCTTCTCTATCTTTCTCTAGGTCTTGCATCCTTGTCTTCTCATAGTTGGTCAATCCTCTTTTAGTTTTCTTGATAGGCTCTCCCATTAAGTGTCAAGTCTTGGGTTTTTCTTAGGGTTTTTTGGTCTCTTAGGAGTTCTTGGCCCCAGTTTTTTTAGCCTCTAAAAGGCCAAAAGGATTAGTAGCAGCCCAACAAACTGACTAAACGTTTAGCCTAAGTGGCAGATTTATCATATTTTTGGACACTGAAGACCCTCCCAAATATTTGCACACCAAAAAAATTGAACCACCAGTAGCCCAACTCTTTTCACTCTCAACACTTTCAACCTCCAAAATATCATGTCATCCCTCATACTCTGAAACACCAAGACTCTTTGCATTTTTTTCCACCGCAACTCCATAACCAAGTGTTCCTTGAGTTCCTTACTTTTGCACTTTTGGCCTTTTGGAGGCCAATTCCATATTCGGTGTCCGAATGTCTGAAAGGCCAAAAATAGAAAAAAATTTGATTTGATATGTTTTTTAAACTATTGGGCTAGACTCTTTGGGTTTTTTTCTGTCATTTTCATTTGCTTTTAAGTTGTTTCAATAAAGATTACTGATAGTTGCATGCTTTCTTGTAGGATACTAGAAAAGGTTAATAGATCACCAATAAAATACCTATTCAAAGGGTATCACACCCCATCCAAGGTAGGGGATCTCCATAATGAGATCATAGACACAAACATAAAAAATGTGGACTGGAAGGACTTCCTTACCAGATGTGCTCAACCCAATGGGAGATTGACTGACTACATTGCTTTGGTGTTTTCAAGTCTATTCAACACTGGAGGACATCCTGTCTCAATCATATCATCAGATTTGATCATGGATATTTCCCACCATTATGTTCCTAATGAAAGGGTGGTGAAAAATAAGGTAGGATATATTGTTCTAGATATCAAACCTGACAAAATTGAAGATATCTTCCACTTTCCAAAGGAGATTGATAGGTTTTATGACTTCTCTATCCATAAAGGAATGGAATGGTTTGGGAAGAACACCCAACTTTCTTATGAAGTAGTGAACAAGTATTTGTTGCAACCTCTCCCTAAGAATAAATTAGAAAATATTGATATGAGAAGGGGATACCTAAAAGATGATATTCAGGCCACAATCACCATATTGAGAAAGTTATATGACGTTCACCAATAAATCCAAATAGAGAATTGGATAATCCTCTTGATTGAGAGGATAAAAGGAAGGAAAGTTAGATTTGTTTAGGCAACCATCCTTAGTAAAAACCTGGATGAAAAGTTAATAACAATACAGAGTAGTCCCCGATTCTAGATGACTTATTATGTTGTATACCTACTAGATACAAGACCAGAGTACCTAGGATTAATAAAGAGAGGGGCCTTTGAGAAACCAAATTAATGGCCATTCACTATGTATCCTAAGATATTTAGGAAGGAAAAGATTGGTGGAAATAGCCCAGATTACAGGATTGTCAATGATGCCATCATCTTTGCAATTATTCATTCCATAGAAGGTGACTATGCCAAGAGACTCTCTGAGGAAGCAGCTTCCAAAGTAAGGGAACTTAGAGCCTATTATATTCAATTCAAGAATTTCACATACACCTGAGTATCTAGGTGCACTCTCTCCCCAAAGAAGATTCCTTAATATCCTTCTGATAGGATAATTATTTTGGATATGGCTAGGAAGCTCTCTGATGCATATGAGTATATAAAACACAAGAAGCACTGCTGGGACTTTCCCCTATCAATTGGCCCCCATTCCTTACAAGACATGAAATTTTTTAAATCTCTGGTGTTCGAATGGGATGAGTGTCCTTTGAAATATTTTGGGTTTCTCAAGCCCAAGTTCCCATTGGTACCTACAACCACATCATGGATAGACATTACGTTCATGAGCCTCACCTAGAGGATCACTAGATAAACTGTGTAGATGATTATGAATTCATGATTTGGAACTATTGTAGGATGTCCCTTGAGTTAGCATAAGGTGTCTTAGAGCTTAGAATTCCTCCTGAGGTATGGGACATGGAGATGTTGGAATAATGGAATGGTGTATACTGAGAGGGGAGGGGTGAATTAATAACCTTAAAAACTTTCTAATCAATTAACCTTAAATCCTTTAGTAATCAATTCCTTGCATTATCGACCATAGATGTCATTCTATCTTTGTGCATGTAATATCAAATCATAAACTTAATTTTTATGTAAACATTCATAGAAACATTCATGAAATATAATGACACATGACACAAGAATTGGTGACGCATAAAACCCCTGTTAGAAGGTAAAAACTATGGTGGGGATGAAACCCACAAAGCTTCACTATCTATAGAATGGAAGGTGCCAGTTAAGGCTAAAATTTTGATCACTTATAATGAACTTACCCTATTAGGAGTAACAAGTTTAGATGAGTTAAGGTCTACTCTGTTAAGAGATTTAGAAACAATGTTTAGTGTGCACTCAGTTAAGAGATTTACAAAAGGATTGTTAAATCCACATTCTTAAAGGATTTCTTCTATTTTCTACACTTGTTAGAATGCAGTCAAAAATACTTGTTGACCTGATAAAATGAAATCTTGAATTGCTAAGTATAGATCCTTTAAAGTTTACAATATGATGTATCACCTATAGTGATTGATTAATACCTCTATTTTTCTTGGTAGCCTTGAATCTTGTTCTTTATAACTAATTGCATCTTTTGTTGTCCTTCTATATGAAACTGTATCTGATCCATAGATGTTTTTTGTGGCTACAATCATCATCACACCCTCTTGTTCTCATTGATTACACATCTATTTATACAATGAATTGGCCTAACTAGGTTTCATGCTTAACTATGAAAACTCTATGATCAAATATTTACTACTTGACCTTGATCTCCTAGTTTGCATGTTTTCAATCACTTGGAATAATTAAAACAATTATATGTACTTTACTTGTCCCTCAAGAAATGGTTTTAAAGATAAGATTTAAAGCTAAATATAAAACTCAAGTATTTTATCTGACGTGTAACTCAGATCCAAATTTCTCAAATTTAAATTTGTCTCTCAGTAGACTAGTGTTTGGGTTGCTCTATATTCTTTCCTCAGTGATGTCTTTGTAGACATTTTGTTTCTCAGTTTGCTCTGTAGATTATCTGTCGGTTTACACTATAAAGTTGTATATTGGGTTCCTCTATGAACTTGTCTGTCGAGTTCCTCTGTGAACTTGTCTGTCGGGTTCCTCTATGAACTTGTCTATCAGTGAAGACTCATTTAAATGTTCTCTTGCACTTAAGATTTTTGGTGACCTCTATGAACTGCTGTGTCGAGTTGCACTATAAACCTATCTTTTAGTGGTCATGTTACCAGCGGTTCAAAAACTATTTCCTTTGTATAATAATGACAAAATATGATAATCAAGAGATAGAGGATGTATTAGATCCTTTATACAATAAGGACAAGATATATACAAGGCCCATCCTAAATGTAGAATTAGACAAGGAGGAGAGTGATAACATTGACTTCAAGGCTAGGCATGTGGTGAAAAGAACCAAAGACTGGATAAAAAATCCATTCAAAATGGGCCTTGTGTTGATGAAACCATAGTTGAATCAACCATCCAAAGGATATGAGTGTTGGAAAGTTGACTCCCAGGGAGTATATGACTTATTTTGTGTTGACATTATGGCAACAAAGTCATATAAAGTTTTGACAGCAAACTTTGAAGTGGAAATTGGTTAAGTATAGAAGACAAGACAGAATAGAGATATACAAATGATCAGAGCACTAGCGCACATGCGTACGACCGATTTAGAATAAGTACCTTCAGACATAAGCTCTATGATATGTTTTTATGCTTACCCTATACATGCATGGTACAAAATGTTAGTACGGATAAGTTACAGAAAGAACAAGTACACTAGCAGTCCAGAAAATAGAGTATGAAGCCGACTTCAATTTTTTGATTAGTGTGTAATCTGTTGTTTTGTAAAGGCTAAGTGCCTATTTTAATAAGTTTGTAATCATGTATTAAACACTATTGTAGACATGCTTAAGCCAATTTTTTTGGAAGTGTTGTGAATGTTGTTTTTAGGCTGACTAAGGTCTTGTTTATAGTCACGTCTATTCAAGCATGGACATATATATATATATATATATAACATGCAAAGTTGTATTAAGAAGTGTCATCAAAAATGTAGAGTAGAGATATAAAAGAAAAGTATAAGATGTCAGAATGAGATAAATCTCTTTAAGAGTATAAGAGAATCAGTGCATAACCGGAGCTAATCAAAAAATTGTGTCACATACAGCAGTTCACTTTTGGATATAGTGTATATCTATTATCAAGGAGGTTGTAGCCTTCATCCTACTGAGCAGTGAGATTCTTGGACAATGATTCCTCACCCCTAATAGGTTTATTTGTAAAAGACTCCTAACAGGGTCAGACCCTTAACCAGGTCATTGTACTTGCATTGTAAATTCTGCTCCTAACAGGACAAAGGAGCTTTAACAGGTTCATTATACTAGTGCAATATTTGTAGGTGCTAATTCCCACCAGGGTTTTCCTCTGATCAAGGTTTCCCCGTAATCATATCATGTGTTATGTGTTCTTGAATTAAGCTTCAATTGACATGTATTTGGTTTATGTTTAAATCTATTGAAATATAATAAATAGAAAAACACTGATTCAACCCCCCCCCCTCTTAGTGTTTCCAACAATTGGTATTAGAGATTTGGTCCTATGAAAGAAAGTTTAACCACTTGAGGAGATCATGGATTCAGCAGAAGCAGAACATCTGAAAAATAATCTTGAAGCAGCCCTTGAAGATCTAGACAGATCTGAGAAAGAAAATGAGGAACTTAAACTAAAAGTTTACGGCTCAAAAATTCTTATCAAAAAGTTAAGAAAAGATTTGAAATATTGCTCTACAAATGATTTGGGTAAAATGGTCAAGAAACTGAATGAAGAAAACATGTCTTTAAAGGATAAGATATAAGAATTGAATGATTAGTTAACTGATAGCCTAACAGCCATTGAAGAGAAGACTAAAGAAAGTAAATAGTTAGATGAAGAACTTATGCAAGATAATATGAAAATCTTGGAGTTGGAAAACATCAAGAATAAGATTCAATCTAAATTATCAGAAGAAAAAGACAAGATTGATAAACTACACACAAGTTCTAATCTAATTTAATCACATCTTTATGCATAGAAAATTAAAGGTGGTACCACTGGTATGGGATATAGTATAGCTCAAACTGAAATCAATTCAATGAAAGAAATAAAGAAAGCACAAGAATCATTCACAGAAGCAAAGAAAAAGGAGAACATTGTAGAGACTAAAACTGAACCACCTAAAGATGAACTCAATCAAGTTAACAAAACTTGTTATGATTGTAACAAGCATGGACCCTTGGAAAGAGATTGTAAAGAAGTAATACCTTTTAATGGTTATTGTTACTCCTGTAATAAGTTTGGTCACATGGCTATGCATTACAAGACAAATCAAAGAAATCAGTCACTACTGAACCAAAGGAATTAGACTCAATACAATCAGAGAAATCAACCTCAAAGAAACTTGTAGAATATTACATGTCAATTATGTAATTACAATGGACACACAGCTAAGAAATGCAACATGATGAATAATAACATAAAACCTCCTATCATCTGTCACTCATGTGGAAAATCTGGACACATCTCAAATTTTTGCAGGTCAAGAACACAAAGACAAGAAAATCCTAAAAAGTCTCTATTTGAAGAATCGGGAGAAGTTAAGTTTGTGCAAGCTAAAGCTAATTCAGATAAAATTTGGTTTGAAGTAAAGAAAGATGATGAAGAGAACAAGGTAGTAGATGCATCCTCAGTGGATGCACCTTCTACTTCTTTATAGTTGACCCTCGTGGTCTTAGGGGGGAGCTATTCTAGCTCTGAACCCCTATGTGCCTAGTATACTCATCTCTGAGTATGTGCCTTTGAATTCATGTTAGTGATAACAAGATAATACAGTATGCATTCACGCATTGTCTATACTACAATCTAAATAAAGTTTGAAATTCTTAGTGAAAGAACATATGACATTAAATGCAGAAAAAATTTATATAAATTGGTGGATTGATTGATTATTCTCATTGTTTACATTTGAGATCATAAAATTTGCAGAGCATAGGATCACTAAGCATAAAAAATTCAATGGTATTGATTTGATGAGTTGGTAACATATTGCAATTTGAAATGAAACCCTAGCAGTCACATCATTTTGAATTGTCGTGAAAACGTATTTATCCAAGTAACAAGTAAGTATGGCCACTCCAGTTGTATTCGACATTGCTGAAAGGAAAAGTTTGATGATATGCCTAAAAAGAAGAAAAATAAATCTAATGAAGGAACATTTGCGCCATCAACTACCATTGATCTATAATCTTCTCCACCTTTTGTACCTAGCAAATTGTCTAGAAGGAAGAAGCAAGTTCCCACAAGTCATCCATCCTCAAGGACCACAAGGAGCAAGGTAAAGAACACACAAGCCCCTCCTAAGGAAGGATTTAGGCCCAGTCTAACAGTCCTAAAGAATAGAATTGTTAATGAAGGCAGACTAGAATCTATCAAGAATGTCTATGATAAGTATCAAGAGATAGACAAATCAGAAATTCATTCAATGATTATATCTCATATGATTAAGTTCAAGAAGTTAGTATTGGAACTTAAGACAGTCATACCAGACAAAGTATGGAACATACTAGACATATTAAAAAGGCAAGCAATTGAAGAGGATATGAGGATAAGAGAAGTGTAGGAACTTTTATTTAGGTGTGCAATGTATAGTGATTAATTAATTTTTTGAGCTTGAGTTAGAATTAAATTGATGATTTGATTCATAATTTTGGTTTAATCATGCAAGAGATATTTTTAGGGTTTGGTTGCACAATTAAGATCTAGTATTGAAGGCCTTCATGTTTTAGGATTTCTTGAGGCCCATTGATTAAATTAGGGGTTATAGGTTTACTAGACCAATTTTAGGTGATTACATTTTCCCCTTTTTGAATCGATGTGTGAGAAGTGTGTGGATTCAAAGAACATTTTATGATAGGTTGAGGATAGCTTGATGTGAAATGATGAAAATATCCACAGGTGAGAACTGATTCTAAAATTGATTGAATGAAGATCGATTGAAGATTGAAGATATCAGCTCCAGACTTGAATGAGTAAAGACTGGTAGGGAGATCTGAATATTTAGCTTGATGTGAAGCGATAAATTTGAATATCCATCTCAAAGAAGATTGGATTAGTTTAAATGACTAATCAACTTGATGTGGTGGGATAGATTAATTTTCATCTGATCAATTGCTTGGGATAATTAACTTGATATGGGTCCTGATGAAGCCAATCAGTTGATTAGGAGACATTATTAGATTGATGTGAGGCGATAAAATCACTTGTGTAGAAATAGTCTTGATTTGATATGGAGCTATGATGCAAATAGTGATGAAGCTTGTTGATTAATTCAATTTATTAATCTATTAATTCTTCCCCCTTGGGATCAAAATAAAAATGTGGTGAGGGAGGCAAGCTTGATTGTGATGGTTTTGATAAATAGAAAGCATCAATTTAATTGGATGGATCACGATATGGCCACAGATGATGAAGGACTGGATTAGAGCTTGATTCGAGGTCTGGTTGACCAATTTTGACCAAAAGTTGACTAGGGTTGACCAAGGTTGACTCTCTTGGATTGAGGTTGAGAATGCCAGATTTAGTTGATGATGAATGAAATTGAAGAAATTGACAATGAGAGGGTCAGCGGTCAACTGCATTGAATTAATAGCTTAACTTGCATTTTTTAATATAAAAATGGCATCGAATTTCAATTTTGATCACAAAAATGGATTCAAGACTATCCAATTAGCTAAGGGTGCAATTTTCACGTGAATCTAAAAAAGTTGAAAATTAGTTCAAAAACCTATATAAGGGCTCGAAGGGTCATTTTCACTCTTTGATTTCAAAATTTTGAAAACCTTCTCTGAGTGAAAATGGTGATCCCGTTGCAAAATCACTGATTCGAGTGCATAAGGAGGCACAAGTGGCCCTAGAACTATCTTCTTCTAGTGAGTAGTCAAAAATCTTCTCTGTTGTTTTCAATTTGGTGTTTTTTTGTTCAATTGTTCCATGCTTTGAGTCAGTTTAAACCCATAAATTTTTTTTCGTTGTATGGACCGAACTACCCTAAAATGCTTTATCATATCATTCCATTAGTTTTTTCATCTAGGAAGAACCCTTGAATCATACGAGCCTCTTCTTGGAAGTCCAAAATTGTATCAGAATATTGTATCGTATGTGTTATAATCTTTCCTTGTATGAGTTATTATGCCAATGATGTTGTCTCTACTTTGTCATATGGGAAACAATGATTATTTTTGGATGTCTGATTGCCAAAATTCATCTTCTTTGATCATAGATTTGGATTCCTTGGCATGTTTACAGCTTATCTTACTATCATTGTTTGTTTGTACAACATGTTTAGCTTGATTTCGCTTGTTTATTGATGGTTTCCCATTGTTTTGCTTTTGTAGGTACAACTATTGGATATATAGTCTCAATCAACCTACCCTATAACCATGAGGTTAGTGAGGGACATGTTAGATGAATAGAGATGACATATTGGTGAGTGTGGAATTGGTTGGTTATTACATATGCATGGCATCCTTATGAATTGTGGTTTTATCACATCTTTGGTCAAGCGATTTCATAGTGAGCACAATACCTTTAATTTGCCAACTGGGGAGATGATCATTACCCTGAGGACATTTACAGGATCCTCTAGATTCCCTTTTCTCAAGAGAGATTATATTATTACATGACTCCATGACTTGGTATATAGGCTCTTATCTGAGTATTTCATGATCACACTATCTTAGACTGAGTTATCTCCTCGAATGACCTGGTGATCAGATATGGGGCTTAGTTTCCTCTTGCTTGTATTATGGAAGGTTTCATTGGTTTCTTTTTTTAATGGAAGATAGAGGTCAATAGGGATTCACTTGCGGTTGGGGTGGAGTACTAGAGATATTTCTCACTAGGCCAGAGAAGTTAGGTTTGGGTTAGTGCATGCTTGCATAGATATACCGTGAGATGCATGAGGTGGTATTATGAGGTGCTAGGGGGATGGCTACAAAAGTACTGATATTATAGGTATGGGCCTGGGAGTACCTTCCCATTAGTAGGCTATTTATAGATGACTCTCGACAGGATGGTTATCCTTTTATTTACAGATGCTTAGGTTTCATTATATAGCCCCACTTGGGGAAGACTAATTACTGGAGGCGTCAACTTGACAATCTCAGTGCAGTGACTTAGAGACTGTATCAATGTACCGAGGTTTAGGAATATTGGAGATCTCTAAGGAGAGACCTATTTTTTTCATGTCCATTTATTGGGAGAACCTCTTCTATTATTGAGTAGTTTTCTATCTCTTAGATATTGAGGTAGTATGGATGACCATAGAGCATATCGTAGGTGTTTACTGCATATTCTCATTTTTTCATGAGGATAAATGGGGATAAGATCCTAGGTTATCTCTTTCCCTTTCATTATAAGAGATCATTAAGTTGCGATGGGAATCCTAGGATTACTTGGATGATGTAGGAGATGTAGGTGTCACACTAGAGTATAGAGATTACTTCACCCAACATCCCTTCCCTAGGTTTACCACAGATCGATGAGTAGGATGCCCCTCCACAAGATCAGAGAGTTGTAGGTGTACGATAGAGGGCCACTGAACCAAGGAGTGAAAGAGGAGATCCTGGTACTAGCTCAAGCAAGGAACTAGCAGTGAGACAATAAAATCAATGCAGGCAGGGTGGGACCTTAGGTTCAGTTTGGTTTGATGTCCCTCACATAGATACAAAGATGGGGGACAAACCACAGGGTCCATATTTTGATGATGTTGCCTGATAGGTCTGGTAGAGGAGGGATGCATAGGTTGGTGAGGAGGAGGGGCCTTGGGAGCAGACCCTGCAGGATATGATTCATACTTTGAGCGGCAGGTTTGAGGGCTACAAACATAGCTAGCAGTGTCCCAAGCATAGATAGTTGAGTGGACCATATGATTTCTGATAGAGACTAGAAAATTCAGGGGATAATCACACCACAAGACTAGATTCAAAATTCTACCACTTACTAGGGGACCAGAGATGCTTATTATTATTCTCTATATATCACAGTTGTTCTTGAGATGAACAGGACGCCTACATAATCATAGTTTTCTTCTAGATCTGAGGGAGCTATCCCTCTACCTCATGCTAGAGCTGAAGCTTCACTGCCTCCTCCTCATGATATTGGTGAGGGAGGGAGTAAGTCTTGATTTCCCCTTCTCTATCTTATCCCCTTTCTAATTTTTGAGATGCATAGATGTATACATGATTCATTTGCATTGAGGATGTACATTTTGTTCAAGATCGCACTATCACACTTTTGTATATATATATATA
>MU223047.1:1904651-1937826 GCA_018584345.1 Thuja plicata | reverse complement strand
TATATATATATGATCAGTTCATGCTTATTGGATGCATTGTGATATCTTTAGTACATAATTTATTTTCTTGTTTTCTCATGTGATATCTCTAATTAGATTAGCATCTTGTATCATATTTTATTTCATATTCTAATCAATTCTATTATGTATCTTGTTGTTTTTGCTCATTCTCTTCACATGGTATTTCTGATACTAGCTTTGTAAACCATAACATCTTCTGAAAAGTGTGATGATTCAACATTACATGATTCTTGTATGGTTGATTCTGACCCTTTCTTGTAGATATATAGCCTTAAGATGATTGCGATTGCAAGTTAATGACTGCAATTGACCGCTTTGTTGAAGGATTTAAAGGATATTTCCTTAATGGTATATTTCCATTATGAAATGCAAGCTTTAAATGAAATCTAGCCTATGACGTAAGTCTAGTCACTGATTCCTTTAGCCAATTTTGTCATCATCGAGCATTTGGGACATCAGATTTGATAGAACCTTTACTAGTGTCACTGCGACCGTAAGGATATGAGTATGAATTTCATCACATGAAATGTGGGAAACCAATGTAAGAATCAAGTTATTAGAACCAAGATGACATGAACATTATTTCCAGTTAATATTGTAAGGGTACACCAGTATCAATGCATAAAAAGATGAGATAACCATGAGTGCATTCTTGTGTAAACAGGTAGTTTAATAACAATCAAGGAGACAATTTTGACCTCACCTTGGCATACAAATAAATAGAGTTGAGGTATGTGAGGCCAATCCACCTTACTATGGAGGGTCTTATCATAAACACCCATTTTATTTGACATTGTGAGATGATCAAGACCACACCAACAAGAAACAATCAAATAAAATGTATATAAAATCATTGATAACATACAACATTCAATAAAAAAATTATCATGCCTCCAACAAGTGTGATTGTTATATGTTTGTCTATGTAGAGTGTTGATAAACACCATCGTGCTTGTGAGTTTTAGTGTTGAAAAACACAATTGTGTGCTTGAGTGTTATTAAGCCAATATTAGGCTCATTAATGTGTTATCTGATGTGTGTTGAAAAACATAGATGTGTCCAAATAGGTAGTGTTTAGAAACATTGTTGATTAGGGTGTTGAAAAACACCATTGTGTTAGTGGGTGAAAGATCAGGATAACTGACGTTGATTGGTTGACTAGATATTTACTTGGTTTCCTAAATTTCTAGGAGATTTCCCTTAGTGATACTTTAGGACTAAGACATCAACCAATTTCAAGCTATGATGACAAGATGATAATCAAGAAAAGTGACTAAAAGTCCATAAGTGCAACAAAGCAAGTTGAGGCTTCTATAGGTGAGATAGTCAAGCTACGTGTTGATAGATGGAGTGCTAGTTACATGTGACACCTATTTTCCATGTTTTCATCACTTGGAAGAATTTCTATTTTTTCTACTAAGGTGCCTGTTGACTAGGTTTTCACCAAGGCACTTTTTTCTTTTTCAATTTTTTTGTATTTTTATCTTTTTCATTTTTTTGTTGATCCATCAAGGTGCCTGTTTTCTAGGTTTTCACCAGGATTATCATTTTTAGGACATTTTCAAATGTTTTTGACTTTTCTATTTTTCTTCTTCTTTTTTTGGTATTTTTCAAGATCATTTTCTATGTACAAGAACTGTTCTTTTCTCAAAATGTCTAGCTATAGAAATTATTTAGGTGGATTGTGTTGATTAGATCAATAAATATCTTCCCTTCTAGAGTCGATAGTTGATACACTCCAGAGCCAAATGAGGCAGTAATTACAAAGGGACTTAGCCAGTTGGGTTCAAACTTCCCCTTTTGTGCTTGATTGTATTGATTCTTTGGATTCTCTCTAAGAACAAGGTCACCAACCTCAAATTCTTAGTATATTATTTTCTTGTTTTAACCTCTAGACATCCTTTTTTATAGACCCCTTAGATGGTCAAATGCTTCTTTCCTTCTTTCGTCAAGCAATTCTAATTCCTGGATTCTAGAAATTTAATAATCTTCAGTGGGTATGAGTCCTTGCAAAGAGACCCCGAGTGATGGTATCTCAACCTCAATAGGTAATACTAATTTTTCACCATATACAAAGGAAAATGGTGTTGCCCATGTAGTAATTATGGTACTAGTTTGATAGGCCCATAAAGATAGATTCAATTGGAGATGTCAATCCTTTCCTGACTTTCTTATTGTCCTATGCAAGATTTTCAATGTGTTTTTGTTGGATGCCTCATCCTATCCATTCTCTTGCAGGTGGTAAATAAAGGAATAGTGCTAAGTAATAACTAATTTCTCACAAAGTTCATTAATGTCTTTTTTCTTGAATTATCCCTCATTATCTATTATAATAGATAAAGGTATCACATACCTACAGATGATATAATTTAGGATAAAAATTGATACTTTCTTACTGGTTACCCTGATAAGGACTTCTTCGACTCACTTTGTGAAGTAATCAGTGGTCGTAATGATGAATTTTTGTCCACTGGATGATGAAGGATATATTTGAACTACAAAGTCAAGGGCCCATTGTTGGAATGGCCAGCGTGTGATAAAATGTAACAATTCTTGAGAAGGAGGGTGGATCAAGTTACCATGTTGTTAGCATTTCTTGTAGGACTTGGCAAACTAAAAAAATTCTTTCTCCATGGAAGGGAAGTAGTTTCCTACCCTTAGGAGTTTCTTGGCTAATGAGAGACCATTCGAATGACACCCAAAAACACATTCATGGACTTCCTTTAGAACATGTTCATACTCTTCATTTTCTAAACACCTAAGGAGAGTACCATCTAGACCTCATCTATACAATTTGTTAGATATGATCAAGTAACATGATGTGTTTATTATAACGCTTCTCTTCTTATTTCTTGATAGGCCATTATGAAGTATTTGGTGGCACAGGTAGGAGTATATCTAGATATATCTAGAGGATTCAGTGTCCACAATTAAGCACACTATTTGGGACTCTAGGGAATCATAGGATGGGAAGGGGAGTTCTTCCACTAGGAATTCATAGAGAAATTGATGTTCTTCCAATTGTAACATTAAGGCCAATGTAGCCATGGCATCACCCACTTTATTTTCTTCCCTTTGGATCCATTGGAAGGTGATAAAGACAAAGTACTTATTTAGATCATCAACCATTCTCTTTTATAGTGTGAGTTTCTCATCCTTAGTTTGGTATTGATCATTTACTTGTTTGATCACTAATTGAGAGTCTCCATAGATGTGTAGTTCCATGATTTTCCATTTGATAGCTAACTTTACCCCACTTACCAAGGCTTCATACTCAGCTATAATTTTTGTGCAAGGAAAAATCATCTTGTAATCATTAGGGAGTTTGTATCCTTGTGGTGTTATAAAGAGTACACAAGCTCCAGACCCTTGTTGTGTGAATGATCCATCAAAGAACATTTTCCATGGGTTATCTTTCAGATGTAGGATAGATTCATCAAGAAATTTGATGATTAGCGGTTTACTATCTTGAAGAGAAGCATCTGCTAAGTGATCAACAATGGCTTGCCCCTTGATAGCCTTTCTGTCTATGTACTTGATGTCAAATTTGTTGAGTATCATTACCCATTTATCTCATCTACCAGCCAAGGTTACCTTATTTAATAAATTCTTCAAAGGATCAATCTTTGCAATCAACTTGACAAGGTGTGTGAGCATGTAATGTTAGAGATTTTGTGAAGCGAATACCACTACCCCATTCTTGTACCACTTTCTCTTGATGGTCCTGCACCTATCCCAATTCTTAAGCTTTATATCTATATCACTTTATTGTATAATAGGGTAATAAATATCTCCCACACATCCTCCTTGTATAGCAATAAATTTTAAAAATCCAAAAATAGTAAAAATTGCCAACATCCCAAACATATCATAAATCTCAAAAAATACCTAAAAATTGAAAATTCATGAAAATCCAAAATTCTCAAGTTGATCCCTATCCACCACCTTCCGCATTCACGTTTCCGCTCATCCAAACAATGAATTTTTTTTTTCAATCGAGCACCATCCTCCCTCATCCTATCAAATCAAGTATCACATCATCCTGATCCATCGTTACTTTTACCATCTCTTTGTTCTAGTCTACTGAGCTTAACCCCATCATAGTGAGATTTTCCCAGACACAATGACTCCAAGATATTTTCACAAAATTAGTTGGGAGATCGACTTTCCTCATTCCTTGTTATATCCATAGCTATTGTCAAGGAATACCTATTTTGACAGACAATCCAATATTGGCTCGTTAGAGTACATCCTCCCTGTGTTGTCTTATCAAATACTCCATCACACAATCTCATTCATGTCAAGAAATTTGGACTGAGTGTCTTCTTGGTCATGAGGCCTTTTTGTTGATTTTATCTTTTTGTGTCAATTTAAACCTACTCATAACCACCTTGATTGTCTATATCTTGGCGCATCTTGAATGGTGCCTATTGGTACATGCATCATTTGTAGTGTGATATGTTTGTTGGTGTTTAAGTGCATCTTTGTCAATTACGTGGTTATGATAATGCATGGCTTCCTAGGGGTAGAGTCTAGTACACTTCCACCAAGTCCCTAAAAGTGCATTGGGTGTACTCAATTTTTGTATGAGTGTCACAACATTAGTTCCACAATATCTGCATTATCTACATCTATGTTCCTAAATATACCTATTTTGTCTGTGCATCTAGTCCACCCAAAGGAACCATGCCATCTATTTTTTATAACACCTGATGCATACCTCCTCTTTCAATATCAAAATAGAGTGTGCTCACCAATATTAAAAAAATTTAATCCCCATATTCTGTTAGCTGCATTAGATTCATAATTCCACTTTTCTTTTGGGAAAGGCTTCAATTATTCACTATCCCCCATCTCCTCACCTCTCCCCCACCCATCTTTTAGTCCTCTCTCTCTCTCTCTCTCTCTCTCTCTCTCTCTCTCTCTCTCTCTCCTATTTGCATCCTTTTGATAAAATTCCACAACGCTTTTATTTTTATGATCTTTTCTTGAGGGGGCACAACCTCGTACCATCGTTGCTTTGGCACGAATCTTAGGCACCTAATTTATTCTAAGACAACATATTTTATTTTCTTTGAAATGATGCCAATTATGATGACACATCAAAGAGGGGTAAAATCTAGGTGTCTAAAAATTATTTAAATTAATAACTCCTATAAATAATCAATAAATTATTAATATTCATATAACTATTTAATTTAGTCAATTAAACAGTTTTCCCTATTAGTATTTAAATAAATACAATCCCAATGTATTTTAATTTAAATACATTTCCCTCACAAAACCCCTTTTTAATAAATTCATATTTTTTAAAATCCCCTCACACTCCTAATTCTTATAAACTATGGTTAATTCAAATCTAGTTTGAATATTAATCTAAACCCAACCCTACTCCTACTATCCCACTTGCTAAACTTGCTTTCTCATTTAATCATCTGCTAATCACACTTAAAAGGTGATTCATACCATTTTTAGTGCTAATGGATTACTCACACGTGTGAGAAACCCATCCCAAGGAAGCCACTCAAATTCCTCAAATGCAACCACCTTCTTTTCCCCACACATTTCCCCAAGGTTTCTCAGACATGTGTGAGCAACCTTGGGCCTCACAATGCCTTAAATGCTTGAAATTGACCTCTCTTCTAGCCTATGTTTCCCTTATGTGGTTCCTAGGTGAATGCCACATAGTTTCCACCTCATCCAAGCCCTTCCCTTCCCTCCAAAAATCTATAAATAGGAGGCCTTTGTCCTTGTAAATCATCTCTCATTTTGTGCATTGTTATCATGCTATAATAGTTCTAGAATTTCATAGTTGTTTTTATTTTTCATAATCTTAGTTCTTTTTTAATCCATTAGATATCATATGCTATGATAATGGTGAATTAATATTAGTTTAAATCTTGTATATCAATCTAGTTTAGAAATGCATTCTCATTTCTTCATTATGGGAAGATTGAGGCTAGTTTCTTCATGCTAGTTCTTGAGTTCTCTCATTATCCATTAGATGCATTTGTAATTTTCTTCTACAATCAAGCAAGAAAATCACTTGGGGATTATGCATTTTTGTTTTTGAGAGAGAGCACATCTACATCTCCAAAGGACACCAAATCAAACAAGCCTTTATGGGTGCTCATGTTTAGAGATCTATCATTATGGAGTATTTATTGTTGCTTCATTTTCTTCACGATTTTAATATTTGTTTGTGCTAACCCACTAATATTTTCATATTTAAGATTGATCCCAATAGATTAAATATTTCCCCATACACATTCTAGCATGCCCAGTGGGACCCATGTCCCTTAATTTTGTCAAAATTTTTCACTATTTTCTTGAAAACACCTTCAGTTCATGAATTAGCATCTGCGTTCTGAGAAGAAGTGTCTGTGCAGAAGCTTCCTAAATCAGAATTTGTTCCATCTATCATCGTTCAACATCTCTTCCCTAAAATATAATTTTCACCTTGAAATGGTATCTCCAATTTGGGAGATTTTGGATAAGCTTTGAGACTCACACCTTGTCATTTGCAAGATTTTTCATAATTTTTAGTGTGTTTTGACACATTTATATTATGTTTTCTAGCAGAGATAGGTTTTTCTAAGAGGTCCTAATGTAAAAATCATTCCATTACTTTTCATCATCAAGGCACTAAGAATAATCTTTCTTTCTAACAATTATGGGAATCTAACACTCAAGATTTTATTAGGCATTTGCTGGAAAAAGGAAAAATTTAACTTGTTTTGGGGCCTTTTGTGCTTTGCAAGTTATAGCAGTGTCTATGCATGCGTCGATTTAATCTAAATCACCATTTGGCATCTCTTCTTGAAATCAACATCTCAACAGGTATTATAATAGCCTATTGTTTCTAGTTTATTCTTTCTAATCATGTCATTAGTATTGCTAATCAGATCAGCGTCTCTTCTTGTAATAAGCGTCTGCGCCAAGTTTGCATACTTTTGTTGTTACTAACAAACATTTTGGGTTACTTTTCTTGATTTGGTCTTCTTTTAAAAGACTAAGACACTTGGCAAACTACTAACTGGTCTCCTTGTAGCCCACTTGTCAAATAAAACCACTTGAAACTACTCACATTGTACTTTTTTTAGTTGCCTAAATTCACATCAACCAAACGATCGTGCTTCTTAGTGTTTATCTAGGAATATAGCTTAACTAGGTGATTTATTGTGTGGGTCAAATCAAGTATTAGGGGATTATGCTCTCTTTCCTTTTGGGAAGATAAAAAACCTGGACATGTTTGATTTTCCTTAGGAAAGTAATCTTTTAGGAATTAACCACATACTTTGAGTGCTTGGGAGAAAACAACATTGGCTAGGAGAGTACGCTTTTTTCCCCTTGTGGGAAAATAAAAAATCTAGACTCATTTCATTGCCAATCCCTATTTTTCAAGTCAATCCTTTAGTTCATCCTACCTACTGAGGTAAAAATCTCTGGGGAATGACCCACGTGAGAAAAAGGTGTAAGCCACACCACTCCAACTCACTTTAATCAAATTTACTTCTTGGGGTTAAAGCCTCAAAATTTGGATATCATTTGAGCTTATACTCGGTTCTTGCCAAAGCACATAGTAGGGCCTTACAATCTCAATCACGTTCATGTGACTACTCATTCCAAGGTTCTTTGTGGGGATATACACCTCAATTGCGCTTGCATGGACATAAAGGATATATTTTAATAGAGACCCTTACTAAGAACCATTAAAATAATAACCTACCCAATTCATCTCTGAAAGCTTGATAATCTTTGTGAAAGGAGGATAGTAACCTCTCCAACATACTCTCACATTCATTCCACCTTGAACATTTGAAGTCAGCTAATACAACATCATGACTAGAGCCATTGCATTCTTGGTGATGACCATATTTTGATTAGCTCTCGTGTGTGTGCCTACATTTGTGAGAAAATATTTTCAAGGCTAAGACAATTTCCTTAGGTAGGTATTGCTTGGGTGTCTTCAAACTATGAAAACATTGGTGACTTGAAGGAATCACTCAAACATAAGTGTTGTGCTATCACAATTTCCTAGCAATAAAAATGGTCACAATTGCTTCTATCCTTCAAGGTTTCTTTTTCCCTTCTTGGATTATCTTCAAACACGTGTTTACAAAAATTGAATGTTCTCATTTGAACCAAGGTACACTTAGTGTAGTCAATTCCTTTGATGTATGATTGAAACTTGTTATTTCCATTGAAAAAATTAAACCAAGCTACCTCAAATCAATTGAACCCAGTCAAAAAAATGTGATTACCTTTTTGCAAAACCATCCAGTTTGACCACACATAATCCATCTCCTTGGGACATGTCTAATTTGGGGAAACATAAGAAGTTAAATTCCAACTACCCTATATATACCAAGAGAAGAAGATAATTGATCGAAAGGCCAAGAAATACCAACACATTTTGAAATAAATCCAACAAGAAATCAAAGATCCTGAGAAGTATGACAAGATCATCTTCAACAACAATCTTTCACACTTTATGGGAAAGTATCATTTGATCTACACCTTTATATACTTTGAGAGATACAAGTAGTTGGCACATCACAAAACTTGTCAATTCAATCTTCTTTATCCCAAATATTGTATCCCCCTCATCTCATTTTAGGGTCATCCATATCCTTACCCTTTAGGTGTGAACCATCCAACCAATCAAACCTCATCCAATATCTGAGTCAGTATCCCAAGAAAATTAAGAACATCTCTTACTTTCTATCACATCCTTGTGAGTTTCTTAGAACCTACACCTTATCAATATCATCCCTTAACTTTTACTCCTTGACTAAGCATTTTATAGGGTATCTTACTTTGTCCTTGTAACCTCATCACCTTGATCTAAAGGTTGGTTCACACGAAAAAAGAATCTTGTCTTCTAAAACACCACAAGTATGTTGTAGGTTGACAAGTCACATCAATTCAATCCTACATTAGGGAAAGAAACTCAAAATCCCTTTCGACACCACGCCATCCCTTAGGTCCTAAGAACATCCTCACCAGTTTGTGTCATCCCAATCATCCTAAAGTATCTTCCATACATTTGAATATCCAATCCCAAGTCTCACATCTTAACCATCCTTAGGTGCATTAACTTAGTTCTAGTTGCATTAATCACCCTTCGTATAGTTTAAAGTCATTCATTTCATGCCACCTGAAACTCATTCCAAGAAGAGGAAGGATATGGATCCTAATATTGTCACTAGCTCTTCTGACCCAACAATGGATCCTAACAATGCCATGGTCTCTTTTGACCCCTGACATCAAGTACAAATAAAACATGTATAGGTCAATCTTGATGAGGTCCCTACCATTGGTTCTATGGAAGATTTAATGAGTCATCTTGGACATGCACACATGGTCAGTTCCATCATAGGCCACAATAGCACTACCATTATTGCTAACTTTCAACGCGAGGGTATTCCCATTCCACCTGGACTCTAACCACCCAATATAGCACGTCCCGTACATATCCCAACCAACATGTTTCAACCTGCAGTGCAAGAAATCATTTATCCAAGCTTAATAACATCCCAAATTGCCTTAATCATACCCCACTTACTCCAACCAACCACCACCCAACCCATAGTACACACTACAACATAGTAAAATCCCTTCTCCATTATGGGAGCTTCATCTTCTAATCCTCCACCACCTCCAAAATCTCAACCAACCTAGCACATTACCACCCAATCCACTCAACCTACTGTTAACCAATCAACTACTTGTTAGTAATAACTAAGAGGGGGGGTGAATCAGTGGCCTCAAAAATTAATCCTTAAATTAACCCTTCAAAACTTATAACCACAAATTACTTCTCAAGTTATCTTCTGTCCTAAAAGATGAATTCCTTGAATAACTTATATCAATTTACTACTTGTCAGATTGCTCTTTTAAACCTTCTTCTTAATGCTTACTGATAAGAAGTCATCTATTTAACGAAATATAGTAAATATGCAGAGTATACCAATATATCTAGAATTAATTATGTAAGATACAAAACAATAAAGAAATGAATCATACACACATAAAACATGGATTTTAATGTGGAAACCCTATTAAGGGAAAAAACCACTGGGACCGGTACCCCAGATTTTCACTCTTCTGAAGCGAGCCCTATTAAGAGCCAACCCTGTTAAAGGTTACAAACACACTGCTAGGTGTGACCTTGTTAGAGGATTTTATACATAGAAGTTGGAACTTAGTATCGGGCATCTAATGCTTCCATCCTTGAATCAGCCCCTCTCTTAGATTGTCAATAGGCATCGGGCATATCCAATGCTACTTTCATGAATCAATCTTTTTGGCACTCCTTGAGATGTACCTCAATATATAGAAGACTGTTAAGTCCTGCTTGGTTAAGAGACTTGATGCTTCAATGGTTAAACTGAAACATTATGACCTATTCATATTGCAACTTAAATTTCAGATTTTCATATCTATTTAAGTACATTACCTCTCTGACCAATGAGTCAATTCAATCCTTGTGCTCCATACTTTCTGCTCTGTGATGTTGTGCTCACTGTTCGTCGGTGTTTGTAGAATTCCTTAGCTCTTCCTTCAACTTGTTTGATCAGGACTGCATGAAGTAGTTCTTCATCAGTTTCTCTTCAACATCCTCTTTCTATTCACTCCCCTTAATCCCATTCATAAATGAATTAAGCTTGTCTCTTATATAGACATAACATTCCTTGTTTCTTGGTTCTTGATTCTTGATTCTTGATTCTTGGCATGATAAACAATCCAACCAATTAGATTTAAATCATAACTCCTAATTTGTCTCATAGATATCTTCTTGCCAATTGTACAAATCATCTTTAAAACAATCACTTATCTCTGGTTTAGTAAAACAAAGTACACAACTAGTTAATTCTATATTTAGCTCTGCCAGCTAGATATTTTGTCATTTTCTAAACTCTTTGTTCTATCGGTCACCACTACAGTTAGTCATCGGTGACAACTGAATGTTTCATCAGTGAGACTCCAATTAGATTCATGATCTCCATCCATCAGGAAACACTATATTTTCTTCCATCGGGTTACTCTGTGCTTTCCTCGTCAGGCGACACTGTGACTCTTCTCATCGGTAGTGTTGTGCATTTCCTCGTCAGGTATCACTGTGACTTTTTTCTTTTTCTCTATCCATCGGGTGCACTCCATTGGTGTTGTTTGTCACTTAGTCAATACTTGACTTGTATGGATTACTGATAGCATAGCCTTGGTTCCTTTGGTTCTCTGAAGTCTTTGGCATTATTTACATGACCATACAAATTATATTAAGTTAACATCAATGACAATAAAATACATTAACTGATTTAATGCCTTGCATGATTATCAACTTAACATCTTCAAACATTTAATTAGTTACATGTCATCAATCTCTCCCTTTGGCATTGATGGAAACATACTATATTATCATACTATACTATTTCTAATACAATATGAAATATATAGTTTCGTCAAGCTTTCCTAATGTAACTATTACAAATGTCTTGTTTTTGGTAAGCTCAAGTAGCTTTGATTTGATTCTTGCAGGATTTCTATCTATCTTCAATCCCTTCGCTGGATGGATATAAAATATTTCTTTCTTTGATTTGATGTGTTATCCTTCTATGTCAAATTCTCTCCTTTTGACTGTTCTCCTTTCTTTTGATGTTTTCTAATTTACTTGTCAGCAACTCTGCCTTTGTATCATATTTGCATACAATCTCTCTCCCTAAGGATATAATATCTCCCTATTGGAATAATGTGATAATGGATAATCTCTCTCTCTTTCTAGAAGGATGTGATAATATGGATAATCTCTCTCCCTTTGACAAAAATGCCAAACAAATATCTCACAAATATCTAACATTAATGTCAAGCAAACTTTTCTCTCTATCCATAATATTCCTTGAATTTCCTTATCCATCAGTAATACAAGAATATGTTCTGGTGCTTGGTGAAGATATATACTTGTTTGTATATAGATGTATCTTTGAAGTTCATCTCTTTGCTTTCATCAATCATGAATGATATTATGATAATATGTAGGCTGATGCATCCTTCTAGTCAGCTTACTAACCAGTAGACAGGGGTCTGACCCCTAGTCTCTTTCTTAAGTACTCAAATGCATCCTTGGCCAGTGGCTTGGTGAAGATATTGACCAATTGTTGTTTTGATTGCACATACTCAAGTATCACCTCCTTTGCCTGAACTTGTTCTCTCAAATAATGATACTTGATGGCGATATGCTTTGTTTTAGCATGCATGACTCAATTTTTGGAAATGTTAATTGCACTTGTATTATGACAATAGATAATTACTAGTTCTAAAATTTGCATATGCATACCTTCCAGTAACTATTTGATCCATGCAATATTTGAGCAGTTTGTAGTAGTAGAAACATACTCTACTTTTGCAGTAGATTTTGAGATGCATCCTTGTTTCTTGCTAATCTATGTGACAAGTCTGTCACCCATGAAGAATGCTCCTCCAGTTGTGCTCTTTCGGTCATCAATATTTATAGCCCAATCAGTGTCGATAAAGACCTTAAGTTTTTTTTCCCCACTTTTGGTCCACATACCTTTTGGACAAAAGTGAGTACTTAATGTATAGTGATGGTCTTGAAAGCCTCTTGTTAGTCCTGAGTCTAAGTCTAGAAATCTTTCCCATTTGCCTTCTCTTTTGTAATCTGGAGGGAATCTATATCTGAATTCATGTATTATTCAGGTAGGTTAAGTTCCCAATCCGGTAAAGGCTATGGTTCAAGGATTTCTAACATCAGTATTACACACAATGGAAGTATGTAGCTATAATTCTTCATTTTGCAGCTTGGCGAAGAATTGGGCTCGAGCTTCTCCACTAGTGGAAAAGTATCAACAGAGTGCATCTCTCGCTGATGACTACTAAGTAATGTCTCAGCAAGAAGTACAGTGCCAAAATGGATCATTTAGGCTTAAGAAGCACTATTGTATCTGGATTACACCTCTATTAGAAAAAGGGAATGATTAAATGGAAATAAATTATGGAAATAAGCCAAAGGTGGAAAAGCAAAAAATGGCTTCTCCCCTACTCCTACAGGCAGGTTTTGACCCACGGGGTATGTTTTTTGCCAAATCATTTAAATAAAGAAATTTTGAGGAAAAACCTGTCTCATAAAGTATCTGGGATATAAAGAAGGTGGATCAAATTGACACATGTCATTTTAACATCCCGATAGATTAAATTTTTCCCTTGGTGGATTTCTCAACCAAAAGCACTCCAAGAGCACTTCTCCGCCAAAGGAGAAGTGGAAAAGTGATTTTCCGCTACCTTAGAAAAGTTACCGTTGCGGTTACTAAAAGTGAAAAGACATTTCTTAACGGCCTATAAAAGCAAGGTAATTAATTCAAATAAAACCATTTTACTTCATAACAGGATTTTTCATTAATGTTGGGGTCTTTTCATTTGTGTGGCATGGGAAGTCGATCATTAACGGTAAGAATTCAAAATTTATAAAATCAGTTGAAAGTTGAAAACGAGAATCACCATTTGTTTGCCAAATTGCTTTGAATTTGAAGTCTCATATTTTAGCTATTCCTTGCTCCCAAATCCCTAAGAGATACTTCCAATTTCCAAATACAAATCATCAGAAACATGGCTTCCAGATTCATGGGATTCGATGGGATGAATGACATTACTTCTGAATGGCATAAGATTTTAGATACATCTCTAAATTTCTTCGACATGCAGAACTTCCAGAACAGATTAAAAGTCGATTAGATACATCATATTATAGAGAAGTTGAAGGAGAGAAAACTACTTGAGGCTTCTGGTTTCCCTATGGCTATTCAAGCCCCAGACTTGATCCAGGAATGCATCGCTTGGTACAACCTAGATACCAAGCAAATTCTCTTGCCTAATGATATGATGCTATTATCTATTAACATGGAATCGGTCCAGAACTTGCTTCGCATTCTAGAGCAACCTGAGTATTGAAAATGACATAGAGTCGAGCGGTGACTGAGTATATTTCCAAAAAGTTAGTTTGGAAGAAGGAGATAATGAAAGCATGGTTTCAAGAACCCAAGAGCACCAAATGGAAGTTCTCGAAGACATTATACAACACTAATCTGAAGTTGGAGATTGTTGACATCCTGGTGTTACTCCATAGGATCAGAGGTGAGATTGAGGCACTTAATTTTGTTGACCATCACTTTTTCCTAGTTCATGTAATATGTTCCCAGCATCACTTCATAGATTGCGTGTTTATGGTAAGTGAGAATCTCTCGGAGGCCCTAGATAGAGCTAAATGCCAAAATGAATTTTACTTGTCTTTAGTCCTCTTATACATTCTGGCTACACTCCAAATTTGGCCATGTCTTCCTAGATTAGAGGAATTCCCTGATGATGTCAAGAGTTATGAATTTTTCCCCTTTTTGTAATTACATAATAGTTATGCTGAGTATATTTGGGTTAATGATGCATTCACAATGAGATTGTGTAGGGAGTTACAAGGCTGTCTAGAAAGGATATTCTCCCTCGAAGCCATGGCTTTCATCAGCCAATTTGGATGCCATTTCATTCATGTTAGAGGTTTCTCATATCTTTGTCTTGCAGGTTTTGATGATTTCCCTTTGAAGCTGCCTAGGCATCCTACAAATATGATCGTGCTGATTGAAGTAATGAGGCAAGCACTCCATGTGAACTTACTCTATGCTGAGGCTAAGAAGAAGGGATATGATTTCCCCATGACCATCAAAGATTACAACTATGCATCCTGGTCAAAGGTGAAGAATGTTCTCAAGATATTCTCAAAGAAGTTTTCTTTGGAAACCTACAATGTATTGAGACCGCAATATGATCTAGTGAACTACACTAGGGATGTATTGCAAATGAGTCATAAAATTCATCATGTACATGATATTGAAGATTACTAGGAAAATTGTAAGGATGATTTGGAAAGAAGAGAGAGATTCTACGCCTGGTTAACTATTGAACAAATCAAAAGGTTCAATGTTAACATTGCACTAGAGGGGCTAGAAGATGATGGCAATCATATGTATGATGATACATATCTAGAAGAGATAAAGCTCACCCCTGTCAGTTCTAAACTCATGCTGGACCAAGCCATTAGTGATTTTCCAACTCTGATGGAGGGTATCTACAAAAGAAAAGAACAATGGGTCGAATGGACTGCAGGCCAAAGGAAGAGATTAAAAAGAAAGCCTCCTACTCAACAAACTTTGGCAAAGGACACTGCTAGTACTACAACCACTTCATTGGTAAAAATCCCAACCATTGCCAAAGGAGAAACCCAGCCGGCAGAAGGAGGTGATGAACCTCTTGAGAAAACAATCACGTTGGAGAAGACTTGTGGGGAAGGTCCACTCCCAAATATCCAGACAAAAAAGGAGCTCACCAAAGATGCAGAACCAGAGCGATCAGTCAAAGCAATCATAGTAGATGTACCAGTTGACACCCTGACCCAGGATTCTCCCAGGAGAGGGTCTTCCATCATAGTGGAAGTAGGTGAAGATACTCCTTCAACCACAGAATCAGAAGGAGAAGCTAGAAAGAATTAGAGGGTTGCTTCAGTAGCCAAGTTGGTTTCCTCTTCTCCTACTTCAGTAAATCCATTTGCTTTGAGACCAAAAGCTACACCTCCAATCATCAGGAAATTGTTCATTGAGGAATTGGTTTCTACCAAAAAAGTTACTAGCACAGAGTCATGGATAGAACATACTCTGGAATGCAAGAGGAAGATGGTGAAAGAAGGGACTGCCAGCAAAGACACTCTGTTGTGAGCTATTCAACCCAAGGCTGCCATGAGGAAACAAAAGAAAGTGAAGACAATGTCTACCTTGGGTCAAGATCCTAGGACTGGGCACTTCACTATGGAAGTGGCCAAGCCAACTAAGGAAGGTGAATTTGAAGATATGACTGCTTCAAAATTTAAGTTGCAATCATTTTATATGGGCTTGGCTCGTCATGACACCAAGGTAAATTGGTGGAAATCTACCAATGTAGTAATTGAAGAAGAGCTTGAGGAGCTTAAGACCACCAAAGTTCAACTTAAGGCAGAAGTGGCTAAGCTGACCAACTTCATTAGGTAGCTCCTCGCTTTGATTGCAAGCATTCCCAGCACCTAAACCACCTTTGACCCCAGTGCTATGGAGAACCAAGTCATTCTGGATAAGTTGCAAGAAGACCGACATTATGGGCAGATTGGTAAGCAATGGATTGAGATGATTGAATCTAAGGGACTAGTGGTGGTTGAGAAACTAGGTAATACTCTTCTAAGGTTGGAGGTAGAGAGCAATAACATTGCTACGAACCTATAGAATCTCATGTTGGAGAGGGTGAAATGCCAGGAATGTATAGTTATGCTTCATGTGGTAGTAAAGATGAAGACTAAAGAAGCTCTAAAAGCTAAGATTTTATAGAAAGGAGATGATCCTTTGATCGAATGGCTTCAGATCCTAGATTTTAAGATTGAAATGATCATCTAGGCCAAAGAAGGATTGCAACAGACAGATGTCAAGATCAAAGAAGAGCAGAGTAAAGATTTCAAACTCCTCTTAGGGCTTCATACATAATCACAGACTAGTGGTCAGGGAAAAGAATAATCCAAGTAGCTAATATGCACAAATCATTTTCTGGTTATTTGCATAAACTAATAGAAGATTCTGCCTCTGATCTAGACAAAATACCCGAACTCCAGCAATTGAGTGGATGCATCTTTAGAGAGAAAGAGGAACTAAAAGATCAGAAAGATGCTATCAAGATTCTCATCAAAGAACATTCTAGGTGGCTCATTCGATACACTAACATCCATGTCAACAGGCATGAAGAACTCATTCGAATCATTATAGCGGTTACAACCTATAGGGCTAAATTAGACAGGGGGAAGGAAAGTGAAAATTAATAGATTCCCCCATGTACTATTTTCTATACTATTGTAACCAATAAATATTTCAGTTATCATTTCTGGTTGGGTAAGTTGAACCATTTTCGTTCTCCCCCTTTCTTGTAATGACCCAATCTGGGACCCTATATGTACTATTTCCAAAATCAATACAAAGGTCGGCTAAATTTTGGTGTGAAAGATAACATTTTGCTGAGTCAAATTTGTATGTCTGAATGCCATGATTTTATCTATTCCATTTGCATTGTATTTATCTTTCTGTTGAATTTGGGTGTTTCTTTGAAGTTGGATTTATAATCTGTGTTCGAACCAGAGCTTTGTATTATGATTTGATACAATTAGCAAAAGGGGAAACTCATTGTTATCTCAAATTTGGGAAACATTCTCATGATATAGATTGATTAATTGTTGTTTCATCATTAGTTTCTAGTCTTGCATCTACATTTTCAGTAGAATTCAATGCATCACCAATTTTGGGAGTTAATCTGATATATGAAATCTCAGGGTTGGCTAGATTTAGAGTGGAATTCATCTTGCCTAAGCTATTTCCTGCCTAGGATTAGCTTGGTTTGCCTCTTCTGTTCTCAGGTTAAGAACATACCCCTATTAGATTAGGAAAGAGAAAAATTCACTGAAAATCAATCATATAAGGGAACTGTACCTTTAAATTCAGAGGGAAATTAGTTTCTTCAATAACAATTTCCCAACTGTTATATTCAATTGTTCTTAAGCATTTTGTGTATTTTGGAGTTAAGTTGAAAAGAACAATCTGTTTACTAACAGATTTTTGGTGACTCTACTGGGGAGACAAACAGTTGTTACACCAGAAGCATATCATGAGGAAATATGGTGCTTCCTCATGAAAATATATTTCTTGTACTCCAACCAAATCTTGGTTTTCAAGACGATCAAGAGGATCTTATTTCCTCGCTGAACACTTTTTCCTAGAGGAACAAAAGAAGCACCGAACATTACAGAAATGCTAGTCAAGTGCTAGAGCAAGAAGAAGCTAAAGAAAAAAAACTTGAAAGAGTATTCCAAAGGAGAAATTAAAGAAGAGCATGACACCAAGTGGAGCATGAAGTTAGGCCACAAAATTAGTCAAAAATCTGGAGCCTAAAAGATTTCTCAAGAGCACGAAGAAAGAAGGAAGTACAGATCCAGTCTTTAAGAGAATTGTGGATATTAATTTTGCTCTACTTGAAGTACCTCACTGAAGAAACAAAACTACAAAAATCCAGAGCAGACCTTCTTCACCCCCTAAGTAGTCTACTCTTCTATCTACCACTTTCCAAGTGTTAACGTTACACGAAGTAGTTTCTCCCCCTATTATCAATCTAACCCCTTATTTACCTCAAATAAAGATGGCACTCCCTTGGGCCACTGTAGTCGGACCCCTGCAATTAGCAGCATATAATCCTCTTCCCTAGGGATCTAGAAAGAATTTTCCTAAATTTTTTGGAGACGAGAAAGTGTCTACATATGAACATATTGCTACATTCTTTGCCTCGGTCAATATTCTAGCAGTACAAGAAGAGGATGTGGCTATCAGAATATTTGTTGAGACACTTGTTGAGGGTGCCGCCGATTAGTTTCATTACCTGCCAAATTCTTCTATTACAGACTGGACCTCCATGAGAGCTACTTTTGAGAGAAGGTTCAAAACTGTGGAAGATGAACATGCTCTCCTGACACAATTGACCTCTATCAAGAAAGAGCCTTCTATTAGTATGAGAGATTTCATATCCAAATTCAATAAGCTTGTAAATTGTATCCCAATGGCTCACAAACCTACGGCGGGAAATTTGAAAATGTTCTTTATAAGTGCTATGCCACCAGACATCAATTATGATCTAAGAAGAGTGAACCCTGCTAGTTTAGATGCTACACAGAGGACTGCCATGGAACTTGAAGACCACATGATTTCATCCAGGAAATGGAAGAGAGAGATAGAATCAAGAGCCAGTACTAGTGGTACTACATTGTCTGATGAGATGATCCAAAAATTGTCAAATGAATTCATCACCTTCAAAAGGAAGCTCCCTAGATTCAATAACCCTTATCAATAGAATTATCAAGAGCAACCTAGAATGAGAAATTATGGGAGGAATGCTGACAGTAAAGCATTGCAATTAACTGGTCCACCACAAAGACTAGCTATTGAAGCCCCCCCTAAAAGAGGGAATATGTGCGGCTTTCATCTAACTATAGATCATGATGGAGAAAGCTACCCTGATGTAGCCCATCCCTGCAAATGCATCAAACTAATGAATGGAATGCTAAAGTCTCTGGAGCTGAACCAGATTCATATGTTAGGAATAGGATCACTGAGAGGGGGGGTGAATCAGTGATCTATCAATTAATAATTTTTCTTATTATCTAAATCTTTACTTAAATGCTTATTTACTGAACTTGAATATCAACGCAAGTAAGATAAATATACACAACACATAACACCATAAATGATTATGGGGAAACCCAATGTAGGTGAAAACCTTGGTGGGAATTAGTACCCACAAATATTTTGTACTAGTGTCTTATGATCTTTGTTAGAAGATCCTTAACCTTGTTAGGAGTTGTCTTTACAATACATGAAGTATAGTGACCTTGTGAAGGGTCAAACCCTGTTAGGAGTCTTTTATAATAACCCTTTTAGGGGTGGTGGACTCACTGTCCAAATGGTGAAGGCTACAACCTTTTGGATATTTGATACACACTGTATCTGCAAGGTGAACTACTGATGTGATACTGCTTGTCTGATCAGTTCCTTTTTTGTGCTGATGATTTAACCTCTTTTTTATCTCTACAAAAATACTGTCTTCACTCAGAAATATTCTACTTCAATATCTATAACATCAACATATGACAGATATAGCTTTGCCGCTTTTACACTCTGCTCTGCTTTTCTTATCTCTGGCTTTCGTAACTTTTCCCATCACGAATGACCTTATATAAGTACTTCCTCAAATTAAATGAATATTTCGGCTTTAGGAAACCTTTTAACATCTATTTTAATCACTTACATAACCACACAATCCTTCATTAATTTGGCTTAACATTAATTATAACTGCTTTACTCAAACTGAATAGACACGTCTTTTCACACAGTCCGCTTCACCAAATTAGCTCTAACTAATTATCCTAGATGAATCAAGTCATGAAATTTTAACCATATATTTTTTAGGTCACTAAAAATGACTAATATAAAGGTGCAAGTCCTGAGAATGAGTGAAACTTCCATGCCAAAACAATCTTTGTCGGCTCTTTCCATGATCTCTATCATGTTCTGGCATTCACTGGCTGTACCTCTTCAACTGGCTGTATCTTCTTCATACTTGCAGATATGATCATGCTCTCTTATTATTATCATTTAAACATAATCATAATATTATCTTCAAAGGTACATATCATTTGGATAACATATGAACACACACTAATCAAAACTATAATAGTTTGTTCCTTGCTCTGTCCTGTTTTCTGTACTTAGCCAATTTCTGATCTTCTGATAATGTCTGCTGACTCCAAAACTTCATATGAATTTTTTTCCATAATGAAAACACTAAATAGAGTCATATAAACCAGTATATTCAACTTTCCAACAATCTCCCCCTTTATCATTAATGACAACAAAGGAATATAGTGAAGTTACTATCTGTACTTTTATATAAAAACTCTCTATCTTATATCTCCCTTTTATCATTATTAGGATCCATATTCTTCATACTCTACTACCCCCTTGACATTAATTACAAAGGTGCTCAAAAAAACTTCTATGTACTTACTCAGCATACATATCTGGATATGCAATTTGCAACTTCTGGATCTCTTTCTCCCAAAATGCAATCAATGAATTAAAAATCTGTAGATGGGTGCATAATGCATATTGTAGCTTCTCCATCTTCTCCAATTCTATGCTAGGACCTTGATCATATGATAGAATCCATATTATATACATTAATTTACCTACCCTTTGATATTATGTTCTCTTCCTTCTCAATCTTATCAATCTGCCCCTGATATACACATTGATATTGGTGGAGGGATCTTCTACAAATTTCCTTATCTTCTCTATCATAGCCTCTACCTCCTAGATCTTCTTTGTAATTATGGGAACTTAAATTTCCTGATTCATATAGTCAGCAATAATCTTTATGCCTTTTTCTGCAAACTCTTTCAAGGATGCTTGACTAACTTTGAGTGAACTAAGATCAAGTGTAAAGTTGCTAACCAATTCACTGAGCCTCTTCTTCATATACTTCTCTTCTGCAATGTCTGATCTATTTTTCATGACTTCTTCAGATTATATAATCCCACTTACTTATTTACTTCCCATGAGTCTAAGTCTATTATGGGTGTCAAACTTTACAACAATGACGATGAATTTTCCATCCCTTTAGTCTTCTCTTTTTCTGCTTCCTTTTCTGTGATATCTAAAATCAATATATCTTCCTACTGATATAAAGACTCTTAGCTTCTTGAGTACTCACAAATGTTTCTTCAAACTTGTCTAGATCAATATCCATTGCTTTCCATTGATACTTCAACATTATCAACCATGAATGTATCCTCCATGTCCTTGGCCATGGACGCAGAATCCTATAGACCTGTCATAATAGTTTTATCTGCTTCTTCGCATGACATTTCACATTTGTATCTTCAAACAATTTTTCTCTTATGTGAACACTCTTATATGATCAATAATAAGTATGCACTTCCAAGGATAACATCAGGTCGGCTCCAAAACAAAATCTCCAACGGTTATACTGATACTCTCACATAGAACACTGCTCAACAAGATTTTGACCCATTCCACTTCATGAAATATGCGCACTGAAGCAAACTGATAAATCACTTTTGAGATGTTTCAAATATTTTCTTGATATCAATCTCTACTAAAGAATGTAATTGTGATACTTTGATACTTGACTGAAAGTTCTTCTTTGATTATCCAACCGCTTACTCAATTGCTAAGTAAGTTTTCAACTAATTTTTGAAACGACATGTCCGTGCTTGGGCTTCATTTCAAACTCGAATGACTTTGCTTAACAAATAACGATTATCAATCTCCTTTCTTCATTGTTGAGAACAACTATAATGAATTAACAATACAATTTCTAGGGCTTCTATGATCTCCAATCATTTATTCTAGCCGCAAGTGAGGACTTGGTGATTTTTAAGTAGATTTCTGCCATTAATACTTGCCACATAGACACAGGAAGCAACTGTAACTTTTGTTCTTGATCCTGATAACAACTTAGATTGTGTTCTCTTGCATACTACATCATAATGTCACCAAACAATTGTGATCCAAGGCACATACTCAGATGGTGAGTATACCAGCCACGCAGGGGTTCAGAGCTAGAATAGCTCCCCCTAAGACCATGAGGGTCAACTAATCAGAAGTAGAAGGTGCATCCACTGAGAATACATCTGCTACCTTATTTTCTTCATTATCCTTCTTTACTTTGACCCAGATTTTTCTCGCATCTTCTGTAGCTTTCACAAATTTGATTTCTCCTTCCTTATCCCATAATGAATCTTCTGACATTTTAGGGCTTTCTTGTTTCTCTGCTCTAGATCTACAATGCTTAGATATGTGTCCAGATTTTCCACATGAGTGACAAATGATAGGAGGTATGATGTTATTATTCATCATGTTGCACTACTTGGTTGTATGTCCATTGTAATTACACATCTAACATGTCATGTTCTGAGGGATTCTAACATTTTATTGAGGATAACTTCTTTGTCTTTGCTGATTTTGATTTCTTTGATTATTTTGATTCTTGTTCTTCTGACTTGTTTTGCAATTCATAGCTCTATGACCAAATTTATTGCATGAATAATAGTAAACATTGAAGGGTCTTACCTCTTTACAATTCCTTGCAATATGTCCATGCTTTTTATAGGCATAACAAGTATGGTCAACTAGCTTGCATTCATCCTTAGATGGTTCAATATTGTCTTTAGTCTGATTTCCAATCTCCTTAGTGTTTGTGATTTCCTTTGGTTCTTTCATTCTTTCTTGCATGGCATCAATCTAAATTTGTGCTTCATTGTATCCTATACCGCTGGTATCTCCTTTAACCTTTTGATCATACAACTGTGATTCTATCAGATCCTTTCTTGTGTGTAACTTGTCAATATGATTCTTTGCTGCAATCAATTCAGATTCCATCTTCTCTTTGTTGTTTCTTAGCTCCAAGATTTCCATGTTTGCTTGTCTTAGTTCTTCATCTAACTGCTTGTTTTCTTTGACTTGATCATCATAGGAATCTTGATTGTTACATAGATTTTCATCTAATTCTTTAATCTGATCCTTCAGAGATGAATTTTCTTCATTCAACTTTTTGACTACTTCCCCCAAATCACTTGAAGAACAATTCCTTAATTCTTTTTTCAGTTTCTTGATAAGTATTTGCATGCCTTCAACTTTTAGTTTTAGATCTTCATTTTCTTTTTCATATGTGTCAAGTTCTTCAAGGGATGCTTCAAGATTCTTTTTCAGGTCTTTCATTTCTTCCTTCTCCATGATCTCCTCAAGTGGTTAAACTTCTTTGCTGAGGACCAGAGCTCTTATACCAATTGTTAGGAATAGGATCACTGAGAGGGGGGGTGAATCAGTGATCTATCAATTAATACTTTTTTCTTATTATCTGAATCTTTACTTAAATGCTTATGTACTGAACTTTAATATCAATTCAAGTAAGATAAATATACACAAAACATAACACCATATATTATTATGGGGAAACCCAATGTAGGTGAAAACCCTGGTGGGAATTAGTACCCACAAATATTTTGTACTAGCGTCTTATGATCTTTGTTAGAAGATCATTAACCGTGTTAGGAGTTGTCTTTACAATACATGAAGTATAGTGACCTTGTTAAGGGTCAGACCCTGTTAGGAGTCTTTTACAATAACCCTATTAGGGGTGGTGGACTCACTGTCCAAATGGTGAAAGCTACAACCTTCTGGATATTTGATACACACTGTATTTGCAAAGTGAACTGCTGCTGTGACACTGCTTGTCTGATCAGTTCCTTTTGTGCACTGATGCTTTAACCTCTTGTTTATCTCTACAATAATGTTGTCTTCACTTATAAAGCTTCTACTTCAATATCTATATCATCAACATATGAAAGATATATCTTTTCTTCTTTTACACTCTACTCTACTTTTCTTATCTCTTGCTTTTGCAACTTTTCTCATCACAAATGACCTTCTATAAGTACTTCCTCAAAGGAAATGAACATGTTGGCTTTAGGAAACCTTTTAACATCTATCTTGATAACTTAAATAACCATGCAACCCTTCATTAAGTCAGCTTAACATTAATTATAACTGCTTTACTCAAACCGAATAGACACGTCTTTTCACACAGTCCGCTTCACCAAATTAGCTCTAACTAATTATCCCGGATGAATCAAGTCATGTGCTTTTAATCATAGATTTTTAGGTCACTAAAAATGACTAATCTAAAGGTGAAAGTCCTGAGGCTAAGTGAAACTTCCATGCCAAAACAATCTCTGTCGGCTCTTTCCATGATCTCTATCCTATTCTTGCATTCATTGGTTGTACCTCTTTAACTTGTTGTATCTTATTCATACTTGCAAATCTGATCATGCTCTCTTAGAATTAGAATTTAAACATACTCATAAGATTATATTCAAAGGAAAATATCATTTGGATAACATATGAACACATGCTAATCAAAACTATAACAGTCTGTTCCTTGCTCTGTCTTGTTTTTTGTACTTAGCCAATTTCTGATCTTCTGATAATGTGTGCTGACTCCAAAACTTCATATGACTTTGTTGTGATAATGACAACACTAAATAGAGTCATATAAAATAGTATAGTCAAATTTCCAACATCATACTCACATGGTGACTCTAAAAATTTATATTTAGAGTATGAGTCTGATTCTGAACAAGGAGCAACATGTTATGCGACCATAGATGGGACTTCCTATACAGTCTTGACCAGGAGCCAAAAGATAAAGGTCCTACCCCTTCTCTCCCACCTAAATTTAATGAAGCATCTACCTCCAACCCTAAGGAATAAAATAAAGGCATGAGAATCCTACAACCAGGTAAGGAGTAGAAATCCTTTGACATTATTCAATTCTGTAAGGACTCTCGAATTCAAATCTCTCCCATATATTATCTCAAGTCCAATCCTATAGAATTGTGAAAATTAGTAGATTACTATACTGAAGGGAATCAGAACTTAAACCAGAATGTCATGACTACTATAGAAAATGAGTCAATTTTTGTAGAACCCATTGAGCAAGGTGAATAATTTGTGTTAGCTACTTTCCCAGGTCAGAAGCCCGATCCATTTTATGTGTATTTATATATTAACGGATGCAAGTTGAGCAATTGTATAATAGACTCTGGAGCCTCAGATAATGTGATGCCATCAACAGTAGCTAAAGCTTTGGGACTTACCCTTACTAAAGCTCATCGTAGGTTCTACTCTATGGACTCCAAGCAAGTACCTCTGGTTGCACAAATTAAAGATGCTCAAGTGGCTCTAGCAGCGCATCCTGAGAAGAAGATGTTGTTAACAATTCTAGTTGCTGATATACCTGCTAGCCATGGTTTGTTTCTAAGTAGGAGTTTCTGTAGAGATCTAGAAGGAGAAATAAAGTTAGATTAGTCTCAAGCTTTAGTCCCGGTGGGTAATAAAAAAATTAAACTGGTCCCAGAAGAGAAAGCTAAGTTTACAGTGCTGAAGTCAGAAGATCCTAAAGCCCAAATTTTCTATCAAGAATTGGAATTTGGAAACTATATGCTATTTACTAATGATCATGATGAGGAAGTGAAACAAGGAGAATCGGGAAAGGAATTTTCCACCAAAGAAGAGTCTTCTCAAATCTTGACACTTGAATTTGATGGAAGTTGTGCTTCGTCATGATCCAATGCAGGTGTGGTCTTGATATCACTAGAGGGGATATGTGAGCCTTTGGCTTATAAATTATAATTCAAAAATACCAACAATACTGTTGAATACAAATCCCTTTTGTTAGGAATCATCACTGCCAAGGAAAAAGGTGTGAAGATTTTGAGAGATTGTGGTAATGCAAAGCTTATCGTGCGCTAGGTTAAGAATCAATATTCTGTTAAAAATCATAGATTGAAGAACTACATGAATAGAGTATGGGATGAGATAGAAACACTAGATGTGTTCTTTATTGAATTAGTGTTGAGAGAGTTGAATGCCAAAGTGGACTCCTTGGTTGTGTTAGCTTCACTACTCCTTCCCCATCCAAAATTCAAAGACAAGAAGTACCAAGTAGAAGTCATATATCGACCATCTGTACCCAACAATGTTGAAAATTGGCAAGTATTCGAAGATGACAAGAATCTCCTTCTTTTTCTAGAGAGCGGTGGTGACTTCCACAAAGAGGTCCATGGCAATCATAAAAGAGATAATCTAGATAAGCAAAAGAAGATAAGTCAGATATCATTCAATTGTAGGGTAATATCATCCCACCCCATCTAGTTACTCTTGAAAAAATCTTCAACAGGCATGACACATTTGTGACGAAGAAAATAATCGAAAGAGGTCCTACTACTGGCGAGTATGCAGAAATGAATATTGGAATTGAGAAAGATCCCAAGATGATCAACATTGGGAAGTGTTGTACTAAAGAAGAAAGGAACGAAACAAGGAAACTCTTCATAGAATACTCGGACATTTTCGCCTGGAGCTATGAGGACCTAAAAAGTTTTATGGGTGGGAAATTCAAGCATCAAATCCCTTTAAAACCTAAAGCTAACCCATTCAGGCAAAAGAAAAGGATCTATAATCCCAAAGTTGTAGACGCAATATTGAAGGAAGTAGATAAAATGCTTAAAGCAAGGATCATCTATCTTATACACCACTCTACCTGGGTGGTAAACATAGTGCCTATGAGGAAGAAGAACAAAGAGATAAGAATCTGTGTAGACTTTAGAAATATTAACCAATCTTCTTTGAAAGATAATTATGCTCTTCCCAATATGGATCACTTCCTACATGTTGTAGCTAGAGCTGAAATGATGTCTATGTTGGATGGCTTTTCAGGATATAATCAGATAGAAGTTGAGAAAGAGGACCAACAGAAAATGGCATTCACCACCCCGTGGGGTACTTTCTCTTACTATAGAATGTCACTTGGGCTGATCAATGTTGGAGCTACTTTTTAGAGAGGTATGGACCTTTCCTTCAGTGACATGAAGAATAAAATCATTGGTATGTACTTGGATGATCTTACGGTGTTCTCTAGGAAAAGAATAGATCGTATAAGTGACTTAAGGAAAGTATTGCAAAGGTGTCAGGAGGATGGGATTTCCTTAAATCCCAAGAATTTAGTCTTTTGTGTAACTAAGGGGAAATTTCTAGGTCACATTGTCTTCCAGGAAGGCATAAGAATCGATCTAGAAAGGGTCAGAGCTATTCACCAATTGAGTTTAGCTATGAATAAAACTGGAGTAAAATCTTTTTTTGGTCAGGTTAAATTTCTCAGAAGGTTCGTTCCAAATTTTTCAAAGATTACTAAATGTATATTTGATATGATGAAGGGAAATGTGAATTTCAAGTGGAATGAACCCGATAACCAAGCCTTCAAAAACATAAAGAACGCCATAGCCAATGCTCCAGTGTTATGTCACCCAGATTATAAGAAAGACTTTGTAATCTATTGTTATTCTTCTGAACATACTCTATCAGCCATTCTCATGCAGGAAAATGAGGAAGGAGTTCAGGCTCCCATTGCTTTTATGAGCACACCTTTGAAAAATCATGAGTTGAAATACTCCCAAACTTAAAAGCACACTTTTGCAGTCGTTAAGGATTTAAAGAATTTTAGATTCTACATCTTGCACTCACATTCTCTTGTATATGTACCTGATATCGTAGTGAAGAGCATACTAACTCAACAAGATGTAGGATGAAACAATAGAGGAGCATGGGTAGCTAAAACTCAAGAATATGATGTAGAGATCAAACCCACAAATATGGTAAGTGGCAATACACTATGCAAGGCAATGGCGGAAAACCAAGCAGGCGAAGACCCAGAAGCTACACAATTATTTTTGGTGGTAAGTATGCAAGACCCCTGGTTTGAAAACATCGCATACTTCCTTACATATGGGGAATGCCCTAGAGGGCTGACTTCTAAACAAAGAAGAGACCTGAAACTGAAGGCCTCTAAGTATGTTATTTGGGAAGATAGGTTATATAAGAGATCAATAGACGGGACCTTTCTCCGATGTGTTGATAGACAGCAAAAAGAGAAGTTGTTAAAAGTATTTCATGATGAAGGCTGTAGAGGACATTTCTCCTCGTCAGTCACCACATTCAAGATCCTGAGGTAGTGTTATTACTGGCCAGGAATGTTTAGAGATGCTTACCACTAGGTAGCAAAGTGTGAGAAATACAAAATGTTTACTGGAAAGCCTCAGTTAGCAGCGTTACCTCTGAGACCAGTGATAATTGAAGGTCCTTTTCAACAATGGGGCCTCGATTTTATTGGTCCTATAAACCCCACATCCAGTGCATGTCATACCTACATAATCACTACAACTGACTATTTCACAAAGTGGGTCAAGGCAAAAGCAACCAAGAGGACTACTTCAGAAGTAGTATGTGAGTTCATCAAAGAAAACATTCTGGTAAGGTTTGGTGTGCCTATTAAGTTAGTTATGGATAACGCAACATACTTTTCTTCTCAAGAAATTACTGAATTGTGTTTTGAGTATGGCATCATGGTCAGTCATTCTTTTGACTATTTCCCTCAAGGGAACGGTCAAGCCAAATCCATCAATAAAAACTTAGTGAATATCATGAAGAAGCTTGTAGCAGATAACCAGAGAACCTGGCACAAGAAAATATATGAAGCCCTCTGGGAAGATAGAGTGACTCCCAAAAGAGCTATAGGTGTATCCCCTTTTGAACTTGTTTATGGAGTAGAGGTCAGCCTTCCATTACCACTAAAGCTAGCAACTTGCAAATTGAGAATGATGGTAGAAGAGGAAATATATGAAAATGGTCTAGAGAAGAGGATTTTTCACCTAAACAAACTGGAAGAAGAAAGGGAGAAAATAGTTGACCACATTACACAGCATCAGATACGAGTAAAGAGTTTGTTTGACAAAAAGACAAGACCCCAAAAATTTATGATAGGAGACATGGTGTTGTTGTGGGACAAGCATAGGGCACCCAAAGGCATGCACAAAAAATTTGAAACACTATGGAAAGGACCTTTCAAGATTCATCAAGCGTTTGAGAAAAATTCTTTCAAATTGACATATCCAGATGGTGAAGCACTACCCCTGACGTATAATGGTTACGGTTTGAAGCTCTATCAGATTTAATTTGAAAATAGGTAACTCCTGTATTGTACAATAGTTACGTTTGGTTCCTGATTTTTTTTTCCTAGTTAGGTTCCCTTCCTGCTTTCCCTTTCCGTGTCTTGCTTTAGTTTTGTTGTGAGCTGCCTTTTGTTAAGCTTTGTGAAACCAGAGATTCAAGATTCCTTGCTTGCACATGTGACTGTCCAAGTCCCCAGATAGAGCTAGTTGTTGCCCCACTTTTGGTCCACATACCTTTTGGACAAAAGTGAGTATTTAATGTATAGTGATGGTCTTGAAAGCCTCTTGTTAGTCCTGAGTCTAAGTCTAGAAATATTTCCCTTAGGCTAGGGAGCCTTTACCAAATTTTTCCCAATCGTCTTCTCTTTTGTAAGCTAGAGGGAATCTGTATCTGAGTTCATGTATTATTCAGGTAGGTTAAGTTCCCAATCTGATAAAGGTTGTGGTTCAAATATTTCTAACATCAGTATTACACACAATGGAAGTATGTAGCCGTAATTCTTCATTTTGAAGCTTGGCGGAGAATCGGGCTTGGGCTTCTCCACTGGCGGAAAAGTATCAACAGAGTGCATCTCCCACTGATGACTACTAAGTGATGTCTCAGCAAGAAGAAAAATGCCAAAATGGATCATTTAGGCTTAAGAAGGGTTTTTGTGTCTAGATTACACCTCTATAAGCAAAAGGGAATGATTCAATAGAAAGAAATTGTGGAAATAAGCCAAAGGCAGAAAAGTAGAAAATGGCTTCTCCCCTACTCCTACAAGTGGGTTTTGACCCACGGGGTATTTTTTCTACCAAATCATTTAAATAAAGCAATTTTGAGGAAAAACCTATCTCATAAAGTATCTGGGATATAAAGAAGGTGGATGAAATCGACACATGCCATTTTTGCATCTTGATAGATTAAATTTTTCCCTTGGCAGATTTCTAAATCGAAAGCACTCCAGGAGCACTTCTCCACCAAAGGAGAAGTGGAAAAATGATTTGCCACTACCTCAGAAAAGTTACCGTTGCGGTTACTAGAAGTGAAAAGACATTTCTTAATGGCCCGTAAAAGCAAGGTAATTAATTCAAATAAAGCCATTTTACTTCATAATGATATTTTTCATTAATTTTGGCATCTTTTCATTCATGTGGCATGGGAAGTCAGCCGTTAACGGTAAGAATTCAAAAGTTGTAAAATCAGTTGAAAGTTGCGAACAAGAACCACCATTTGTTCGCCAAATTGCTTTGAATTCAAAGTCTCATATTTTAGCTATTCCTTGCTCCCGCATCCCTAAGAGATACTTCCAATTTCCAAATACAAATCATCAGAAACATGGCTTCCAGATTCATGGGATTTGATGGTATGAACAATATTACTTCTGAATGGCATAAGGTTTTGGATACATCTCTGAAGTTCTTCGACATGCAGAACTTCCAGAATAGATTAAAAGTGGACCAAATACATCCTATTATGGAGAAGTTCAAGGAGAGAAAACTAGTTGAGGTTGCAAGTTTCCCATGAGAATGCATCGCTTGGTACAACCCAAATACCAGGCAAATTATCTTGCCTAATGATACGGTGTTGTTATCTATTGACAGGGAATCGGTCTAGAACTTGCTTTGCATCCTAGAGCTAGTTGAGTACTCAAAAATGACATACAGTCCAGTGGTGACTGAGTATATTGCCAAAAATTTAGTTTGGAAGAAGGAGATAATGAAAGCATGGTTTCAAGAACCCAAGAGCACCAAAGGGAAGCTACCAAAGACATTATATGGCACTAATCTGAAGCCAAAGATCATTGACATCCTGGTGTTACTCCACATGATTAGAGGTGAGAGTGAGGAACTCAATTTTGTCGACTATCACTTTTTCCTAGTTTAGGTAATATGTTCCCAACATCACTTCATAGATTGGGAATTTATGGTAAGTGAGAATCTCTCGGAGGCCCTAGATAGAGCTAAAAGCCAAAATGAATTTTACTTGTCTTCAATCCTCTTATACATTATGGCTACACTCCAAATTTGGCCAGGTCTTCCCAGATTAGAGGAATTCCCTGATGATGTCAAGAGTTATGAATTTTTCCCTTCTTTGCAATTACATAATATTTATGTTGAGTATCTTCGGCTTAATGATGCAATCACAATGAGATTGTGCAGGTAATTATAAGGCTGTCCAGAAAGGAGATTCTCCCCCGAAGCCATGGCTTTCATTAGCCAATTTAGATGCCATTTCATTCAATTTAGAGGTTTCTCATATCTTCATCTTGCAGGTTTTGATGATTTCCCTTTGAAGCTGCCTAGGTATCCTACTAATATGATCGTGCTGATCGATGTAATGAGGCAAGAACTCTAGGTGAACTTACTCTATGCTGAGGCTAAGAAGAAGGGATACAATTTCCCCATGACAATCGGAGCTTACAGCTGTGCATCCCAGTCAGAGGCAAAGAATGTTCTCAAGACATTCTCAAAGAAGTTTTCTTTGGAAACCTACAATGTCTTGAGACCACAATATGATCCAATGAGCTACTCCAAGGATGTATTGCAAATGAGTCATGCAATTCATCATGTACATGATATTGAAGACTACTCACAAAACTATAAGGATGATTTGGAAAGAAGAGAGGGATTCTAGGCCCGGTTAACTATTGAACAAATCAAAAGGTTCAATGTTAACATTGTAGTAGAAGGGAAAGAAGACAATGGAAATCATATGTATGATGATACATATCTAGAAGAGATAAAGCTCACCCGTGTCAGTTCTAAACCTATGCTGGACCAAGCCATTAGTGATTTGTTGACTCTGCTAGAGGGTATCTATAAAAGAATAGAACAATGGGTCGAATGGACTATAGGCTAAAGGAAGAGATCAAAAAGGAAGCCTCCTACTTAATGAACTCTGGAAAAGGACACTGCTAGTACTACAACCACTTTGTCAATAAAAATCCCAACCATTGCCAAAGGATCAACCTAGCCAGCGGGAGGAGGTGATGAACCTCCTGAGAAAACAATCATGTTGGAGAAGAATTGTGGAGAAGCTCCACTCCCAAATATTGGGACAATAAAGGAGCTCACCAAAGATGAAGAACCAGAGCGGTCGGTAAAAGCAATCATAGTAGATGTATCAGTTGACACCCCGACCCAAGATTCTCCCAGGAGACGGTGTCCCATCATAGTGGAAGTAGGTGAAGATACTCCTTCAACCATAGAATTAGAAGGAGAAGACAGAAAGAATTAGAGGGTTTCTTCAGTAGCCAATTTGGTGTCCTCTTCTCATACTTCAGTAAATCCATTTTCTTTGAGACCAAAGGCTACAACTCCAGTCATCAAGAAATTGTTCATTGAGGAGTTGGTTTCTACCAACAAAGTTACTAGTGCAGAAACATGGATAGAACATACTCTGGAATGCAAGAGGAAGAGGGCAGAAGAAGGGAATGCCAACAAAGACATTCTGTCACAAGATATTCAGCCCAAGGCCTCCATGAGAAAATAGAAGAAAGTGAAGACAATGTCTACTCTGGGTTAGGATCCTGAGACTGGGCACTTCACCATGGAAGTGGCCAAGCCAACTAAGGAAGGTAAATTCAAAGATATGACTACTTCAGACTTTAAGTTGTAGTCATTTGATATGGTCTTGGTTCATCATCACACCAAGGTAGATTGGTGGAAATCTACCAATGTAGTAATCGAAGAAGAGCTTGAGGAGCTCAAGACCATGATGGGGAGGTCCCCTAACTCTCTGAAATTCCTACTCTCTTCTAGGAATCTCACCTGGAATCCTATTTAACTCAGGACTCTCTAGACTCACCTTTGAGTCTCTTAGGGCTACTCTCAGACCCTAACCAGAAGGACTTTTCTATTCCCTCTCTCCTAGGTTCCCTACCCACTGAAATGTATTACTCCTCACTGTATCTC